>JACRUU010000014.1:3515000-3727500 GCA_030449085.1 Kryptopterus vitreolus
GCCTGCTGCGAGGAGGAAGAGTCTGAAATGTGTTGACCTTTCCTTTAATGCTGTGCTGGACATGTTCTGAGCATAGAGTCATGGTTACTATTCAGTCATGGAGTATCACATTTTTCATGTCCAGCAACATTTCATTACAGTAAAAGTGCTCCGTTGTACTTTAAACTCCCGCCGCTTCTTCGGAGCGTTGCATTGTATTGATGCATGACCTTTTGTCTTTGCCTGCAATGTAAGTGGGCTGTTTTGAGTCACAGGGCACTCTCTGACAAATTGCAGAAATAAATCAACTCTCTCTCTCTCTCTCTCTCTCTCTCTCTCTCTCTCTCTCTCTCTCTCTCTCTCTCTCTGCCTCTCTCAGCATTTAGCTGTGAAATTCACAGGCACCCCTCACACACTCATAGCAACCAGATTATTCTGGTCTACATCTGAATTCCCATGTACTTCAGCTTTAAGAGCTTAAAAACCTTACAAAAAGGCTTTTCATTGCATCACTGCAATTAAAAAAAGCTTATATTTATCATGGGAAAAAAAACAAAACGCAGCTTTTACTGTTGGTTGCGTTAAATAGTCTTTAGATCTTACCTTCAGCCCTGCGAACAAAAGGAGCGCGTAGAGCATGGCTGCACATCTGTGAGGTTTTGAAACGGGAGAAAGTGGGACAGATGGAAATACGGTATATGGATACACTCATGTCGACACTCACGGCCTATTCTAACTGTCGAATATTATTCAGACTTCTTTTAGAAGCGCGCCGCTATGTGTGTTCACAGGAGAGCAGTAATTTGCTGTACTTCCCGTCACAATCAGTGCGCATTTGTCATGTTCTGGGGTTTGGCCATTGTTGAAGTCTTGATATATGATTTCCTGTGCTCGTTTTACGGTTATTGAGTAAAGCTGTGACTATTTCTGGTCCTGATACCACAGATGACATGGTTGCGAGGCGTAATTTGTCTTTTTACTAAACATAAAGATATAGGCATGAGGCTTGCTCTCTTATAAATAGTCTTGTAATTATTTTAATGAAAAGTTTTATTTATTTATATATGTATTTATTTTATTTTAAAATAAAGCTGCCTTTCTTAGAAAATCATGCTGAGGTTTTCAGAGGCCCGGTTGCTGGAGGCCCCAAGAATGTCTTCTCCCACTGCCTGAAAAAACACTGACCCTACATCTCTCTCTCTCTCTCTCTCTCTCTCTCTCTCTCTCTTTCACACACACTATAGTGCATGGCCTGAACACTCTGCAGAACCAACAATCTGTTATTGACACTGAGATGAGCACAAACAAAAGAAAGCAAGCACAAGACAACGAAGCTTTTTTTCTTTCATTCTTTCTTTCTTTCTCTCTCTCTGTCTGTGTTCATGCTGATTAATGTAAACACACATGAACACAAGATTTGTTGTCATGACAGCTGCCTTCCTCTTTCCTGCTCATGGCTACTCATCACATGTATGCCATACGCTGTTATCAGAATGAAACTGAATCGAAACGTTGTTTAGTACGGTGCGGATTCTGCGCGCGTGTGTGTGTGTGTGTGTGTGTGTGTGTGTGTGTGTGTGTGTGTGTGTGTGTGTGTGGGTGTGTGTTTTAGGTGCAGTGTTTTCTCCCTCAGTCATGCTGGCAAGAGTGAGTGTGAGAGAATGGAGGGGATTATAAAAGCCAGGCTTTGACATGCTTTGATTTGATGGGGGGGGATGGGGAATGTTTGGGGGTTATGTGCCTTCTTCTTCCAGATTCCAATTTAAAACTCATCCAGGCATCGAATGATAAGAGACCGAATCAGATGGACAAATGTGGCCTGCATGCTTATAATAAATAAATAAATAAATAAATAAAAACAGAGTATTTTGGATTAATTAGTCTCTTTGTTGCCAGCTTTTGTTTTTCCTCATTTGCTTTTCCAATATGGTTGCATGGATAGGTTGTCATAGAGATTTTGAATCGGGCAGCAGGATATTTGAGGTTGCTCTGAAGAGGTGATTAAAAATACTAGGTTTATGTTTGGTCAGCTCCATAGTGTACATGTATCCATGCATTTCCTTTATAAAATTAATGATTTGTTCAGACTAAATATGCTCTTCACCAGATCCCATAGGAGATAAACAGCATGCATATTTCCACACGTGTCATATATATTCTTAAAGATGAAATGATTAGGACAGGATAATCTGTATGTGAATTAAGTATCGCTTTTCCTGTTGTCCTTCAGCACATGCTGATGAAGCAGCAGGATCGTATCGACGATCGAGTGCAGGACATCGAAGAGCTGTTGTACAAGCTGGAGTCGGACAAACGGCAGGTGGAGGTAATGATACAAAGTTCTATGGATACACCCACATGCCATCTGTCTTAACTTCTCTCTGCATCCCCTCCCTTCTCAACCAATATAGTTTCTCTATCAACTGGTCAGTCGGTGGAAAGGCTAGGGATTTGCCATGGGGGAAAGAAATATCATATCTATTGCCTTTTTTTTTTTTTTTTTTTTGGGTTTTTTTTAAAGATTTACAGTTAAAATTGAATACAGTTTAAATAAAACCACAATCAAATGTCATACTTTAACAGGTTGTATCTTCTCAATACACAACAGTTTGCTTTGAAGGCTTTGAAAATGGGAACACCGGTTATCTTTTGTTTGGGTTTGAGACCATATCATGATTAATAGATTAATGTGTATTTATGTATCTTTATACTGTTAGAGATAGATCGCCAATGTTTTTTCTGAGGAAAAAGTATTGGAACTTAAAGTAAAAAATGAATTCATTCTCAGCTACACATCCTTTGCTTGCAATAAATCCATCAAACTGGAAAACCACCGATATCATCATTCTGTTGATCGACCTGGCTAGTCTAAAACGAATGAATGCTTTGGCGTTGTTTTACTTCCCCTTCCAATAAGATAGCCTGCTGTAAATTGCCGTACAGAATGTGTCTATAGAGTGTCTATCGCGAGTTGTATCATCAAAAAAAAAAAGATTACAGAGCCTGTTTCAGAAACGACCACACAAGCCCAAGTCTTCACCATTGCTTGACCAGTGAGTTTGGATGTTTTGCCGATCTTTTTTTTTTCTGTCCACACTTTGTGTTGATAGACGCCAACCTTATATGGCTGATCTATGATCTAATTTAAAATGGCTTACTGACTTTTGATACTTAATACTGATATATATTTTGCATCTTGTGTTATTTCTAGTTAAGACTGTCCTGAGTTTGAGTTGTATGTGACATCGACTGCTTTTTGAAATCCGGTCGCTTATAAAACCGGTCATTTCAGTCTTTTTCTTTTGGCTTTGTCTAAATATTTATGCAGTTGCTCAGATCTCTTTACCCGCTTCAAGGCTGGCTTTTGTCCGAAAGATAGCTCTATGGTCTTCAGCTTGGTTTGTCCTTTTGTTGATTTGAATTCTTTAAACAATAAATTTAACAGAGAAAAACCTGCACAACAAGAAACAGCTGTCAATCATACATTCCAATATTTTTGAGGACTTGGAGAATGGTCGGGTTCAAAGATTTGGATATGTAAATATCTTTAGATATTTTCTTGGGTTTGCTGTTCCACTACTATCAAAGGCTGTGTATCTGTGTGTGTGTGTGTTTGTGTGTAAGCATTTATTTTGAATATTTCATTCAATCATAAAGACCATATACAAATAAGAAGGTTGCACGAGACCCTGGCACATCATTGTACGTGTTTGTTTCGGACACCCTCTTGTGTATGCCGTGTGTAGGATAAGGTGGATCAGCTGAAGCAAGAGGTGCGCCTGCAATATCAGAAAATGCAACAGCTCCTGGATGAGGACTTGGGGAAGGCTCTGAATGTGCTGGAGAAGTCACGATCGAAGTTCAGCCAGGAAAACTCCAGACAGGTC
Source organism: Kryptopterus vitreolus (assembly GCA_030449085.1). NCBI lineage: Eukaryota > Metazoa > Chordata > Actinopteri > Siluriformes > Siluridae > Kryptopterus > Kryptopterus vitreolus. The sequence goes on from JACRUU010000014.1 coordinate 3,518,867, forward strand.
TTGCAGCTAAATGAGCGGCGCCAGGAGGCCAAGAAGATGCTCAGTTCGGTCCAGGTCTTGTTTGACAAGGCGGAGAATATCAACTTCATGAAGGTGAGGCGTCTGTTCGTTTTTCTTCTTCCCCCCTCAACCCGCGTCCTCCTCTTCTTTTTCCCTTATTTGTCTGCCTTGCTTGCTCCGTGCTGTAAAATCTCCCCCGCAGACGCCGACGCCCACATGCTCGCATTCACTCACATAAATGCACAGTGTGAATGTGGCCATACCTGTGAGAAATACTTCAGCGCAGTGTGTTTGTCAAAAAAAAAAAAAAAAGATCTGAGCTTCCAGATTTCCCAAGCTCATAGACAATGTGGCAGAAAGGAAACAGCTTACAGGCCATGTTGCTTTTAAGGGTTTCTGTTTCTTTCTATTTCCAGAACACAAAACCAGTAAAGATCCTCCTGGATAGGTAAGATGGTCATGAGATGATGCATTAAAACAATCCCAAGAGCTGTGGGTTAAAAACACGGTGATAAATATTCGAATGCTTTCTCTTCCCAGATCTCAGTCATCTATAGACAGTGCACTACCTCCCTACAATGCAGGTCACCTTAACTCTAAAGTCTTTCTAGCTGAGATTTCTAAAAAGGAGAAGAACCTACGCAAAATGCTGGAAGGTATTATTGCTGCTTCGAGACAAGTGTTTTTATTTATTTACTTATTTCAGAAACCCCTTTGAGCTCTGTCCTGATTTTTTTATTTGTGTGTGTGTGTGTGTGTGTATCCTGTGTCTAGCACCCTTCGCCGCTCCTGCACACTTTTTCCAGAGCGTTCCCGTCTACCAGTGCAGAGTGAGCAGCTCGGGAGCGGAAAAGCGCAAGCACTCGGCCGCGTTTCCTGAGAGCGGCGCGAATTTTATGGAATCCTCGTCGGGGCCCATGAGCAAGCAGCAGTTCCTGGCTCCCAGTACCAGCTCCGACGAAGGGCCGTCTGTGGCCTCCTGCAGCTCCGCCCGACACATCGTGAGCCTCAACAGCGGCGGCGCGGAAGTGAGCGATGCGCAGCCGGTCCATCATTCCAGCTCTGTGTTTAGTCCCGCCCACTACCCCAATGCCGGTTCTACTCAACAGGCAATGCTGCCACAGTACAATGGCCGTAAGATCCTTATGTGTACAGTAGACAACTGCTACTGCTCCAGCATGCCTTCTGTATCCGGACATCACGGCCACCCAACCTATCCGCGCTCACCCTCTTTCGCCTGGGCACAGGAGTTCCCGCACCCAATGCCACCCCCAGCACCCTCCATGTCCCAGCCGATGCAGAACATCTCAGTGCGCGGAAACTGGATTGGTACCTCGCAAAGCCACAGGCACCCTGACTTCTACAGCCTTTACGGAGAAACGTCTACTAAACACTATGTCACCAGTTAACTATTCTTTCTTTCTTTTATTTTTCCTTTTGCGTCAGTTTCCTTTTCTTTCTCTCTCTTTTTTTTGTCTCAAGGAAAACAACCATTGCAGTCAAATGGCACGTTATCTCATGTTATATTAGTCCGAGATAAGCCTTGCGGTCCTTCCAAATTGAAAACAGGTCTGAGATAATTGCTGACCTGGCGCAGATAACATTAAGGGTTTGTTTTTAGGCCTTCCTTTGTCCTATCTTCCAGTAGTTTGTCCGGTGGGGGGAGAAGAGAGAGGAAGTTAAGGACACCTTTTAGGTTATAAATTTGATCTGTTATTCACTATGATGTAACCGAGGGGTAAACAACTCATTTATTGCATCAATATGATACCTGGGAAAGATGAGGACGGATTTTAAGAATGCAGTTGTTTTTATAACTTCAACCTTGCCATGACTGTGTGACTGGTTGCCCCAAGGTCTAAACCCATGTGTAACATGGAACAAGCTGGTAATCAAGCTCTTATGTTAATACCTAAAAGGTAACAGGATCTAGTATCATGTTTCAAATGACATATTTGTATTTTTATGATTTGACTTTTATGATAGTTGGTAGAAAAAAGTGTCTTAATTCCATTTAGGAAAAAAATCACCCCAAAGGAAACAAACCTCTTGAATGCTAATCCTGGAAGGCTCCATGAGCACCTTTCACATGTTCCACAAGTCTTTTCCTTGACTTCTCTCAAACTCAATTACTAAAAGAATCTTTCCTGGATTCTACTTTCTGTTGGGTATGGTAACATCCCCGTATTCAAAGCACACGAAAAGCATGATCGGCAAACGCGCTCGATATTTACTCATGGATCAATTTTATAAAGATGGCATCCTTTTTCTTTAAAAGTCGTTGTCGGCGGGTTTGTGGGCAATCATTGCACAGGGCTGATTGTCAGGAACATGCTGAAAATCTGTTGACTTCCTGTTTTGGGACTTTAAGCAGTCCAAAAAAAGATTTTTTTTCCATGAACTCCAAGGGTCGATGCTGAGCCCGAATAGAAAACAGTTATTGAGTTTTTTTGTTTGTTTGTTTGGGTTTTTTTTTTTCACATATTTTTTACCAGCAAACAATGGACTACTGAACCTCTATAATTTGCTTCATCGTGCTTCAAAAAGTATTAAATGTTGGTTTTAAATTACATACAGTACGGTCTTTTTGTACATATTTTGTGCAACACAAACGTGTGGCTCTAAAAAAAATAATAAAAAAAATAAACTGCAGTTAATGGAGCCGGATTTGTGCGTGTGTGTGTGTGTGTGTGTGTGTGTGTGTGTGTGTTTTCTGAGTCCAGATTTAAAAATGAATATACAATTTTGATATATGTATAGATAAGAAGAAGGGATTTTAAACACATAGGATTTGAAAGTATTGTCATGCTCAGCTCCATTTATACAGAATCCATTTGTGGGGTTTTGTTTTTTTGCATTTGGATTACATTTTGTCTTAAAAACGGTCTGTGTCTTAAAAGAAATGTCTTGCGGGTTCTTGTTCCACATTGATACACATTGTGTACAATATTCAGCAAGCGATAATTAGTATCTATTTTCGTGTTTCGCTTGCTGTTCCAGATAATCCCACAAATTTTCCATGGGATCCCAGTGTTCCATCTTGCTCATCACACACTGATTTGGCCCTGTGCCTCCTATAGTTATCGTCCTGGAGTGTAGGAGGGTCAGTGTTGTTCTGCTCCTATATGAGGTACAAAATGACACTTAAGAGCCCGGCCAAACACACTGACCTCTATCAATTCTTCAAATAATATAATTTATTAGTTTAATGGCGGGGGGGGGGGGGGGGGGGGGGGGGGGGGGCTTTAATACTGATTATTAATTATAGAATTCCTGCTGTTCTATTTACCCTGAGAAAGTGTTTTAAGAACATGCGATAGACTCGTTTTATCTCCTTGACTACAACACATTGCTTTTTGTGTTCTAGAGATATTCATAGGTCTCTTCCAGAGCAAACAACGAAATGGTGGTTCGGTTAAAAGAAGACGTTCGTAAATATTCATTGAAAGGCAATGTGATGTATAGAGATAATATACAAATGTACTATATTTTAAATTTATATATATATATATATATATATATATATATATATATATATATATATATATATATATATATATATATATATATATATATATATATTATATAGATATATATTGGACTGGAACAGGAAATCAGGCTCAGTGAACTGACAATCGCACCAAAGATTCATTACAACAGGTTTGGGGGGCTTATGTTTGTGCAACAGTTAATCATTTGTCAGGCAGTTTAATCATTTGTTTATGGCTTTGAGAATATATTGTTACTGTTTGTTAAGCTTTATGAGGTGTGACTGGAATTTCTGCACGTATAAAACTGCACAGCTCTTGCTTGGCATCGCACCTTCAACATATTGGGATGCCATTGGAAATGTATTTATTTATTTTCAAATTGCTGCACAATAGCAGGGAAGGCTCATCACAAATCCCATAGACCCTGTTCTGTGCTGTCGCTTTTGGAAGTGCTGACGACGGTTGCAGGTTGCCTTGTGATATGTCACGTCATGGAACGCGTCCCGGTTATGGCATGGTGGAAATTGGGAGGTGGGAGAAAGAGGCAGCGCTAAGAAGATGGAGAAGGGAGGAGAAAGGGAAAGTCATCAGTCTCCAAGAGAATCTCATCATTTATTTATGGAGTGTAACGTTCCTGCCCTTCGCCTCCCACTGCCCTTCGCATCTGCACTCATCACACACACACACAGAGAACCGCCAACACAACGTGACCAATTAAAGATCAGAATAAAATTCATCTTCTCTTCCTTTTCTCTCCTCTCCGTTTGATGTGGGTGGACACGCCATATGCTCTAAGTATTCTACAATGGCTTTGTTTTTCATAGCTCCCCTGTCCCATGATGCTAATCGTGCTGGCTACTCGAGCAGACCGACTGTAGCCCGTGGGAGGACTCTGGCCTCCAGAAGGATTGATTGCAAAACACAACCGAGGTTTCTCTATGCATGTGATCACTGGTCATATTTCACAAGGCCTGGAGAGAACAGATAATGTCCGTTAGGACCCTTAAAGACCTCATCTACTCCGAGTCCAGATCAAACTATCGAAATATCATCCATGCTTTTTTCGCTTGTTTTTTTGGGGGGGGTTTATTGGGAGGGGCGGGGTGAAGATGTGTTATCGAGAACATAAGCGTAAGCTTGAAAGAGAAGAAAGAAAAGAGAGAGAGAGAGAAAGATAAGTGTGTTGATGTTTTGGTAGAACAGCTGCAGGGCCTTTTGCCCTGATTCTGCCATCACAGGCGGTTGAAAAACTCTTTAGTGTCCGGTGCACTGTAGCCCGAATTTACACAATAAGCAAGTCCTGCTGCAGCGTTCGAGTCCTGCTCGGGGCTGGATGAAGTGTCACATGTGACGGCTCATCAGATTAAAGAGAATTTGCTATGAGCTCTCCCCTCCTTTAACATGCATTATTAAACCATGTCTGCAACTGTATGCAACCTTCTTTTCCAACTCGGATAGCTGTTTGGGGGAGGGCTATTGTTTTTATAAAGTAGAAGGTTTTATTGGTTTTTTTGTTGTTTTTATTGTTTTGCATACAACATAGAAGTTCAAGGTTCTTTGGTTATCTGGTGGATCTTTGTGTTATTGGAATGTGGCGTATAGGATGCAGGCTGATACTGTCGCCTGCCGTTTCTTTGTTTCTACCTTCAGTATCCGCACGATGCATACAGCAAACACAGACATGGTACATTATTATTTTTGGTATCGCTGGATTTCTGAACGCGATGATTTAGCAACACTTCCTGGAAAAATCCAGAAAGATTTATAATCATACCACCACCCCAGTCTCATGGTCTTAACCCCTTGTTGGCTGAATTGCTTTACAATCATATAATAGACATGAAATATGTGTTATTGCCAGCAGATGCTATAATTGCACAATTAATGATCTATGGTACGTGTCATCATATATATATATATATATATATATATATATATATATATATATATATATATATATATATATATATATAGTATATATATATATATATACACGTGTTCGGGCTGGAAGCAGTTTGGGTGCAATTCTGCAAAAAGGGATTAAGTCATAGTCCAGGGACCATCTTTGTTTATTAATATGACCCAGTATACCAGTCATGTGTGATAAAATATGACCAAGACGCTTAAAAAAAACACAGGCTGTTTCCATTTCTATCCCTTTTCTTCTCCCCTAAAGTATCTTAGCCCATACATTCAGTTATTGGGAATACATTATTCGGTAAGTATTACAGTAGTGTTATTTATGGATATAGATTATTCAGTAATATCTTTTATATATAGTGTAATAAGAAATGTAATAGTCAATTCTGAAAAGGAAAACTAAACAAATGATTATGATGCTTGCTACAGGGAAGTATGAATCCTTGGAAAATTCTAGAAAGGCATTGAATTCTTACAGCAGCGTACGCAAAAGTGCTACTAAACATGCTGGCAAATGTCCTCGAAGCCATCATACTCTTCATAGTGACTTCCACTTCCATGCGTCAGTGTGACTACGCAAGGGATGAAAACACAATCATCATAATTATTAACATGTTTTCAGTGTTTCCATGTCCAAAAATACATTTTGCATGTAAAATTATATATATATATATATAATATATGTATATATATATATATATATATATATATATATATATATATATATATATATATATATTAATATGTATATATATATATATATATCCAGCACAATATGACTCCAATCCCTAAGTCCAGCCAAGATAATCCAAAATCCCTCTTAAACCCTTGAGAGCAAGCTGCGGGGACATGTGGGTAATTTTCTTGGACATGGGAGCTGGGCTACTGAGTTCTAAGAAAAACAGGATGGTAATAGTGAAACTTTCAAATTAGCTTTCCTTACAATTGTATTGGCATCCGGTCTTTTATAATCAAATGTACTTTTTAAACAAAAAATACCATTAAAAAAAAACTTTAGGAAATATCATTCATTTGTTACAGATCAGTTTTGGGCGCGGCAGTTCATTCTTGCGTTGTTTTTGCTTATAAATTGCTTTCCTATTAAACATTTGACCATCAAATCCAGTAGAACCAGTACGTTTCCGATTACTATTTCATTTGTATTTAATTTACAATTAAAAACAGTTCAACAGGCTCACTCTCCAACATTTTGTATGGTCTACAGCTACAACGCATATAGATAACATTGGAGAATCATTATAATAAACTCCAAGACCTCTCGGTTAATAATTCTGAAAGCCAGGGCAGCCAGAGCAGCAGTTTCCCCCATTCTCTAGTTGCTCATTACAGGAATATGAAACCAGTGGTTCTCTGCAATATTTGGAAGCCTGACTCATCCCACTCGCTGTATGTGTCTTTGATTAGACCGGGCCTTTTCGGAAACAGAAGTGCGATGTGACAGTGTGGAGCGAGTCAATGCGTATAGCTCAGCGGCGGCTAATGCAAACAGCAGCTGCACAACAGCTGAGAGGCTGTCTCCCAGCAGAGCAGCAGTGGTAAAACACACCTTCAAGGGGCCCCTGTGCTGGGGCATTTGCACACACACACACACACACACACACACACACACACACACACAGCTGTCATAGAAACACAGCTGTCAAATGCAGCTAGCTGCGCCCCTGTAACAAATACATAACAATGTGGTGACGCACTGACAAGTTGACACCAAATCATAGTCACTTACTCACACAAACAGGATTTGATGCGTCTCGTATTAAGACTCCAAATTTCAATAAATCAATCGAAATGTTTATCTATATAGAAAATGTCGCATAGGTTGGCTATCATCTGTAGGTCTGTAGGTCCCCCCCCCACACACACACACTGACTTCCCTTCCCTGTATTTCCCAGATATCACATCATCATCATCATCATCATCATCATGACTCAGTCCGAGTCAGGAAGTTAACACACCGAGTGACTAGACAAAATGAACCAGCCTCCAAAAGCAATCATTCGGCATGCGCTGCATTAAAGCGTTATACGAGGGGAAAATAGTAAACGTATTCATACTGCTTGAATTCTAACAAGACACGCAGGCTTGAAGATTCATTACGTTGTCATGTAATAAACTCCGAGTGGGAGTCTCGGTAGACTAATTATCTTTCCTGTTCCCTCATGTTTGACTCTGGAAAGTCGGCGGAGGTTTCCTTGGCTACGCAGACCTTACCTCGATTCCTTGATCCGGCTTCCTCGCAACCTGACACATAATGCCACGCTGCTATTCTTATAACTTATACACGCCAAACAGCCATACCATTCAAACCACAAACCTAATATTATCCTTCTTGTGCCACTCAAACCCCTTGAGGCATGGACTTTGCAGGACCTCTGAAGGTATGCTGTGGTCTCTGGCACCAATACTTTAGCAGCAGAAGTGCTATAAGATGTGAGATGAGGCCCCGTGAATCACACATGTTCCTCCACCAAATTCTGTCCTAACATAAGGATTCCCCTTAAGCTCCAAATTTCCCACATCTCAAGGGCCGATGGAGCGTTTATGAGATGTGCTGGACAAACCATTCCTGACGTTTTTTTTTTCTCAGGGAGCATTATCCTGCTGAAAATGCTGGAAAAAGCTGTGCCATGTCAGGAAATAGCGTTCCCACAAAGGGGTGTGCTGCTTCTGCAACAATATTTAGGTAGTGTTATGTGTCAAAGTATCCACATGAAAGCCAGGACCCAAGGTTTCTCAGAAGAACCTCCTCCTCCAAAAAAAAAAAAAAAAAAAAAAATTTCTATTCTCTTCCGCCATTTCAGCAACACGTGAAAAAACAGTATTATTCTTCAGGCCACCTTCTTCTAGTTCTCACTCTTCCGTGATGTCACTGCTAATATCTTGGTGTCAGATACAGAACACCTTCAGTGATGTGGTATCCTCAATGGGTCAGACCTAATTTGGTAGCACAATGAGGATGATACACGATATTCAGCAGGATGGTTTGGACCATAAAACTGCGAGTTACTACTACAAATAATAATAATTAATAATTAATTACATTTATATAGCACTTTTCTGGACACTCAAAGCGCTTTACATTATGAGAGGGGATCTCTTCATCCAGTAACAGCGCAACAGAACATCCACCAGACATCAGCTTACTGGTGGAGAGGAGACAGAATGATGAAGCCAATCAGATGATATGGGGACGGTTAGGAGGCCGAGATGGTCAGGAGTCGATGGGTGAATTTGGCCGGGATGCCGAGGACACGCCTCTACTCTTTTTCGAAAAGACATCCTGGGATTTTTAATGACCACAGAGAGTCAAGACCTCGGTTTAAGGTCTCATCTGAAAGACTGTGTTTTTTGGACAGTATTGTGTTCCTATCACTATACTGGACCCACACAGACCACAGGGTAAGTGCCCCCTGCTGGCATTTCTAACACCTCTTCCAGTTAGACTTAAACTTTTCAGGAGATCATCCATCCAGATACTAACCAGGCTCATCCCTGCTTAGCTTCAGTGGGCAACCAGTCTTGGGCTACAGGGTGATATGGTTACTGATCTGCACTCAGTTGTTCTACAAGGTGTTATCTCAAACACAATTAAACAAGATGCCACCGTATGCTGGAGCATTACAATTTTCCGTTTACTGGAACAACAAGGCCTAATGCCCTAGCAGAAAGTGACCCTTATTAAGAAATGGTTTGCCAAGAGTTCTGATCTCCACCCTACTGAAAGCTTTTAAGCAATATTGGAATGATGACTGTTCCCCAGGTGGCTTAGTGGTTAGCACGTTCGCCTCGTGTGGAGTTTGCATGTTCTCCCTGTGCCTCAGGGGTTTTTTCTCCGGGTTCTCCGGTTTCCTCCAGGTCCAAAACCATGCACGGTAGGTTGATTGGCACCTTGAAAAATTGTCCCTAGTGTATGAATGTGTGTGTGAATGTGTGTGTGTGTCCTGTGATGGGTTGGCATTCCATCCAGGGTGTATCCTGCCTTAATGCCCATAGATGCCTGAGATAGGCACAGGCTCCCCGTGACCCGAGGGAAGATCGGATAAAGCGGTAGAAGATGAATGAATGAATGAATGACTGTTCCCCATATTTCCTCACCCCAAAATCAGGGACGGACTACACTCTTAAAGCTCCACTGAATATATGTGATGTGCTGATGTCAGCACACCTTCAGGCATCCACTGTATGCTTGTGAGGGAAATATAGGCCAGATGAATGATCTGAGAACTTCTCTGAATCTGAGTACTACAAGCATATTATTAATTGAAACCTTATGTAAGAAATGAATTTAAATGATGGGCGGGGAAAAAATGAAGATTTGGTTATATTATTGCTTCTGAACTAAGTTAGAACTAAGCAAATGTGAAAAGGGTTTAAACTGAGTGCTAATAATTAATCTATGTGAAAAATCAGAGGAGTTAAATGCTTTTTCATGTCAGGCGCGCCTTACATCGAACAGCGTGTGTGGGATGCATGCAATTTTAACAGCCTCCTACACTTTTTCCTAAAACTAATGCAAACCAACATTTGGTACATGATACAAGATCTAACAGAAGGACATAAAGAGTCTCATTTCTAAACAATGTAAAACTAACAAATAATTACAGAGTGAAAAAACAACAAGATTACCTGATTTGAAGTTTTTATTATTTAAAAAAAACTCCTAAGCCATGTTTGTTGGTGTTTCAATATGTTTATTATGCTGATATTTTCATGTCTTCTAGAAAGTGTTCCATAAAATGTTCTGTAAAATCATTACAATCATTTGAAATGGACTATAGAATAAAGAAAATCAATAGAATAAAGGAAAACAATGTACAGTAACAGGATATATGTATGACCCACCATAGACCTTGACCTTATTCTGACACACTGAGAGCCAAGAAAAAGGAATGTTAAAATACACAAATTAAAATAGAAATAACACAAATAAACAGGTCAGACCTTCCGTTTTCTATAGTGGTTATTAGATTGGACACATTCATGCACAAAGTGCCTCTTCACCGCCACAAACAGATGCTTAAGCCTACTAAACCTGTTACAAGGGCATCTGTCACTTTCATTCATGTCCTGTCCTAAATGAGAAGTGACTGTTCTTCCCACATTCACACTTTCCATATGCTTATTTATCAAGGAGCAAAACAGAATAAGTACTCATTTTTATAACCCTATAGAACAAGCTTTGGAAATGCTTCTTTGGAAATTAACACAATGAGGGGAAAAACAAATATAGGCAAAAATAATTTAAAGGACTAATCATTTCTAAAATGACATGTATATATATATTTATATTTAAACCAATTGAGAATAAAATCAAGCGTTTGCCCTCGGACAGGTTAAATAAGAATTTATGACAGAAAACATCCCTTTGACATCAGATCGGAAAAACTGATGCGCTATGTAAACCTAGTTTACACTCATTCTCCGTTCACACATACGTGTACACACATGCACATACATTTTTTGATAGTTCGTAGCACGTCATCAATCTGCATTACGTGAAATAACAAGCCTCGACTTAGAAAGGAAAGAGAAGGATTTCGGATTCGATCACGGACGGAGCTTGTGGAAAAAAATACAAATAAACAGACATTATGGGGTTTAATAGCTGTAGTGTTCGGTTCATTTTAGGCGTGCTGGTTAGTCTTTAGACAGAAAATTAAAGTGACAGGAGATCAGATGATCCTGCGGCACAGATCTTGAAGTGCAACAACGGCAGATTTTTTATTAGAGTCAAAGGGTGTGTGTGTGCGCGTGTGTGTGTTTGGGGGTGTTGAAGGTCCTCTCCTAGACATGCTCAGTTGCTGCCAATGCAGACATCATTCCTCTACAACCTGGTCCAGCTGGTGAAGATTCCGACATAGTCCACAGTGTTTGCTTTTCCAAGCAGTGCTGGAAAGCTCAAAAATGTATGACCGCTCTTATTTCTTCTTTGCTGTGACATTCTTACACACCCAATTCATGCCGTCCTAAACAAATCAAATTGTGCAGAAACGTTTTTGTTTTTTTTAAGGATCATTGGTTTGTACAGTGTAAAAAGAGAAAGGCTTATGCGCATAATGAAGACATCTTTAATATACCTGGACTCCCTCGCCTGTAAGAGCAGAGCAGGATTGGATCTGCCACATGCGATCCCGAATGGTGTGAAGGTTCAGACCTTCTGCAATCTCTGAAGCTGGAGCAGCAGTCAGCAAGTCTTGCTTATTTGCGAAGATAAGGACAGGGACACCACTAAGTTTCTCCTCATCCAGCAACTCTGCTAGTTCCTGTTCAAAACAAACAAACAAAAAAAGAGCAAACCCAACAAACACATTACATTTCATTCCCCTATTTGGTTTCACCAAAGCCTTTCAACAAAATGTCAAAACTAGTAACAATTCCAATTTCAGACATACAGGCTGAGACTTTCTCATTCATACAATCCCATAACACACCCCTCACACGTCCATACACATACCTACATGCATGCGCATATCGTAGTACACTCACCTGCCCTGTTTCTTCAAACCTCTTGCGATCTGCACTGTCTATGACATAAATCTAAAACAGACAAATACTATTGAGAAAGCGGGAAGCAGTGACACGCACAGGCAAGAGTTCAGATATTAAAGTTCATATTACATTAGTTAAAACCGGGACTGTAATGTCCATTTACTTTAGTATCAGCAACAGATAATATCACACCTAACAACACTTACAAGCACGTCAGTGTTTTCAAAGTAGTTTCTCCAGTATGGCCTGATCTTTCTTTGTCCTCCGATGTCCCATACATTTAGCTTGAAACCCTGGGATTGTACACTTTTAATGTTGAAGCCCTGGAGAAAGAAATGAGATGAGAATATAAGAGACATGAAAAAGAAGCACAAAAAGATAAATTTTTCTTGCATGCTCTCTATAAATAAAAACATTACTCCTTAAACACTAACAGCAGCCAATATAAACCCATCAAAAGGCATTTCATTAATATATATATATATATATATATATATATATATATATATATATATATATATATATATATAAACATACACTCAGAACACACTCAGGCACTTTTTAATCTTCTTTTAATGTTGTGCAAGATGTTATGTATTTTATTTTTGTGAAATATTATACAATATTATTTTATAGATTTTTTTAATAATAAATGCTATTAAAAATAAACACACACAATATGTATAACATAATACACACACACACACACTCACACGTCTGTGTGAGTGTATACATATATATTATGTGTTTTATAATTTATGGTTAAAAAAATCTATAAAATACAATAATATAAAATAATATTTCACAAAAATAAAATAGAGTAAATCAAATAAATAGAATACACTTTTTAAATTATTTTGATTACACTGGGTAAATTAAATAAAATGTAATAGTTTGGGGTAACACAAATGCAAAAGTGTATACACACACACACACACACACACACACAAAGAAATTAGCAGTAGCAACTGAATTCTAATTTACACATGAATTAAAATGTGTGCATGTATTAAGGACCAAATCAAATAAGCCATTAGATGACAATATAATTTTAATGTGAGCGCATATACAGTAACAAGGCGTTCATAAATCTTGGATAAATCTTCTACCTGTGTAGGGGTGATGTGACTGATGTCCTCAGATGCCAGCTGCTTGAGTAGTGTCGTCTTTCCTCCATTGTCGAGTCCCAGGAGCAGGATGCGCACCTCCTGGTCTGGAGCACTTTTCAACTTTCGGAGTATCGATAATAAACCCTGAAGTACAAAACGTATAAATCAAAGCCATAAATCAAAGCCATGTCTCTGATGCAACCCAGCAGATCTCAGACACAAAACAAAATGTACAAATGCCGGATAAATTTGGAACAAGAAATATAAACATTATAAAATGAAACCGATCGTTCCTGGTGTTGGAAAACAAAAATCCAACATTTTACCCATTGTTTGTAAGTAAGAAATTCATTCACAGATCATCACTAATGGTTGAGCTGTTCAAAGAAACGTTAAATAATACATGATTAAGATGGACAACTTTCATTTACACAACACTGCTCTAAACCCAGTAAATATGGATAAATATTAGTTGTAATATGGTCTGGAATGTACTGTATGCCTTTACTGGAGTTATCTGTTTTCTTGACAAATGAAACAGGTTTTAGCGCTTGAGTTATACTTTGGGTTTAAGAATTCTAAGAAGGTAAACAATTCGATTCAGATTCAAACGGTGTGAAAGAAAATCTTTTACGACACTAACAACATTTTTACGACATTAAACTCAGTGGTGTCGCTCTCAAAATACGATTTCATACCCAAGTCATACCTACCAACCTTACTCACTAAGCCAGATAGTTGGAAAAAAAAATATATATATACACTTTTCCCCGGACAGCTTGCAATATAATGAATCGTTGTTATACTTATTTTAATTAGCACTAGCTGGATGGAGAATTAGCTTCACAATCCGTTAGCTTGCTAATTAGCCAGCGACCTGAATGTTTTCTCGCGGTATCTAGCCTGGCCCTCAGACACAACAACCCCGTAATCTCTCCACTATTCCCCATACATATAAATATCAGGGCGACAGGAACAGGTCCGTTCTGTTTCACATTCAGTTAATAACCGATTGAATTCGCTACGCACCATGTTGATGATGACTTTCCTCCGGAGACGCCGAGTATGGTTACTAGGGGAGGCGAGTGACGTCACAGCCTTAGAGTCGGTTCAGAGATCACACAGGAGATCCGGATAGGAAGGTGCGCGCACTCAGGAGAGATAATCCTCACGCGCAAGAGCGCGCGCACACACGCGCGGTTTTAGTCTAAGCCTGGTTGTAAAACAGTGCGGAAATTATACATGCGGTCTCAGAGTCACAGCAGGGTGAATTATTTTATATATATATATATATATATATATATATATATATATATATATATATATATATATATATATATATATATATATATATATATATATATAAACTGGAACAAGAACAGCCCGAAGTGTTGCGCAATAAAATCCACTGATATTGTTTGTTGATTGTAAAAAAAAAAAAGTTTAATGATGCAAAAGAATAAGAAAGTGTGTTGCACATGTACACATTTGACGCTGTCTAATATTAATTCTAATATTGTGTGCTGTACGATGAATGTGACTTTTTTCTGTAATTACAAAATAAATAAAAAAAACTACCATTATTAACAATGCATTTGAAACATAAATGCATAGATCAATAAATGGATCGATAAATCAGTATGCATAAATGGATCCATCTATAAATCTATCCATCCTATAGCACATAGGATTTGAATTTGAAGGACTTTTGATATTCTGTTCTCATTGCTGTAAGAAATGAATTACACATTTATATAGGCCAACATTAGAATATGTTGCTATATTTGGAGAACATAAAAAAATTGTATGAACATGCACGCTACAAAAATAACATTAAATGAAGATGAACCAACATTATTAAAATGACAAGTCATTTCTTTTTTCATAAATGCATCACATGCTAGATATTTTATTTTATTAAGGCCACTGATAATACAGGCCATTGGTCATCTATCTTTTTGAAAATGAGAGCTACATCATGATTGCCAAATCATAGAAAGGGCTGTCCAAATCATAGACACACTCCTCCGAAATAACAAATTACTTTAGATTAGTTTGCCTTTAGTAACATAACTTAAATGTTAAAATTTTAAACACATCTAACTGATGGGTTTGCAACTTTTAGAACAGGCCTGTGGCCGATTCATGTGGTACAAGGGGGCTCACAGTTACTGTTAACTGATGAACCCTGATAAAGAGTAAGGCAATCTAAACTTTTAGAATCCCAATATATCTCATTTTATGCTACAACACTGCCATACCAATAAGGAGAGAGAGAAATATATATATATATATATATATATATACATATATATATATATATATACATATACATATATACCCTTAAATAAATTAAGCTATAAACTGCTATAAATTGTAAATTGCTGATTACATTTATTCTAGGATTCGCTGCTTTCCAAACAAAATTCAGAACACTCCACAAATTCACTCATTGTAGATTCTGAGGTGAAATTTAGGTGCAACTATTAATTGAAGGAAATTGGAAGGATTTTGTATTTCTGCATTTGAAAGCATGTGAATCTGATGACTTTTAACATTCATTAATGAACCTATTTTATCATGTAGTGCAAAGAAATTAAAACTTTACAGCAACTAGTGGCAAGTTTAAAAAATTTGATTAAAAATAAAGAATTTGTGTCAGTCTAGGTAAAAACAAGTCAAGAAAATGGGTATAAAAAGCATAAATGTGACAAATGTAAACTTTAATTGTAGAAAATTCAAATATAAACAAAAATGTTTCAAAACTGTTCTAGCATCATCTCATTATAATGCATTCAGGTCTCCCTTTGACAAAATAGTGGCTCAAAGTCTCATGTAATTATTCAAACAAAATGAGGAATTTTATATCACCATGTCCCTAGGTCCTCACTTTAAAATGTTTCTTATTTTTTTTTACAGATTTCAAGAAGACTTGAATGGATTCAGAGAAATGTAATACTGCAGACAAACAGAAAAGTGTAATCATGAATTTGTAAATGGTATTTGTTTCAACATGATAAAAGTTATAATTTCAGAGATCTTTATCATTTCAATTAATAAAACCTTCAAAAAAAATCAACCATGTTTCAACACTTATCAGTAAAATCCACAATCAAAACACTTACCACATAAAAAACAACATTCTTACACAGCTCTAAGAAACAGTGCTGGTGAACATCCTTAAGGCAAAATCCAACAACATGAAAATGCACGTCTTAAACCATTAACTGTCCCTCACCAAATGAAAAACAGCAACATTATAACTAGACAATGAAATACAGTTTTGTTCCAAAATGCCATGATTCCTATAAGCAAAATGTGCTTGTATTACACAAACACGGTATTTTGGAACTTAGGTTAACTGTTAAAACACTCTTCACATGAAATACAAAATGTACATGGAGTTTAACCCACTTCTTTAATAAAAATAATCCCGCTTCACCTTTGTTTTACTCTACAGTCAGTTGTAACTGTATTTAAAACTATTTTTAGAACATTCTGTTGTGAAAAAAAATTGCATACATTGAGGGCTCTACAGTTTCTGCTTCTTTTTGGCTGGCTTAAACGGGGGCAATTCCTGCTCCGAATCGTCATCATGGTCATCATCATCAGATACTTCGGAATCTTCATTCTCTGAAGCTACATTTAAGAAAAGAAATTAGTTTGTTCGTTATTCATAAAGCAAAAAGAGTGCATTTAGAGTGCAATAGTTCGTTAAACAAAACAATAAAAACAGCTCCTACCTTTTTACCTGTTAAATCACACATGCTTATTGTTCTTCAAAATTTGATGCCCCCTGCCCTAATGCACAGATGTTCAGTTTGTTGCATTTATGTAAAGAAGCCATTAATTTATGGGTGCATAATCGCAATTGTCTAATGCCTTCTTGTCTAGTAATGCATATACCCCTCCGTCCATGACCCATAATTCAATTGAACCCCGACATCTTTCTATAAATTCATTATGCATCCGGAGAAATAAAGGCTTGTATAAAGTCCTCGATTGTGGATAAAGTCCTACTTTCTGAATTGAAGACATTTTGTAGCATGTGAAAAGCAGAAAACAGTTCTATGCCTACAAATCACATACAATTCAGCTTTGTGTATAAGCTTACTTTAAAGAATTATCATAAATAATTGTTCTTAAATTGTTGAAGATATTTTGCTTAAATTAACCTCAAACAAAACACCTTGTCTGCCACAATGCAAAATATAGTGGTCTGCGAGTTCCGAAAATGTGTGAGTTTTATACGCACTCCTGCAACACCTAGGATACCATCGTCACTTTATAAAGAATTGTTTTTTAATGAAATTGGTTAGCGAAAAAATATTTAAAATGTTATTCCTAACGTTCCTGAACATTCAGTCCCGCTGCAGATTCCCAAAAATTATTAAATAATCCACAAATTATTGGGGATAATACTTAATAAGAAAAAGTGAATGTGATGATTGGAACAAGTAGTGGCATGTTGGTGTGGATCGGATTAAATTCACAACATTCATTCCCAAAGTCTATTACATTAATCAATAACAAAGACATTTCCAGAATACTTGACCTTAGATTAACTAAAAAAGTGATATTCTTTAGACATGCCAGCCGTTCTGTAAACAGTACACTATGTTTACTATTTACTGTTCTCTTTGAACAGTATTCGATGACAAAGCATTGCATTAATGTATGCAGGTTATGTCAAGAACAAACATTGTTTCTATACAATAAAGCATTATTAAATTAAATTATTTCAAAACGTGTTTGCCCTTAATGCCTTCACTTCTTGTTTCTTTTAATTCAAACCTGACAAATAATAGACATTTTCTGACAAATGAAAACCACAAGCAAAGAAACGATGTGAATGCTGTATTAGACTTCCAACTTACCAACTAAATGTAATCCACTAACAGTAACTGGCCCACTTCCTGATTTCAGGCGTAGTGTTACAGGTGCCATCAATTCAAATTCTCCCAGGCTTACCTGAAACAGAGATAACAAAAGCAAGAATGTAAATGAAAGTGGATGTTGTGGAGGATTTTTTTTTTTTACAACAGTTAAACTTTAAACCAACATATAGAAGAAGGGCAAACAAAGAATGCTGTAGAATAAATACAAATATGCTAGCACAGTTATACTCTGTCTGAAATGGTTAAATATGGATGTGATATTTGGCAACACTACATGTCCAGAAGTATGTAGACACCTGACTAGGAAATGCATATGTCCTTCTTGAACATCCCATTCCTAAGTTTACCCCCCCCCCCCCCATTCTTATAATCAACTTCGGGGAAGGATTTCCAGTAGATTTTGAAGCATGGCTGTTGTAATTTGTACTCATTTAGGCACAGGATTATTGAGAGGCCTGTCGTGTGGGTTCAATACGGAGACCTGCAGTGCATACTGTATTCAAATTCATCCAAAAGTTGTGCATTGGGGTTGAAGTCAGAACCAAACCATGTCTTCCTGTGTGCTTACTGTCTTACTGAAATAAGTTTAGACAATAAATAAGCAATATAATAAACAGAGACAGTCAGTGATCAGGCTGGAAAAGAACCACATATGGGCGTGACGATCACGTGTTTAAATAAGGACTAATCAGGGCAAATTAAATACTGTACATTACAGTATACAAGTTCGTAGTCTGCAAAATTCATTATGAGCCACTTATTCAATCAGACATCTCTTTTGATTGTTTACTTGAAGCCTACTGTAATATTGTATTAGGCCAAAAATGGATAACGGAAATGAACAAGGAATAAAGTATACCATAGTAGTACATTTAATTATACAAGTTAATATTGAATCTGCAGCGTCGTCTACTTTTTCTTTTCTTTTCTTTTTTAGGTACACCGTTTATATGTGCGGTTTTCTAATCAGACAGTGCAAACAGTTACAGGGCAATAATAAATGATACAGGTAAAGAAACATCTAAATAAATGCAGTTGTAAGGTCTTAGATTACAACAGTGAAGTATGAGTGATATGACTATATACTTATAAAATCCACATTACCATTGGAAGACAAGAAATGTGGAGATTTGCTAATGGCACTGAAATCTTCTTCCCCTGGTGATTCATAGCGGTCACCTCCACCACGTTGTTTTCCTCTTTAGCCCCCTCGCCAAGGCAGATCTAAAGCACGTGGGACGGCACGTGTAGTGAGAAAAATTGACTTTAAGTAAACAAGTTCCATAGGTTTTTTTTGCGTATCTTTCAAATGAAAAGAGATTAAAGTCAAGTAAACTACGGACCGTACGGAGCTCTAGAAAGTGCTCTAAATCTTCTTCTTCGTCGCCTTGGAAGGTGTAGAAGGGAACTTCAGAGGATAATTCACAGCCTTTATGGGAACAAAAACTCCGTTTATTGTGGGAATTATAAACATTTTCATTGCACAAGTAACACTGAAATTCTCTCACACTTTCTTTAACCACATCATAAACACTCCGCCAGATTCAACCATGCTTTAAACTCCTGATTCGGTTTACAAGTTCGAAACATTCCGTCGAGTCGAAAGCGCGCGTTATTCGACAACGCTTTTAGATGCTTTAAAACTTTAGGATTTTTACTGTTATAAATAATCCCCCAAGGAAAACTGTCCCATTATATACGTGTAGTCCACGTGTTCGCTAGCAAGCTAACTAGCCAGAGTGAAAACCTGATGCATATCCAACTTACTAAAAACATAGCTTTCAAGTCGTGAATGTGCCCCGGTTATGCTTTCCGCGCACTCGTCCTCTAAACACGACATTATTGCTTAATTAAACCAGACAAATCAATTGCAATGAGCGTTATAATAACGCACAAGTCTTCAGGTCTCCAAGCAAGCAAGCGTCAAAACATATGACGAGCACACCAACGCCGTCGCAGGAAATATGACGTAATCAGCACGAATGGTTTTATTTCGTGTTAATGCCAATGAATATATTAGTTTGGATTCTGTACTTAATTGTACTTGTTTAGTTTTAATAACGATCTCTTAGGGCATATAAGTAATAAACAACAACAACAATGACGGTGATAACAGAATTATCCCCAAGAGGATTCATTGCAAAATATTTCTTTTGTGGAATAGTTGGGTAATAACTATACTCACCTAACACAGAATTGCACTTATAGAGTACCCAGATTTCAGACCGAGAGACCTTTATTCTGTTCATGTGCTGCATCCAACCTTTTCCCTGAATATTTTCTGCCCAAATACATTAAATGCATTAAAATAGTAATTTCTCAGTAAAAAAAAAAAAAAAAACAAAAAAACAAAAACCCCACAAGTGTGTATTACACAATTTACAACAAATCCCTGTATATGGTATAACAGTTTATGTGTAAGGATAATTCTTCAACGGTAAAATAAAGCTGCAAAATAAATAAATAAAAAAACTAGAAATAAAGGGATAGTTTCAGACGTTTTCATAAAATAATCGACTCGAAACTCCAATATAACAGCTGCAAGAGGTTTTTACACTTTATTGTAACGAACCATATTAATTACATACAAACATTACAGAAAGTACAACTATATTACACATACATATTCAGAATAACAACTTGAAGTACTGAATTTTCATAAACATATTTATACCTTCAAATGAAGCCCTTTCCACTTGAATGCATCTTCAGTCTCCTTAAACTGAATATTGAAGGAAAAGCAAAGAAAGCTTCAGCACATTAGGGGATGGGCTATGGGGGAGCAAAATTCAGAAGGCCAAATCTAATATTCATCCTGCTTTTAGACAGTCTTTTATTAAAGATTAATACCAAGTTACTGGATTGGTTTAAAATCCAAACAAAAATGTTGCTAGTGTTAACAACCAAATATTAATCAGATAGTAAAAAGCAAACAAACAACACTTTGTCTGACTGCAGCTCGTACTTTTATACTAATTAGAATTTTGGTTCAATATTAGCTATTGACTTGCAAACAAAATGTCAAAAATTCACTACATTTGGCTGCTTTTGTAGAACTCCTTAAATTATTCATACGGCTCAATGACTGCTCTAGAAAGGTCTTAGATTCAATTACTCACACTCTTTAAAGTTACGAATATTCACATTTTCGTTAAAACTGGAGAAATATAATTATATAACATGGCATAACCTCTAATCATTTATGCGCGGAAAAAGAAAATCTCAAAAGGGGGTTCTGTTGAACACCGATGAAGCCAGCGGACCAGAACACAAAGGTATAATCAAGATTCACATGCTTTGCATTTAAGTAAAAAGTAATGTCCATGCACTTCTAAAGACGTATATTTTCCTTGCATGTGCATTCCTAACAATTCCAACAAATTACTTAAAGCACAATGAATTACTTTAAGAACACCCAGTTAGATGTTATGAAATCTCCAAGAATGCATAAACATTCTGTGGCTCAAATATGAAGCAAAAAGTGGAGCCGATTCCCTTTATTCTACAGTTCTGCTTTAAAGTCACTCAAGCTTGGAAAATAGAGGAAGAAATTGGCTCAATGGTGTAGTGGCAGCTTTAGTCTAGACGTGTTGCACCTAAATGCACTCACTGAAATGTAATGAATGTGCTATGAATGCAACTATCCACATGTGTAATTGGCTAAATGGCATCAGGCCAGCTCAAGCTGTTTTAAATCATAAGAGGGGTTGCAAAAAAATTAAATAAAAGGAAGATTCACACCGGCTCTGATTCGCAAAGCATAGCAAAACATCAGATGCACCTTAAATTACACCAATGCTTTCAGATGTTTCTGCAGAGCACACTTTAAACAAAAACTAGAACAACTGGCTAAAATGAGTGCAACCAAAAGGTACCAAGGTGTACATTGTAATAGGTTAGTAAGACACACTCCTGGTGTTCCATGCAGATCATTGTAGCTTTGTACAAGTTCCATTGAGGGCAGTTGGCTTCCACATGGCTCCCTTTCACAAGCTCCTCCCCATCATGATTATATCTTTTGGAAAGCCCTCCATTTTGGCTACTTCAAAGCAGCCAAGCTTGCCATAAAAGTCCAGCATCCGTTTGTCTATCTGCCGGACCTCACAAAAGGCACCATGAGAGCCTGGGAAAAGAAAAACAATAGTGATCAGAAGATGAAATTTTACACGTTTTACTTGTAAATCTCTCTAACAGGTTCATAGCAGCTGTAGAGACTGATTTATATAATCATTAAATACTTAATAGAAAAATCAATAAAGTAAATACAAAAAAAGTCAATAAAATAAAATAATAACAATAATACTGCCCCATACCATTAGCTTTCAATGATGAAAGGAGGCAGCCCATCATGCTTTTGGCTACACTGGGGTCTGTCACTTTGGCATGAACGTCCACCTTGATTAGCGAGGGGAAGTTACTAAGGAAGGACTCTGGCAAACCCTCCTCCTCCTCATGAAAGCTCAGCATCATTTTCTGGAGGTAAAAAAAAACAAACAAACCTGCTATGCATTTATTCTGACGGGCGATACACAGAAGACAGGTGTGAGGAAGGATGGCCTTACCTCAGCCTCAGAAAGATCCTTTTCTGAGTCAGGCTTGTTATACTTTTCCTGCATGAATGGAATCCAGCTCATCTTACATTTCTTGACAAAGGGCTTGACGTCCACTGTGCCTAAGGCATAACCACAGATCCCCTCCTCATCCTCCAGGACAAAACCATAGTCTGGGCTGAGAGTCAAAAACCCGCCCACTAACCTGAAAACAATTATACCACAAAAATTACAACACAACCTACTGACAGAAAAACACACAAGATTATTCTAATGTAGCTAAAGATACTGCTAGAACATTATATTGATATTAAGCTGTGTGGCAATAAAGGATATATTTAAAAATGCCAATATCTGCCATCAAAGGCCACATTTGTTACCTGTCCCCAATCAGGTCTGGTTCCTGGTCAGAAAAAGGAATACCTTCACACCCTTCTGTGTACATTTCCCTGCAGATCTTGTAGATAGAAGCCTAAGAATGCAATCGCGCACACACACACACACACACACACACACACACACACACACACACACACACACACACACACCCCACAAACACACACACACACACACACACACACACACACACACACACACACACACACACACACACACACACATTTTCATGTATACAAGGAATAAGGGCTCTGACGGTCAAAAATTTGACCAGAATATTAATTATTAATATTAATTCATTCAGAATACTTAAAAAATACAATCTAGGAATATGGACACAATAACTTTAAGGGCAATTCATTCAAAAAGTATTTTTACAGCAGTTAGCTTTTTCAAGACATAAGTGGGACAAAGGTTTGTAGACTTGGGTAACTTAATACACATTTTTAGAAGAATAGATTTTTCAATTGTTGCCCGTATAGAAATACACAATTTCAGTACTTACCTCATCTTTGGGAAAGTAAGGCCTTATGGAATAAATTTTGGAAGTTGGCATTGATGGTGGTGGCTGAAAGAAAAGGTCGTTTGCCCCATCTATTGGTAAGAGACGCTGTGAAGACCAAGGCAAAAACATTTAGTACCTGGCCAGATTTGTGTGCATGACTGAGCAGCTTTTCATTCAGACTTAGACTTATGAGTTCCTCTGCCCCTGCTGAGCAAACCTAATGCATAAGTGTGCAACATATAACCCAAATGTGAAAAAATTATTCTTACTGGTTCTTTTAGTCGGTCACTGATCAGCAAGGGCAGGTAAACAGCATAACTAAGTGAAATACCTTTCGAAAATGTTTTTTTTTTGTTGAAAGAAATCAAAAGCAAATACACAAGGAAATATATAGCTGCAGGCTTGGTCTGAGAAAGGCTTCACTGGCTAAAGGAGATGCCCCTTTCCCACAGTAAGGCATCGCAAGATTTCGCTGCGCATTTCCTGTAGAGAAAATGGATGATGTGGGCACATACCTAGCAAAAACTCCATGACCAAATATCGGCGAAAAATAATTCATACTCCTTTCTAAAACTATAACTACGATATCATTATAGACATCACTAACTAGCTTCAAGCTAAATAGAAATAATTTGCTCATGGAGCTTTTTCCAGCAGGCGAACTCGCAAGCGCAAACCTGAGCGCGGTATTGCAGATGCAAGCGCAGCTGATAATATTTGCGCTTCCTGAAAAGGAATAAGGGGTCATGATAATCCCTAACCATGCTGCGCAGTCGCAGGCGCATAGGGAAAAGTCACATCTCTTTTGGGCAGTTGCTGAAAGAAATCCAAATTTAGACTGTGTCAGGAAACACTATCATCTCACAAACGGACTGTGAAGCTATTCAAATCCCTTTTATAGGACAGCTCAGCACAAATGTACAAATCTGCTGGTCAGACACAAGCTATTTGATTAAATCTGTTTTGTTGAGGCCGTCAGCTCACCTTCAACAGACCAACCCTTAACATTTTGCAAGCACACAGAAACAAAATGGAAAAAAAATCAATAAATAAAACTCCATTTTTAAAATTTGGCTGTGAATTCAATATAGGATACCTGGAACTCTCCTGCTAGACCGCCCCTAAAGGCCCAGGGCTCTTGATCTCCACTTAAGAACTGTGCTGAGGACTGACTACGACACCCTGTTGAGATCAGATCCAAGCGGAGAATGTTATGTGAGGGGCTTGCAGCCAAAATGAAGAGGAAGGGGGGGTGGGGTGTCTTTTTTTTCCCATATAATTCCAATGAAAAATTGCGCGCTAAAATTATATTTCTTTTTTTTTCTCTCGAAAATATAAACAAAATTAAAACACGTTAAACCTGGGTCTTTTGGGCTCAAGCAGCTAAAGCTTAGATTGATAACGGGACAATCTCTGATGTAAACATTTAGGCCAATATTCGCCAAAGGAATGCATTGTTATTTTAACGAAATTGATTGCTATTTTAAGGTTTATTACATACTATCGATATGCTGAGAAACTCGCACATTATTTATTTAAAATAATGCATAAAGAATGTATTTTGCAAATAAATGAGCTGTCTCATAATCTGCCTCTCTTTAATAACCTATGGTCTGTATAGAGATTTTGTCAGTTCTACATCAGTGGCTTGCTGGAAATTAATTAAACTTCAGCTGTTGAAGCCCCTCCGAATTCTACAACTCATCTGAAGTCACATTTACATCTGCCTTGTCACATGACTGACAAGCACTGTTTATCAGCTAAAGAAACGCTGCTGCAGAGCTTTATGTTGTTGTGAAGCGAGACCAGAAACTTTAATCGATTCAGAGCTGCTGAAAGAGCAAAGCTCCACTCTGAGAAGCTATTTGACGACCTAAGCGCCATTCCTTTATGCCGTTGATTAAACTGTAAATATCTACTGACCAGCAAACGAAAACGGACTGAAAGTCATGTAACAAGACAAATGCAGCTCTGATACAGGAGAGCTGTCTCCCTTTTAACCTGGATTACATACAAATACTTAAGCGCACATCCTCTGAAGAAATGGCAGGACACAGCACAAATGTGCACCATCTGAGGGGAGTTCAGATGGTCAAAATGCTGTTAATTAGTACAACACAACAGGATACAACTTCACAATAGATCAAATTAGAACATGGAACATAAGAACGTTAAGAAACAACATTTCCCCTAAGGTGGTGCTTCATGGCTGGTCTTGAAGCCATCTCAATTAGGCCTACTGATAGAAACAAAAAACACGTTAGAGCTGCCAGAAAAACAATAATAAAATCTGGGGGTTAACACTTATGCCTTCAACTATCGCTGCGCAAATGTGACTTCAATGAAATCCGACTTTTTCAAAGCATACAATAACGTTACTTAACCTAAAAACAAACAAACCAAAAAAAAAAAAAAAAAAAAAAAAAACGCCCACAAAATACTGAATAAAACCGCTAACACAGTGCATACATAGTCCACTGTCGATCCAATAGCAGTAGAAACTTGTGCTGAGGATTCTTCCATCTGTACATAATGACGGGAAAAGACAATAGAAGAGCTCGTTAGTAAGTAATTTTAGCACAACAGCAGTGAGGCGCTGACTGACTGCCATCTGCAACGCTTTGGAATAAAGAAACTGAGGAGATAAGGATAAGGTAGGATTGCAGTCATTCTTTATTTGCCTGCTTGTGCAGAGATACTAAGATGCATGCCAAGAAAGCACACTTGCACCACGCTTAGAAATACTTATAGCATCCAGTGGTACAAATTGTCACTTTATTTATTTATTTGTTTGTTTTTAAGGAGAGACAAAATTGTACAGCTGTTCTTTTTTTGTATTAAAATTTCCAGCATATACATTAAGTTTTGTTTACTCCACTCTTTTGGACTGAGGCCAGTTTTTGGTTGCTGCCTGCTGTGTTGCTTTGTCATATAGCTGGACAGGAACCTGTGAATGAAATGTGGTTTCCAAGGTAACCTAGGCCATGCTGGTGCTATAATTATTGAATCATATTTTTTTACAATACAAAATAATTGGAACAGAATCCAGTACTCTAACCATACAGGTCCATAATGCATTACAATTACATTTAGATCATATCAATTAGAGTACAAATTTAACCGTGGTTTCCAAAGAAACCTGCCATAAAAGACAATGCAGGAAAATGTCAGGTATTTACTATTCAAACCAGCTCTACATACAGCATTATGTATGGACACACTTGGTAAGGTGTACTGTCCAGTCTCAGAGCAGTACAGTTAGAGTAAAGCATTCGTCAATTTTGTGATATTCCATTGCACTGTTTTCTCCAATAAATTTTCTTTTATTATTACTGTTATCATTGTTAAATCGCACCAGAATAGCCTTACACACTTGTCTCGCTTTCCAAGCTCGCATGCGCAGCGCGCTAGGGCATAAAAAAATGAACTTCCCATCGCGATCAGGCCCTTGATAAAAAAAAAATGGCAGCGGATGTTGCCGAGTTAACGCACAATCATACTGGACACACAGCAAGCAGCAGGACCCACACTGGTAACTCAAACCATGGCAAACTATATATATATATATATATATATATATATACTATATATATATATATATATATATATATATATATATATATATATATATATATAGATCTCTAGATTTATACATGAGGGATCATTGAGGGACACCTACTAATTTTAATTTATTACAATGAAGAACAGCCAAGCACTGAAGATAGCATTCAGTCAGTGGAGAAAACAGTATTAATAGAACAGTGGAAAAAAAAAAGGAAAACAAAAAGAAAACCATTCAAACCTTTTAAAAGTATAATTTCTAAGCATATAGTGTGGCTTAAAATATTATGCATATTTATATAATATAAGAGATTAAAATGTTTGTGTACCATCAACTATTTGAAGCTTCTATGTGATGATTTACCTACATCTAAAAGCATGTTTTGCCATGTGTGTGGCACACATTCCCGAATTTTCTACATGCTTTACTTTTAAAATAAAAACTAAACCCATCTTTTAAGTTTGCTAATGCATCTATGTAGTGAGTGAAGATACCAACTGATCCTGTTTAAGAACAAATAAGAATAGTCATACATACCTAACCACTGGACAAATGATTTCACCATAGAGATGATACTCTTTATATCCCAGATATAGGGATACAAATCATACAAAATGGTTCGATTTGCAGAGTTGGAGAGTCTGGTAAACATCTGCATGACAGCGCAACACATCTCCTCAAAATTATCTGCGCGGGCGTGCCACTCAGCCACCTGAGGGAGGCACAAATCTCACATAAATACAATGCAAGCATTTTATACATTAGGTACTAAAAGAACTGCTCATTCCTCAATAAGACCCTTTTTTGGGTTTGAAAAGCACCACCAAGTGGTCAGAACAGAGGTTGCATTTCCTCCATTTTGATGCACTGTATGTACTACTCAGGCCATTCCCCTTCATTTAATATAATATTAATGCTCAGGAAATGCTAGCGGGATGAAATAAATTGATACCAGTAAACCAAAACAATCCAAAGTGGTTTAGGTGTTGTAAAATAATCATAGGACAGAAACGCTTCACTAAACATTGTGACTGATGCACTTACTTTCTCGGACTCCTTGCATTTGGAGTTGATGCTAACAATGCTGGTGTTAGCCCTGAGCCAGTTGAACTCTTTGAGCATCTGCACTGCTTTAGGACCATGTTCATATGGTAGGTAGAACAGTTCGGCCAGCAGAGATAAGTCCTCGAGTGTGAGTGCCTCAGCTGTGTACAGAGGTTTTTCATCCGGTCCGGGAACAAACATTTCTTTATTGAGCTGCTCGTCAGTCTGCATGGGTGCAATGTCACTGCTAGAGTCCTCCTGAACTTCTTGAATCTCTGGAGTCTTTGATATGCTCTCCTTATCAGTGTCCATAGGTTTGAGATCCTCAGTCATTGCGGTTTTTACAATTTTTGTGAGGATCTGATTGACATTCTTGGCATCCTCTACTTCATCTTGTTTCTCCAACACCATTTCCATGGGCTCCTCATCTGAATCCTTCTTTTCTACTTCGACCTCCACCTCCTCCTCCTCTTTTTGCAGTGTGTGTGGTTCCTCACTGAGTGGAGCAGCAGGGCTCATGATGGGCTGTTGAAAAACAGTGGTTACTGTAGTGGAAGCTCCTAGAGTGGGTGCAGTCATTGAGGGCACATCAATGGAGGCACTCTTTGAGCCACTGTGAGCTCCTTGGCGGCCTGGAGAAAGAGACAGAAGATCCTTAAAGACTGACAACCTCAGAAACTGTCTTATTTTATAGTAATGGTAATTTAAACGAACTCTTAGCAAAAAGAAAACTTACTGTTATACTGATGAGGCACTCCAAAGTCTGTGAGCCAATCCGTAAGGGCCATCTTAAGGGCGATCTGTGGACTGTAAAGAATGTCTGTCTCCAGCTCCTCATCACTTCCTTCATTCTCCAGTTTTATCTGAATGGACACAGTGCTGTCTTCACTGTCCGCTGAGAAAAAAAAAAAAAACACAAGTAGAGAATGTGTATATCTTGTTGAATCAAAAAGACCAGTTCATTTACAATGTGAGAAACTCTGGACACACTTCAAAATTATTAGAATTATTCAGAAAAAAAAGTGGATACTGATATCATTCTTTGCAACCTAGTGGCCATTAGAGATAGAGATAGACAATATTAAAAACCTAGTCATGTATAATGAAAGACCACACTGCTAAAACGGGAACGCTAACATATATGTTGTTAGCGACATAAAGGGATCCCTTTTAACAACAACTCTAAATTTTGGATATTTTACAGATGAAATTACACAAAACACAGCCAAATGTAAATCATCTTACAATACAGACCTGAATGAAGAGTAAAAATAGTCATAATGATACTTACTCATGACAACATCCTTTCTCACTCCATTCATATTAGACTTATACCATGTCGCTAATGTGTGAATTGCCACATAGTTAGTCTCAAATTCACAGTTGGGGTTGGTGAGGACTCCTTTCAGTCGAGGGATTAGTTCTGTTGACCTGCCCTTATAAGGGCCAAGGAACAAGCGCTTCTGATCATAATCATTGGCATGAATATTATCCCAGATTACAGGAGGTCTTCTTAGGATCTTTGTCACTTCTTCTATAGACTCTACTGTTATGTCTTTAGATACTACCTTTGGCCCTAAAAACACATAAAAAAACTTGATAATACATCCTAAAACAGAAAGAATTACACACATTACATTTCTATATTGAATAAAATCAGACCTGTCCACAAAACGTCAATGCCAGGCAGCAACTTTTCACCAACAGTACGCAGGTACGGTGACTGGGCCACATTTGGGTAGCAAAAGATTCCACAGTATTCTGTAAATTCCAAGATGGAACATTGAGCAAACAGAACAGGGATAACTATGATGCATTATAGCTGTTGAAAATTCTTAAAATTATTTTCAAAATTTGAAAAATCATAGAATCATAGAAAGATAATTATTTTAAGCATTATATGAATATTAAATTCAAGTGGTAATTTTTTGAGAACAGAGAAAATAATGATTAGAAATATTTTTTTTGTTTTGTTTTGCATAATATGGTTGGGGAGGAATTGGTTAAATTTGTATTTAGGTTAGGATTTAACTGTATGAATGCGAGTTGTATTTTGGAGCATCAGGCTCGAGGAATAATTAGTAAAAAATAGACTGCAGCAGCTGTATAGGAAACTTAATTTACTCCAAAGAAAAAATTTTAATCAAGCATACAGGTAGAAAATTGCCTCTTTGTGCAGTTTGAAAGATATCATTGGTTACATCTGTATGCTATTCGAAGATACTGTGTTTTTCAAGAGACTATGAGGAAGACAATAAAGAGAAAAAAAATAATCCTGAACAATATTGTCAACTATATCACTTCAAATATTTTGAGTTTATTCTCATATTGCTTTGCCTTTTTTTCTTTATTAGGGAAAAAAAGTTAGGACTTTCATAAACTGACAACTTTTATCTGGCTGTTTTAGGTTTTTTTTTGGGGGGGGGGGGCAATTAAAACACAGTTGTAGATAACAAATGATCCTCTTTCATACATAATTTCAAAAAATGACCATCTTACCTGTGGGGCAAAACAAAAATGTTTCAGGCTCTCCCAGATACTGGTAGATCTCATTGGTTATAGAAACTTGTGCATGGGCAAATGAGCTAAATACTTCTTTGTCAGCGGGACACATGTTGTGATCAATGTCGTCAAACAGAAGAGCAAAGGACTTGCACCCAAAATGAGAGACCTGGAAATCAGTGAAAGAATTTTTTAAATTGTTGTTATCAATATAAACTAATGAATCAATAAAGGAATAAATAAAGAAAATGAATGTACTTGGTCCAACTTTCTTTTCAGCGTTGAGACCTCCTTCTGGTTTGAGAATGTTATATCCAGGCCGGGTGAAATGGCATAAATGAACTCAATGCCGTGCTCTTTCGCAGAACTTATCAGTGTCATTAATTGTTCTTGGAAAGAAAGAGCATGAAATGAGAGCCACTGTCACAATCTACTCGCTTAACTATTTGTTGACTTAACATTAAACTTCACTAATAGGCTTTACCTGCTTCCTCCACAGAGTACATTTCTCTCCAGAACATTCGGTGTTTGTAGTCGTCTTTGGGTGCGTACAGATAAGTGTTCAAGCCCCATTTCTGCTGTCTGGACAATCAGGAAAAAGATACATCAGTGGTCAAAGCGTGCAATTATTGCATAGACATGACAAAATTCACAGTGGTCTGTACCTCCTGAACAGCTCTTTTCTTTGTTCCATTGTCCATGGTCGACCATAAAAGCCTAGAAGATATGAATGTGACTTTTTTTTAACACGTACTGCACAAATTCCAACCTTGGAAAGCTGATACGGGTATTTTGCAAGAAATATGTCAAACATATTAGCCTTCTACGTAACGCACTAGGTCATGAATACAAGGTAAATAATGCTCACGCGTTACAAGGCAATCTATTTAACGCGACAGTGAAATTGCGACAGTGTGATCTCACCCTCCACTACACCGCTGATAAACTTCCTGCGGCCTGCTCTCTCCGCCACAACGCTGTGCTCATCCACAGAGCTCTGCACCTCCACCACTCCGACCTCCGACACTCCTGGGCACGGCTCACTCTCCGCCTGGGACAGCTCCACTATTTTATCTTTCTGAACCATTTCCAGGATGGGACGGTGTAGTTTCACGAATTGCCACGAACGATGGAGTGTTTCCGTGAAGTCGCTTTACTTTTGCACTGAGATCGCCAGATAGATTATTGGGCCATGGCGTCGGATTAGAAACGAGGCGGCTTTTAAGTGTGTATTATCGACGTTCAGCTATAACCAGCCAGCATTATTTATTAAACTACCCTTTCATTAACAAGTCCGCCTTCACCACTCCGCGCAACGGCTTCTACAGCCGTTCAGCTCAGGAGACACAGCCGCAGGCTACACGGCCATCAGAACACTAAGCCAGCGTTAGCGCTTTGCCCTTAACAGATGGCGCAGTCACTGTTCCGACACGTATATTCTATCAAATAGGTCTATACGGATAAATAACCTCCCAGTGTATACACTTTAAACCGGTTTAATTTCTGCAAATACGCTCTCAATCTATTAAGCGTCTTTTCTATAACATCTCTATTCCGCTCTTCCTGTTTACACTCAGTGCGCAGACTCGGAGAGCCGGTTCGAACCAGTCACAGCCGGTTTGACACCGTCAAAAACGGAAAGCTTTATCGAAGACACTAAAAACAAGCAAGGCTGCACGCCTTCGCATCCTATTAAATACGTTATGTCAGCTATTACGGCATAACGAAACTGCACCACTTTATATTATCTTGTATTTGTTTCACCCAAAACAAATATGTAGTATTTTTATAAGAATTAAATGTGCAAACCGGAAACATATTTTCTGTGTACAGCTTCTGTATATTAGAGTCTCTGTGCTCCAAAGTTATGCATTAATAAAAGTCTCACTGGGAAACTATGAGACGCCGAGAATTATAAGATTTATTGTGCAAATTTATTCGTGAAAAATACAGTGAACATGATCTTTATTTTTACGAACTTATTCTGTTAGTGTACTCATTAGTGTGTTTTATATTATAATATATATTTCATAGAGTCATGGGGTGTGTGTGTGTGTGTGTGGGGGGGGGGGAGGTGGGGAATTACGCAACATTTTCTAAAGTAACTTTAATTTAACTAAAAAAACAATTTCACTGTAACGGATTACTGTTACTTTTATTTTGTAATTTTGCGGGTCAGCCTTCATATACCCAAATGTCTTCCCTCACCCCATCTACAAACCTCCTCCTTTGCTTTCCTCGTAAGGATTCGTCTCCCTATCCCCTCCTGAGCACATGCCCAAACCGCCTCAAGCGAGCCTCCCTCACCTTGCCTCCAAAACATCCTACATGCACGGTACCTCTTATAAACTCACTTCTAATCCTGTCCATTCTTGTCACTCCCAATGAAAATGTCACTATCTTGAGCCCCACCTCCTGTCTTTTAGACAACGCCACTGTCTCTAATCCCTACAACATGCAGGTCTTACCACCCAGGTCTGAAACATTTCTCCACCCTTCCTGCACCTGTCTTCACTTCACAAACACACTTTCTATTACTTTGCACTGTTGACACCAGGTACATAAACTCATCCACCTTCACCACCTCTTCAGTCCACAGCTTTCCGCCTCATTCACACACATGTACTGTCCTATCCCTGTTGACCTTCATTCTCTCCAGATTGTTATAGAATTTTACATTATAAAATGATATTCCATTACATAATATAGTGTAGTATTACAGTCTTATATTATGTTACTGCTGTCATATAGGTGACCAAGTCATGTTTAAATGTGTGCAGTCCATTATTTATTTTTCCTCATAGTTGATTCTCCTCTTTTGACTACTGGTTGATGCAAGGCTAATCGATTACAGTCGCTATTTGAACATTACAAATATAGGGCTTTTCTTTGCTCCGAACAGTGTAAATTTTTTGTAGAATCGATTCCACATCATGTTAGAAAAGACTCTCCTGTTCAGTCAAAATACCCAATATATACCCAAATCTGTTCTTAGATTCACATCTGGAAGGAGACTCGAGATAGCGAGGGTCCGTAACAGATTCTACACAGGTTAATTCATATGGCACGGTCCAAATCTGATAATTTCCTTTGCTTGTATGGCTATTTGAACACATGGTGTATAAAAGTGGTCAAAATGTGACGATACACTATATTAAAATCAGGCAGCTGTGATACTTCAGGTTAATCATTTATCAAACCGTTTCTTTTGTATAATATTTAAGTGAAATAAAATGTGAAACAATGAATACATGAAAGCTCTTTTATGGTTTCTTTGTAGGGTTTATTTGGGCTGAGCATACATTTCCAGCAGTGTAAAGCCATCCCATTTGCATTAGGCCTGTTCAACTTAATTCATAAAATACAGCCAACATT
This sequence comes from Kryptopterus vitreolus, assembly GCA_030449085.1. NCBI lineage: Eukaryota > Metazoa > Chordata > Actinopteri > Siluriformes > Siluridae > Kryptopterus > Kryptopterus vitreolus. Next base: position 3,552,730 of record JACRUU010000014.1, read on the forward strand.
TTTAGTTTAAACATTTAAATAAATTCTTCCTCTTTTTTATTTTTTAAAAAATCATTACTTTTTATTACATAGTTTTTGTCATTCCATTTTTTTCCTCTTTTAATTTTTCCATACAAATCTTCACTTCAATAGAAGGCGTAAACTTGCAGAAACAAACAAAAATACAAATAAGAAAAAAAATAAAGATACATTAACTAATTGGCAGCACTTGGAAGGTCTGTGCATAGCACTGAGGTAATACATGACATGATTCTCGTCTTCGCCTTTTCCTTGAGTGTTACCTTTTCAAGTTTCTCTGAGCTTGCTTTAGTAAAGTGTCAAAGTCTAGTGCATTAACTCTGGCTTTCACAGGGGCTGGATCATACTCACGATTTGAATCTGGAAGGAAACAGATTTATTTGTAAAAATCTTGCAGAAATGAAAGTGAAAACTTGTGTTCTTTTCTCAAGAAGGATTAACTAATAGTTAATTAGAAATATAATAGAACCTCTCTGACTAAGAGGTAGGTATACATCTATACTTTTTTAAAAATTCATTGACAGAGAGCCCTATTGTACATCGCTCTGGAAAATGGCGTCTGCTAAATCCCATACATGATATGGCATTCTTGTACGAGGCTCATAATGGCTAAAAAATAAATTACCATAGGACATTTCATTTGTATTTTTTGTGAACCAGAGTGTGATGTCCATTTCAGTACTAGCTGGATCATTATGCTTTATATGTTTTTATAAATGATCCCTGTGTTACCTATTGGTATCTAGGACCAAACTCAATAATACAAAATTGATTCTTGTATTAAAATAACTAATAAATGACTAAAGGAAAAAAAAAAAGGGGGGGGGGACCAAAACAAACAAACACCTCACCCAAATCAGCATAACTAGTCCTACAAAACTGTCTCCGGCCTCCGAAACACAGGTCAAATGGAAGTTCATTTGGCTGTCGCAGCTTGCTTCCGTTCTCAATAGCAGTAAATGCATCTTTTTTGTTGTAGTAGGTGACAAAGCCATAATTATCGCTGCAATAAAAAAATAAACTATTATAATTACTGACAATAGAAAAAAAGGTTTATTACTGATGTAAATATTTTCGTCAGGGAACAATAAAAGTGTCATTTTGCCTCACCCACGCTCTCTAAAGTGAACCGTGCATTCCTCAATCTCCCCAAAGTACGAGAAGCGCTCCTTCAGCTCCTTCCGGGTCATGCTTCCATGAATGCGTCCGATATAAACTACTCTGCGCTCCTCCTGAATAGCAGAAAAAAAGACATTATTAAAGGACAGAACAACCCACAGAATGTTCATCAAAACTCAATACATATTCTTATACTCTCATTAGATCCAGTCATATACTCACAATGGCCTTCTCCTTGCATCTTCTTACTTCCTCATTGTGATGTTTTAAGTCATAGCTGTAGTTATATCTGTGAATAGGGCTACATGGGAAAAAAGATTTGACTGTAATGTTAATATATGAGCCAAGATTTATTTTTGTAATAATAATCCAAAAATATAATTTAAAATGAATGTAAATTAGCATCATGCTGTATGGAGCAACTGGCAAAAAAAACCAAAAGGTACATAAAATACAACGCAGAACAATTCTCACCTGCGTCGAGAGTCCCAGTGGTGAGACCTGAGAGAGGGAGAGGGAGACCGAGAACGTGACCGGCTGCGGCTCCAAGATTCAGAGCTGGAGCTCGAATATGAGTATCTGCGTTTACGAGGAGATGACGAACGGGAATGAGATCTGAATCTTGATGGAGATCTGGAAGTGCTTCGAGACCTACATCTTTGGAAAGAGAATCTATTAAGCATACAATACCACGTGCAAATTGTGGTATAGATGACTAATTCCAAAAACTGAAAAACATGCGCATCATACGCCAAAAAAAACAAAAACAAAACAAAACCACTAACCTTTTCCTGGGTGGCGAATGTGATCCAGATGAGCCAGAACTGCTTGATGTGGATCTAGACCTGCTGGGTATCCGTGTTCGGTATTTTCTCCGACTCCGGCCTCTCTCTTGGTGGCACGGACTGGAAGAACGATCGGAATATCCGTGATATCGTTCAGAATCCAGTTCATTTGGAGAAGCATCTGGAGTCACAATGCACGCGGTGGTCATGGCCTTCCTCTCAGACTGACTCTCGCGGTTAAGATTCTCAGAATTTTCCTGAAAGCCTTTTTTAGCATTTGTGTTTAAACAAAATTGAGCTACAGGGTCTGCAAATGCCTTGCTGTTTGCAGAAGGCATTTCAATAGGCTTTGGGATGATATTTGGTTGTTGCTTAACAGAACAGACATTGCCCAGGTCATTCTGGGAAGGTTCCTTGGAAATGAGACAGTAATCATGGTCTAGAGAAAAAGGCTGGATCTGTCCAGGAGGGACAGAAGTCTGCGGCTTGCACTGTTGCCTGCTTGTAGGCAAAGGCAACGGCTCTATTTGAATAGCCTTAGTTGGAGTTAATTTGGGGGTTTCTGACTTGTGCGATTTTGCTAATAATGCAACGGGTGCCAAGGGTTTCCACATCTGGTGAGGAGGTGTGGCTGGTGGAGTAAGACCTATACAGCAAGAAAGAAGGGATAGGGAGATTAAAAATAAAAAGCAACCATATTTGTGCCATAACAAAATTAATTAAAAATCAAACGAGTGTTACAAAATAGACGAGGGTTATTTACCTGCTGTGCTGCCCAGATCAGGAGTACAAGATTTTTTATCCTTGTGCTGCTCCACACTGCAAGCGCAACATACATGCCATCATAATGTGGTTCAAAGTTCAAATGACGTGAATCAAGATTCAATTCCTAACTAAAATGTAGATTATTTAAGTGGAATTCTCGAGGTCATCCACTTTTGAAGTCAGAAGCCATTTTGGCTGTTTTTTGGGGGAGTGGGGGAAAAAAAAAAAAAAAAAAAAAAAAAAAAAAAAAAAAAAAAAAAAAAAAAAAAAAAAAAAACACGCCACACGAACGCAAACGAAACACACGACGACGAACGCAACTGTGCACACACAAACAGAGTTGGTTTGGTGTGGGAGCAGCGTTAGGGCTGTAGGGTAACTCCTGCTTCTGTCCAAAACTGCACAGTACTCACCTGGAGTTTCCTACAGCAGCTGCTCTACCACAGACCTCTGTCACATTCTGCTCCTCTTTAGCTGGAAAGGAAATGGAAGGCGGTAAATGTCAAGGGTCAGTAGTAAGCTCTTTGGGTCCTTTCCCTGTTGTTAAAAATCAGGTTCATTCAAGCTCATTATAAATCAGTTCTAAATGAAATGATGTTTAAGACAAATATGTATATACATGTTTCCCACATGCGCCAGCACATTCACACAGACCCCCTAAAGTTCCACTAAATTAGAGTGAAACTATATTTGCAAACAGTGCAGAATTCTAGCAGCACAGCGAGGTCACAACAGCTGTTCCACCCATGAGGGGGGTTCATCTAGAGGGACAGCCCCTCCTTACATTGAATCCTCTTTTAGAATATTAGTTCCACTTTATGCGAGCACCCTTTCCTCAATTGCCTATGCAGTGAGAAATAGCCACTTGACTGTTCTGTGAAAGTTATCCACGTGGTGCCAACTGCATCTATGCACACCAAAGCTATCAAAAGGTTCAGATGATGCATCAGCTAAATGTTTTGCCATCAGGATCAGTCACGTCAAGCTGACAACTTACTCTGAGTCTCTTCAAACTGCTCCAGAAGGCTGGTGAGGTCAGAAGCCTCAATACCTGAGGGGGGGGAGGGGGGACCATAGTTATTTTTTGTCCATTTTGAAAGAAGAACGGTAACGCATCACTTTTCTTTGTTTTTCTGTGACGATTCTTACCAATTTCGCTAGTGAAAGACTCGATAAGCTCGGCAGTAGGGTTCTTCACTTTAGGTGCTGCAACCGAAGCCTTCCGCATCTGCTCTGCCAGCTTCATAATTCTGGCCTGAATCGGAGCGGAGGAGAACGGCTGAAGAGCGATGGGTGCAACGTGACGTTGGGAACTGATGGCAGGTTTGCTAGAACTGACTGACTGAACGGTTAGCGCCGGTTTCGGAGCAGAAACAACCATTGGCTTGGTTATACTAGTGGCATTAAGGTTATTAGCAGCAGCTTTAGTGGAATCAGCTTTTGTAGTGATCGCGATCATTTCAGGCACAGAGATTTCCGGTTCGTTCGAGGTGGCAGATATTGGGGTCACTGTAACCGGATAAGACACAGAGGGAGCATTTTGTAAACATTTTGCCTGCTTGGTTTCATGGAGATTCTGAGCTTCGCCAACTGTATTGGCCACTGGTAGTGATGGGGGAACTTCAGGTGATTCTTCCTTAGTAGCCCGAGGTACCTTGTTGGGAATAGTGTTCTCTGGCATAACGGTTGGAACAGGTGGTTTCTGGGGACAAGGCTGTGTGGGGGAGCATGCAGATGTAGTAGAATTGTCTGCAGTTTTGGTGGGATATGAAGAAACTGGTTTACAGGGGACAGTTTTCTTCGAGGCAGCCAACATCGATGCCGGTGGAACGAGCAAAGCCTGTGGAGTTGGTGGTGCTCCAGGGCCTCTTGGCTGCCAGGCAGGCATGGTTTCTGAGACGATCTCTTTCTTTACAGGAGTACAGGAAGGGCGACGTGGGTCCCTAAGGTTAGGATCAGGAAGACAGGGGATTGGAGGAAGTTCCCTGGGTGTTTCCGGTAACGTAGGCCATTTTGTGCTGTTGTCACCCACCGACTCAAGAGATGGTGGTTTCTTCTGCTGGCGAAGAAGCCGATACTGTTGTAAACTGAGTGATTTTTGTTTGGGTTCGCTTGGTTGGCTGGCTTCAAGCTGCTTCTCGGGCAGCACATCAGTTTCACTGCATGTGTCAGTAGATAGTTCACTAGGTGTAGCGTTGGACTCAGAGACAGGCAAGCGCTTTAATTTAATAATATCTGTACAGACTTGATTAACTAAAGGATTTTCTGTGGTGGTTATGGTGGAAGAAGGTATTTCCTCAGGCACATTTACCTCAGTTGTCTTCACCTTCGCAGCTTTACCTTGGCACATCACATTTTTATCTACAGTAAGAGAAGGTGCAAAGGTGACCTTTTTCTTCCTCTTTTGTTGTTCTACTTCCTTAACAGATTCCTCAACTCTCATATTTGAAGACATGCTTCTCAGAACTCTTCCTTCAGCAGGTTTGGGTTCTTCAGTTTTTCGCTTCTTTTTCCTTTTCAATACCCCTTTGTCCTCTTTTGTGGGCTGCTTAATGTTCAAATTCTCCACTACGCTGTCTTTGAGCTCTGAAAATTTAGAGAGGGTCAACTCTGATGGTGTGTCTTTAGGTTTAAGAATAGCCTCGTCAATGCTGCCTTCTGGATCATTCTCTTCAACACCATCCAGAGATATGGGAAAGCTCAGATCTGGAATAGAAAGAATGGGTTCTCCATGTTCTCCTTTGTCCATCACCTCCAAAATGATTCCTTCTTCAGGCAGGAGCTGCTCTTCCCCTTCGACATCTAATGTTATAGCATACGGGTGCATGTGCTTGACCAAATCACTGAGAGTAACAGATACGGTCTCGCCATCCTGCTCCAGGGACACGGGAAGGCACCAGTCCAATTCCGACGATACATCCAAATCCTGTATAAGTTCAGAAAAACTAGCAGCAGCATCTTCACCACAATCATATCTCTGCAAAGAGCCAAAAAGCATAAAAATGACATCTTTTAACATCAAAAAGAACACACTCAAATGTTATATAATAGAATGACCTAAGGAATTTGTGATGTGTACGAAATATTTGATAATACATAAAATATCATTACCTTGCCAGGAAATTGCCTTGAGTTACACATTGCCTCTCTCTCTGGTGGAGTGCATGAGAGGCTCAGAAATTTTCTGAACTACAAAAAAAAAATACATAAATAAAATTATGACATGTGAAATTGGCGAGCCAAAGGCTACACATCAAGAGAACACGATACTCACAGGAGAGTGCTCACGGCCCTTCTGCCCTTGCAAAAGGTCCATGTCAGGTAAAGTGTCAAAGGGAGACAAGTTTTCATCATCTACATTGTCAAGTATTTCAGTGAGAGCTGTGAGAAGAGTTGCCTCACTTTCTTCATCAACACCACTTTTAACCTAAAAACAGAGAATGGAACAGATGATAAAACAGTTTGCATAATTAAAAAAAAAGATAGACGATGCGCATTACCTAGAGAACGATGCGTGTGCCCTAAGTGTTTGGATTAATAAAGGGGACCATACCTCTCCATTTGTACAGTCTTCAAAGATTGATAGAATAGATGGATCCAAACATCCACCAAGAGCTTCAAGTGCATTTTCAGTGTCCAGACCACTGTTTTGCAGAATACAATAACCTTCATGAAGTATTTCTGGCTGTAGAAGAAAAAAACCAACAACCCTGATGTAAGAAATCAGAGAACATCTTAAAAAAAAAAAAAAGAAAAAATAGCAAGGAATTCAATTATTACAAGAAATTCATAGGTTGATGTTCCTGCCAGTATTGTTTTGGATCAGGAGTCTTACATAACATTTCAAAATAATGTTAGTGGCCAATGTTGAATGCTCAATTAAAACCTGAAAATGCCCCAAACTCAGCTAAATGGTGACGGGTGATAAAACTGTTGTTGAAAAGAGGGGAAATGTAATCTGTTTTGTTATTTTAATTACACTTACGATTTTCAAGTAACTGATGGAAAATGCTTAGACACCCACATCCACGATGGATTTCTGCAATATTTTTGACTTCACTGGTATTTGTATTTTTTTACTGTATTTTTTACTAACAGTTCTGAAACGAGTTTGATATTTCTTATACGTTGTGCAGAAGATTTTCAATGTGACATTAAATCTTGCATATTCTCCCATATACTAAACAGGAGTGCTTTAAGATGTTTGGACACACCGTAAACATGGAATCAAAGGAAATACAAACGAAATGCATTCAAACAACACGTGGACAAGCAAACACGCGGTCGCCTCAGCGTGGACGTGGTTTCTCCTTCCGCCGTAGCACACCAGCCAATCACATCGCTTGGACTGGTCCGTCCGCCAGGAGATTCGAGCGCCTCCAAAATAACGCGAGATTCTAACCGAGATTTGATGGCGTCATCTGTCAGATTTTATTGGTTTGTAACAGGACACGTGCTTTGAGCCGGGCGTTGCAGTTTTTTCTCCCCTCAAAGATATATTATGCAAATAGTTTTATCCCGTGTATAAAAACTGGCTGACGAGCCTGTCCAAAGTGCAGAAAAGTGTAGTGTGGCATATCGTGCACTGCATTATTATTAGTCCTTGCCCAATATAGTGCACTTATTAAAGGACCAGAGAAGTATTTCGGAAGCAGAACCGGCTCTGCAAACACGTGTTGCAGTACAACAAACTGCGGCTTACTCAATAACTGTTTCATTCAGTCACAAAACGGTTTACTGCGTATGTAAATAATGCAACCCATCAGCACTACGATTTGGGTGTGATTAGATATTACACAATTGGTAAAAAACAAAACAAACACAGACTATAAAAAAAACCCTAATCCAAACGAACAAGGAACTACACCACCTAGTCCCTGATCTACATAAACATTGGAAAGACGCTTTATTGGTCGTCTATTGCAAATGTTAACTATCACTTAATCGCATCATAATCAAGCACTTTGTGGGTTTCCTATGGGGGGGAAAATGCATGTCTCGGATATATTACCTAAACTTTTAGATATATTACCTATACTCATGAACTTTTCAGGAAGACCCACAAAAAGTATCGGACGACAAAAACAAATGCCTTATATATCCATGCCCTGTAATTTTGTATAAACGTTTGTATGCCATTATGTATTTTTGTGAATATAATATACTACGTCTAGGACCTATACATGAAATTTGGAAGAGAAATTGTAAAGTAATATTTAAAGGCAATCCAAAAGAAGCGTAAAAGATTAAATAAAAGGGAATAAAAAAAACATATAAATGAATGCAAGATCACACTATGGACGCATGACTGTGGCCGGCCTGTGTACTGGTGCTAGACACGTTTACACGAAATCCATTCCAACAGTGAACCTCCCACACCTATACTGTAGACTCTCCTGAGTAATACTGCATTATAATCACAACTGGGAATACAGTTTAAAAAAATCGTACCATTAAATTCTTTATGGGGAACAGTGAAATAAACAAACAGACAAATCAACTGACCGATAAGACGTAAAGATTGTTATTAAAACATGCTGATCTTTATGCCAAATAGCCCCATGCCCGGCTGCTACACCCCGTCGTAACTGTTCAAAACAGAATAATCCAGAATAAAACTTAGAAACCCTGCACACCCGATTTAAGACTGCAGGCTGCTCGAAATCATCTATGCAGCTATCCGGACCTGATCATTTTACCAGCACCAGAAACCTAGTTTAGCAAAGGCCATCACAACCCACGTGTCATTTCTCCAGTACGCACACGGCTTCAGGTCGAATTGTAAGCGTAAAAAAGAACGACAGCAGTTCAAAGCTGATCACAAGTGGCCTAAAACAAATAATGTAGACGATCCTACCTCGTCAATAGTCGTCGGTGAGAAATACTCTGTTTTACAAGCTGTTAACATCTCCTCGCCGGATCCCCAGCGGGCCGCCATCTTGCAAACTGCACTCTGTGAAAATGTGAATCAAACCCTCTGTGACTCACGCCGCCGGCCCGGACACACGTGGTGATGCTGTTCCCGGCAAAACCACTCACTCGAGTCCTTGACTCCGCCCCTAAGCTGCGTTTCAAAAGACGCCTGGAAAATTTAAAGAGAACCCCACAGAAACAGTGAGAGTTCAGAAGTTCAGGTATCATAAATGCTACCAGTAATTATAGTTGAATAGAATAGTTTAGAATAATTAAAAGCGGTTTAACAGCCAGTTTTTGGACATAAAACGTACTTGCCTCTAAACCAGCCTCACAAAGCAGAACTAATATTTCAACCAATTTCATCAAGTGGAGTAGAATAATGTATATTTATAGTTCTGTCATATTCACACAAATAGTTGAGCAAGGTCAAGTTACTAAACAATGATATACATTAAAGATTTCATACATCTGATACAATGCATGTATTCAAATCAAGTTGGTGTTTATTGTCATTTCAATCATACTTAGTGCAGTACACAGTGAAACATAACAACCCCATGACCCCATGGCAAATGAATTGTCCATAAAATAGTAAATACTGTACATGTAAACACTATTCATTTCTATCAAACCTAAACTATTCTTGTGTTTCAGTCATCCTTTAACTGAAAACCCACCCCACTATATGGATGCATGCTTAATCCCTTGTGGAAAAATTAACATTTAGTAACAACCATTTAAATGTGTTTTTTATACTAAAGATAAAAATCAATTATATCTTGTGTAACAGCACATGCCAGGCAAACAATTCCTTCACTAAGAAAGAGCAGCCTGAGGCTAATGAAAACTGCTACTTTTGTCACATCATGGCAACCTTACTTTAAAATTTATTGCTGTAAAAAAGATCCTATAAATTCATTCATTCATTCATTCATCTTCTACCGCTTTATCCGATCTTTTCTCGGGTCACGGGGAGCCTGTGCCTATCTCAGACGTCTATGGGCATTAAGGCAGGATACACCCTGGATGGAATGCCAACCCATCACAGGGCACACACACACCCAATCACACACACATTCATACACTAGGGACAATTTTCCAAGGTGCCAATCAACCTACCGTGCATGTTTTTGGACCGGGGGGAAACCGGAGAACCCGGAGAAAAACCCTCTGAGACACGGGGAGAACATGCAAACTCCACACACACATGGCCGAGACTAGAATCGAACCCGAACCATGGCGGTGTGAGGCGAATGTGCTAACCACTAAGCCACCGTGCCCCCCCCCCTATAGATTCAATAAACAGTTAATCACAGTCTGGAAGCAGGAACTGCATAACTGCAGATGGTCTGAGTGCCAACAGGAGCCCTATCAACAGTCAAAAGCACCCATAACTCCAAAAACAAGGGAGGTTGGGAGACGGGAGGAAGGGATAAGGTAGAGGGGGTGACCTACATGATATTAGCCAGGAGGTTGTTAACTATTTCAGAGTTAAATTATCAATAATTCAGTTAATAATTCAGTCAATAATTATCAATAATTCATTTTTGGTCTGCATTTAGTCTGCTAAAAATCTACTAAATTCAACTAGCAAAATAGTGTAACTTGTTAAACTTGATTGAAAAAGCAATTAAGCCTGGAATGTGTTGTGCCTGTTTGTACCACTGCTGGTTTCTTTAAAGACTAAAACACTATTTCATTGTAGCATTCTGTGTAAAAAAAAAGGGAATGTAATAAACCCTGATTAATCACTGTAAAATACAAACTCAATCTCTAACCACTAACTCCCATTGAGAGCATGTCAGCCCTCAGAGCAGGTTGAGAGCATTGAGAGCAGGTTCAGCCCTCAGGTCTCTCATGTTGCCCTTTGGAAAATTTAATTGCCCATCCCGATCCTGATTTTTTGTCATAGTGCTCCCTGCGAAAAAAAACGACACTAAATTAACTTTTGCGATATTTTCTAAATGTCGATAAAAACTGTTGCAAAATGACGGTGTTTCCATTAACTATATCATGTGACTAAAACTCGTCCTCTCACGATGTCATTCAAAAAAATGGAGACAGATATAAGCATTTTTACTTATATCGCAGCCAAGTCATTAGTGTTTTTATTTTTAATCGGAGACATAGGCATGTTATACAAGCATTAATGGCAAGGAAATCCTTGGGAGCGCTTGTTCTGGGAGGCAATAGTGCCCAATTTCACGGAGGACTTGAGGATTCACAAGTTACGGATGAACGCATCCACTTTTTTTGCAGCTGTGCAGTAGGGCCTCTTGTAGCACCATTTGTATACTAGGTGGCACTTTAACATTATAAAAAATGAAACGAAATGAAACTGCAGCAGATTGTCCACATTCAAATCAAAATCACGTTTCAGATTAAAATCATTCAGTAGTCAAAAGCACTGATTTTACATGAAAGTGTAAAATCACTATTTGTAATTTTTAACATTTTCATAAGTGTGCGTATATATATATATATATATATATATATATATATATATATATATATATATATATATATATAGTATATATATATATATATATATATATATATATATATATATATATATATATATATATATATATATAAGTCAAAGTTTCAAGGACAGGGGGATGTTGATGATGTTATTTAATATATATATATATATATATATATATATATATATATATACTATATATATATATATATATATATATATTAAATAACATCATCAACATCCCCCTGTCCTTGAAACTTTGACTTTAAGTGATATTTTGATTTTTGAATCAAAAATGTTGTTTAACACTTGGAAAATCAGTATCAGAAACTACCGATGAATCACATGAAGTGCTGCAATGTTGGTTGGATATGACCACTACATTCATGCCTGTGGAAATGGTGATGCTATTCTTGCAGAATCTGGAGAATGTGATGCTTCCCCTGAGTTTCAGCATATAATTCTTGAAAGATACACCACATAGTGACCCTGGGGATAAAATTCCTTATGGAATGGTATGTCATGTTGGAACTGGACTTTAGTCTGTTTCCATGTTGTGGTGAAAACCTCTCACAGGAGGCTGAAGGAGCACCCAATGTCATAATACCATAACAGATAAATGATACAGTTTTGTGAATGATTTCTTTACATTATTCTTCACATCATTCTTATATGCAATTATTTATTATTAGATATTAACAAAAGACAACAATTACATTTTTGTAAACATTATTTTTTGTGAAACCTGCAGACAGTTATATGATATACTTTGACATAAGCATTATTATTCATTGCCACTGAGATTTTTTTTTTTACCAGAGTACAGGTTAAAGCTTACTTGTAGATTCCGAGTTCTCATGATTGCAGATTTTGTTTACTTTCAGTATGCTTATTTAAGCGTGAACTGGGAGCATTACCAAACGCATTTCTTGTAATTCCTTGAAGACTTGTCAATGTGCCAGCTGAGGATTGTGTTGTAAATGAAAATGCTGGTGTGATGTGATTTAAGCAATCACTCACTAAATTAGTCTATGAATTAACTGTTTATATGGCAAAAATGTGTATTTCTAAACCTATTTCTAAAACTTTCTCTGAAGTGTGTCTATGCATGTGGGTGTAGGTATGTAGGAGGACAGCATGCACTAGCAAAGACGTGTGTGTGTGTATGTGTGTGTGTGTTCGTGCACTGAAAAAACTTACAGCTGTTTTTTTTTTATTTTTATTTATTTATTTATTTTTACAAATGCTGAAATCAATCATGGCCAGTCAACTTTGCATTTGCATTTTAATTTTGGATGCTGCAGTACATTGTTGTGCACAAAAATCAACGCAATCTTTTGCAATTGAATGCAAACAATGCACGCTCATAAAGGCAAGTAAAGGCCTGAATGTCTGAATTAGCACATTCTAATAACAAACATCCATCCATCCATCCATCTTCTTCCGCTTATCCGGGACCGGGTCGCGGGGGCAGCAGTCTGAAGCAGAGATGCCCAGACTTCCCTCACTACAGCCACTTCCTCTAGCTCCTCCCGGGGGGCACCGAGGCGTTCCCAGGACAGTTGAGAGACATAGTCCCTCCAACGTGTTCTGGGTCTTCCTCAAGGCCTTTTCCCGGTGGGACATGCCCGAAACACCTCCCCTGGGAGGCGCCCAGGAGGCATCCGAAAAAGATGCCCAAGCCACGCCAGCTGGCCCCTCTCGATGTGGAGCGGATCTACTCTGAGCTCCTCCCGAGTGACTGAACTTCTCACCCTATCTCTAAGAGAGCGCCCAGCCACCCTGCGAAGGAAGCTCATTTTGGCAGCCTGTATCGGGGATCTTGCCCTTTCAGTCATGACCATGGCCATAAGGTCATGAAAGTGAGAGTAGGAACGTAGATCGACCAGTAAATTGAGAGCTTTGCCTTTTGGCTCAGCTCCCTCTTCACTACGACGGACCGGTACATCGACCGCATTACTGCAGAGGCTGCACCGATCCGCCTGTCAATCTCCCGTTCCATCCTCCCCTCACTCGTGAACAAGACTCCAAGATACTTGAACTCCTCCACCTGGGGAAGGAGCTCTCCACCAACCTGAAGTGGGCTAACCACCTTTTTGCGGCTAAGGACCATGGCCTCGGACTTGGAGGTGCTGATCTTCATCCCAGCTGCTTCTTCACACTCGGCTGCAAACCTTCCCAGTGCATGCTGAAGGTCTTGGCCTGATGGAGCCAACAGGACAACATCATCTGCAAAAAGCAGAGACGAGATCCTGTGGTCCCCAAACCAGACTCCCTCCAGCCCCTGGCTGCTCCTAGAAATTCTGTCCATAAAAATAATGAACAGAACTGGTGACAAAGGGCAGCCTTGCCGGAGTCCAACATGCACCGGAAACAGGTCTGACTTACTGCCGGCAATGCGAACCAAACTCCCACTCCGTGCATACAGAGACCAAGCAGCCCTCAACAGAACTACCTCGGTGACTTCAGCTTGGGTGATAGATGATGCCACCTCTGAGCCCATGGCCTCTGCTTCCTCATCGGAAGGCATGACTCCGGGGTTGAGGAGATCCTCAAAGTATTCCTTCCACCGTCCGATGATGTCCCCAGTTGAAGTCAACAGATCCCCACCTCCACTGTAGACAGTTTTGGCAGGGCACTGCTTCCCCCTTCTGATATGCCGGACGGTTTGCCAGAACTTCTTTGAGGCCGACCGGTAGTCCCTCTCCATGGCCTCTCCGAACTCCTCCCATACCCCGAGATTTTGCCTCAACAACCACCCGGGCCGCAGCCCGCTTGGCCTGACGGTACCCATCAGCTGCCTCAGGGGTCCCAAGAGCCAACCAGGCTCGGAAGGACTCCTTCTTCAGCTTGACGGCATCCCTTACTTCCGGAGACCACCACCGGGTTCGGGGATTACTGCCACGACAGGCACCTGAGACCTTACGGCCGCAGCTCAGAATTGCTGCATCGACAATGGAGGTGGAGAACATGGTCCACTCAGACTCAATGTCTCCAACCTCCCTCGGGATCTGGTTGAAGTTCTGCCGGAGGTGGGAGTTAAAGATATCTCTGACAGGGGGTTCTGCTAGGCGTTCCCAGCACACCCTCACAATACGTTTGGGTCTGCCGAGTCTGTCCAGCTTCCTTCCCCGCCATCGGATCCAACTCACCACCAGGTGGTGATCAGTTGGCAGCTCCGCCCCTCTCTTCACCCGAGTGTCCAAAACACACGGACGGAGGTCAGATGAGAACAACCACAAGGTCTATCATCGATCTCCGTCCTAGGGTGTCCTGGTACCATGTGTACTGATGGACACCCTTGTGTTTGAACATGGTGTTCGTTATGGACAAAACTATGACTAGCACAGAAGTCCAATAACAGAGCACCACTCGGGTTCAGATCAGGGGCGGCCGTTCCTCCCAATCATGTCCCTCCAGGTATCACTGTCATTGCCCACGTGGGCTTTGAAGTCCCCCAGTAGAACAATAAGGGCGGGGCGTTTATCAGCGCCCCTCCCAGAGACGCCAAGAAGGCCGGGTACTCTACACTGCCATTCAGCCCATAGGCACAAACAACAGTGAGAGACTTTTCCCCAACCCGAAGGCGCAGGGAAACGACCCTCTCGTTCACCGGGGTAAGCTCCAACACATGACAGCTAAGATGGGGGGCTATGAGCAGGCCCACACCAGCCCGTCGTCTCTCACCGCAGGCAACTCCAGAATAATGGAGAGTCCAACCTCTCTCGAGGAGTATGGTTCCAGAGCCCAGACTGTGAGTGGAGGTGAGCCCGACTATCTCTAGCCGATATCTCTCAGCCTCCCGCACAAGCTCGGGCTCCTTCCCCACCAGCGAGGTGACATTCCATGTCCCTAGAGCTAGTCTTTGTGTCCAGAGGTCGGGTCGTCAAGGCCTCCGCCTTCGACCACTGCCCGAACCACATTGCACCAGTCCCTTATGAGCCTTCGTACAGGTGGTGGGCCCACGGGAAGGTGTCCTCACGTCGCTCATTCGGGCTGAGCCCGGCCGGGCCCCCATGGGTGGAGACCCGACCACCAGGCGCTCGCTTTCGAGCCCCAGCCCCGGGCCTGGCTCCAGGGAGGGGCCCCGGCTGCGCCATACCGGGCGACGTTACGGTCCTTGATTTCGAATCATAACGAACATATCAAATTGAATACATTTTTGGGAAATGTGCAAAGCTTTCGCTCATAAGCGAAATTACTTTTACTGTTCTGTATATGTGACATTTTATATACTTGTTAACCTATTTTTGCCATTAAAAAACATCAAAGGCTAGATTTGCATGAAGTAATTACTGAAATTACCTTAAAATATTGCCTTCGGACTGTTCTGCATTTAATTTGACTCCACTTAAACAAATACAAATGTCGATTACTTAAAACAATTGTGGGCAATTCATTTGCCTCAAATGGTTCATGTACAACCCTTTTCCCTTTTTCGGGTTTATAGTGTAGTAAACTTGACCCAAGATAAACACACAAAACATCCGACAGTGTCCTCTGCACTACCTAGAAATTCTCACCATTTGATTTGTTCTACAGTGATCTTAAATGTTTTTCAGTGCAAAGACCCCTTAAGTGATCGATACTAGGGGTCTCGGGTTGAAAAACTCGTCTGCCTGATCTAAGAAAAGGCTGAAATGTAAAATATTGCCACAAGATGGCGGTGTTGGATGATTTTTGATGCAGAAAGAACGATCGACTGTTGTACGTCACCAACCCGCACTCTGTTTCTAAAGCTCACAGATCAACGAATGATACAAACCCAATTAAATGGATCAATTAGTTGAATTGTTTAGTACGATGCTTATGGTTTAGCATTTCTGTTGCCATTAGGAGAGAATGAACTATTTCCAGCCAGATGTTCGAACTGAAAATCAACCATTGTACCAAGTAGTGCTATTTAAAAAACTGATTCACATTCAAATTGTGATAGATTAGTACTAAAGGATCTAACTCAATTAATTTTCTATTAAGTGGAAAGATGATAAAAAAAGTTTGGACTGGGAGTTGAATTAAATTACAAGCTTTTTTTTTTTTTTAATATAACCAGAACAAATATGGCAGAGAAGATTAAGCGTGACAGATCATCAGATCATACCCTTTGTGCCATCAGTACCATGATCCACAACACAGTTGTAATCCTTAAGACAATTCTTTCTTATCACATTGTTGCTCCCTTCCTCCAGCTAGCTTCTTATAATCCTTCTTCCGCACCGGGTTTCCTCTAAATAACGTGGCTCAACATGACCCAAAACACAAGACAGATACAAAACACATGACTTTTGTTTTGTTTTTTTGTTTTGTTTTTTTGTGTACTGTTAAATAATTTTTTGACACAAAAAATCTCTTCTGTAAATCACAAAAAAATTAAAATGGTGACATACAGTATATTTGGCCGGTTTATTTACTTTATTTGATGTGATAAATAAAAGAAAATATGTTATAAGCCATAATATATGCTCTTGCATGGCAAATATTTGACAGAAATTACTTATAAATGGGTGTGGTCAGCATCGATTTCACTGAACACCAAAGCACTGTGCTTGATTGCCTAATTGTTCATATAATTGTTCATATATATATATATATATATATATATATATATATATATATATATATATATATATATATATATATATATATATATATATATATATATATGGGAAGAAATCTTTGATTAGATCGCAGTAATTCAATATTGTACTTTAAAATTTTGTTCTGAAGGAGAAGATGTTGTTCGTGTAATTCTACTGCTTTTTGCTTACATCTACCCAGCTGTACAGGAAATCGTTCATCTACCACTACTGTTGCCATGGCGACTAGCGGGGGAAATCCATTTCATCAGCTGTGTTCGTCATACTGCCCTCCTCCTCCTGCTTTTCTCTTGATTTTTTCCCCTCCCTCTTGAATTTTTCCATCGTCTCCCCTAATTTCTTTGCTCTCGCTCGATCCTGCTTACCTGTGTTTCATGAAGTGTCGTTAATTTAACAATGACAACATATATACTACATTAAAACAGTACAGCCATACCACTTTTTTTGTTCTTTTTTTTGAGAGGTTTTTTTATTGTTTTTTTTTGCTTGCCGGTTCATTATTCATTTAATAAGTGTCTTTTGAATATTTTTTTGTGTGTGATTAGGCACACACAAAATTATCAAAGCTCAAAGCTGTCAGTGCAAAAACACATGGAAGATAAGCGTCTGTACACAATGTTTAACTGCTGTCGTGTCTATGGCTGACTGGAGGCTTTGTTTAGTGGCGATGTGTGAAGCTCTCAGTGACGGTGCCTACACTGATGACCTTGTAGTAATTCCACAGAGCAATGGGGCAGGACAGCTGCTGCGACTGACACTAGAATTTCTAAAAATTCTAATCATCCACTCACCCATCCACCCATCCATCCATCCATCCACGCATACATCCATCCATCCACCTATACATCCAACTCTTTTTCTAAGTAATATTCTCTTACACATTTTACCATCCAAAATCTACAACACTTGCATGGTCTTTGTGTGTGTTTATGTGTGTGTGTGTGTGTGTGTGTGTGTGTGTGTAGCCTTTGACTTTGGGGTGCCCCACCTGGAATTCTTTAATCTGCACAGGCTGTAAACACTATCAATTTTAAGATTGAAAGCATTTTGAACATTTGGAAATGCAGTAAAAATGCATTAAGTAAGAGAATGAGTTTAGCAAGGAAAAAGAATAAATTATTCTTTCTCCCGCCCTCCCTCCCTCTCTCTCAGTCACGCGCTCTGGGGGAGGGGCAGTTGTGCACATTTATCTATTCTTACAGTCAACACTGTACCAGAGCCACATCACACGACTGCCTACACTGTGCATGTATGTGAGAGACAGGGTGTGTAGAAGAACGGCTCAATTGGGAACAGCTGCTCCACATCACACACACTGGGATTAGTGTCTCAGGTGCACAGATATATTAACAAAACGTGCCTGTCAGAACAAGACAGCTGGGCAGCTGTGTGATTGTTGGATGACTAGAAGGCGTCCAGGTAAGATCCTTTGTATTTTCCACTGGTCATTTCAAGATGTAAGTGTAAGAGAGGGGGAAGTAGGTTTCAGTAAGCTTCCTGAGTGATTCCACTAGCTGTTGGGCGGAGCATGAGAAGGGCTGTCAGTCCTAGTGGTGTAGCAGACAGTCTGCGTGTATGTGTGTGTGTGTGTGTGTGTGTGTGTTTATGCGCGTGTGGTTAAAAAAGTGTGAGGAAGAGAAACAGTGTGTGAGAGAACCCTTGGCTACTACGACTAGATCCTGTTGAACACTGGAGTCCTGTGAAGGCATAAAACCTAATCATAATCTGTCTGAAGTAGAAGGTAAGATGCAGACTTTTACATCAGCTCACTGTGGAAAAGGAAGAAGCTGCGGTGCTTGTGCATGCAAGTGTGAGAGGGAGATCTATCTGTGGGCGTTACAGCAGAAGCAAACAAAATTGACTCAGAAAAAAATGTCCTCATCAAAGCACACACACACACATATATATATATATATATATATATATATATATATATATATATATATATATATATATATATATATACTATATATATATATATATATATATATATATATATATATATATATATTTATATTTGTCTGAATGCAATGTGTATTTCTGATGAATGCAGATTGTGATTGCGAGTGATGTTGTGTAGAATGTTCCATCAGGGCGGTGTTTTGTGGAGACACCACTCATCCATAGCTATCGCATGGGTGTCAGTGTGCATTGTCGTTAACGTGGACCGAAGAAGTCTCCTGAAAGAGCTTGACAGCTTATCAACGAATAAAGGCTAAGAGAAGAATTCGCTCCCACATTGTGGTGTGTGTGTGTGTGTGGGGGGGGTCACGAAGCCTGTTAGAAAATGGATCAGTTTGTCTCAGTCCTCAGTCTATGTGTTAGGGGCAAAAAGAGGGGATTCATGAAAAAATGGGGGAGGGGATCAAGAAGATACAGAGGAGAAAGAACCATGGCTGAGGGAGGAAAAAGTAGCCTATATGGGAGGAATCCCCAAGGAGTCCCTGGTGAATTCTCATCATGGTGAAACAGTTCTGCTTGACGGCAAGACAATTATTAAGGGCATTATATTTGGGTGTGTAAAGGGAGGCTGATGCATCTGTTGTGTTTGCTGCATATAAACAGAGCCCATCATACATTTCCCTCCGTGGAGCTCATTTCACACTGTATACGGAAGCGACGTAGAACACAGCTAACCCGAGATTTCATAACGCCAGTGTTTATCTGGTCCCCCGGTGCTTGCCATTTTGTTTCTTCTGATCTTACCACAGCTACGTACCATGTTATATAACATTGAGTGTCTTGCTACATCCAGTCATTGCAGTCGATGTACATACCTGTCTAGCAACGGATATAGGCAAAGGTTTTTGACGCCTCGTGTTATTCATGTGGTATTTATGTGGTCTAAGATATAGTTTTATGCTGTAAGTATATATATATATATATATATATATATATATATATATATATATATATATATATATATATATATATATATATATATATATATATATATATATGAATAACATGAGATGTTTTTATTTCAGAAAGGAAGAAAGAGAAATTAATGAATAAACGATGAAAGAAAAATGCACACGAAAGAGAGCTTAGTTTGTGTGTGTGTATCTGTGTTTCTTTTAGGTGTACAAGAGAGAGCGTATATATTGTTATATGTCATTTATTTTCATTTTGTTGGGAGTGCATGTAAGTTACCGTCGCCCCAACGCATGCACAACATAATCGTGTTTTTCCCCCCTGAGCTTTTCCTCGATGCTCAGGGAAAAAACATGATCATGATCAAGCCTTTCAAAATGTCAAACCAGTCATTACAGCATTGGAATGACTTAGCAGCTTTCGTTCACCCTGGGCCCCAGATTATCACTCTGCTCTCACACACACACACACACACACACACACACACACACACACACACACACACACACACACACACACACACACACACACACACACACACACATAAACACACACACACATTTTCCTACTAACATTCTATGCTTCTTCGAACAATGAAAGATTAGTAGGACTGTGGCTCTGAATATTCTCTTTATTTTAAAATAGTGTAGAGTACACATTATATTTATAAATATACACTATATGTTGTCTTTACACTTTACAACCCCATTTAGTGTTAAAACAAACTTCAATTAATCTTAAACTGGACCTGAGTTGAGAGCCAGGCTTGTAGAGAGAACTTGTAGATTTAGGAACCACCACATTTTGTTATTAACCCCTGAGAATATAATGCAGTCAATCTGCTATGAATTATTCAGTGAATGAAGAGAAAATATTAGGAACGCTCTGCAATCCCATGAATTAGGAATGCAAGGCTAGACGTGCTATTGTGCTCCTGAAGTTGAACCATTGATTTGTGTATGGTTAACTATTGACCTACATTGTTCTGACTAGAGCGAATTTATTACATCATCAAAATAATGTGACTCATTCGATTTCTGTACAGGAGCTCTCGCTATGAACCTCTGTGGCATAATAAATAAGCGTTAAGTTAAAATAGTGATTTGTTCATGTCACATGTGTTCTGTGAAAGCTGTATCGCACGACAACGTGACTTTCAAACTTACGTTGTAAACATTATTTACCGCTGAACGTTAACGTGGAATCAACCAAGATAAGTCAAGTGTTGCCAGTGATAAATATGACTCTTAAGAATAGGTTTGGAGAAACGCTTAACAGACGGTGGTTTAGAAAAAGATGCATTACTTTCTAGAGTTAATAATAACAAAAAAAAGCAATTACAACTCGATGTTAGCATCCCAGAAAAAAGCCACGCCTTGTAAACACGTCTTGCAAAGTGAGTTATAATAATGGCAGGAATTAAAATGGATTAGTTTGTTTGTGTCTGTCTGTCTGTGTCCTTCATTTTTCACACATTCACATGTAGACCTAAATGTGTGGATTATTATTAACTGCCTGGGTGTCTTGGGAGTTCTTGGCAGAGCGGTCCATTTTGAAGGAAACCATGTTTATACCAGTTCTTTGGCTATACATACACACATACACTTATGCACACACAAAATCCTCCCTCTCTTTCACTGACACACACACACACATACACATACACACACACTCAGACACTTGCTCCTGTTTCCCTGGAAACAAAGTGTTCTCTGGAACTGGTATCATTAAAGCCTTTTCAAGCCCTAATTCAGGTGAAAGACCTGCAATTTGTCTCATCACATTTTTACTGTAAGCCGTGCACAAAAATTATGATTGCAGTGCAAACAATGAGAACAATAAAATCATATAACCAACACAATACTTCTTGTTTTAGAAAAAATAAGAAGAAGATTAAATAGCTGCAATTTTTAAGTCACAGCCTGAACTGTGTGAGAGCCATTTTTGAATGCTGTATAGAATAATCCTGATTCATAGGTTGGGTGTGAAACAGTGCTGAGACTTGTTGCTGTATGATCTTTATTTGCAGATATAACTGAGTTAAAACTAGGTCAGGAAGGGTTGCATGGTTTAAGAGTTTTATCCTCAGATAATTAACATTTCACAGCGCATTTGAGCAGCGTGTTTATGAGAAAACATGAACGTAGAATAACCTGGACTCTTGCATAATGCTTTATGGTATATTAGCAAAAAAAAAAGCAAAGGATTAGGAGGGATGTAGCTCCATAAGGACACTGGACATGCAATAGCTAGTGTAGTTTATCAGCCTACACTTTTTCTGAGGTACTGTAAATGTGTGTGACCCAAGGCATAAGTGTAAATAACTACGTACCCCCCCCCAGTGTGAAGAATGATTAAAAATCTCCTGCTCTATTCTTATTGAGCTTTAAACATGAAATATTTAATATTTAATATAATCTCTTGGGAGCTCATAAGGCACATGGGGGTATATTTGTATATTAATGCAAGTGGCATTTTCTGTATAATGATGCAGTGTTGCTATTTTGGTTGCCTGAAGCAGCCTATTTTTTTCCCTCCTTGTGCACATTGCTCTTTTTTTGGACATACATTCATGCACTGTACTGACGGAGATTGAATGTCATTCTCTGTGTTCTATTTCAGAATTGTTACACATTTATTACACTATTACAAAACTATTATTATCTATTCACGGTCAAAACAATATATGTGGTTTCCATCAGCTGTTGGCTCGAACTGTCACAGTGAAGCACTGTACACACTTGGGGTGCTGCAGTAGCATGATTGACCCGAATGATGTATTTACCCAAAAAACATATTCCCGGTTTATAAATGCCCTGCTCCCTATGCACTAATATTTATAAAGATAAATATGTTGATTTTATGCCTTGCTATGCATGTACATATTTAAATTATCTTTACGGAAAAGGTTTTTTGTGAGGTGGATCTTTTGTACTTTCTCTCTTTGATTTGCTGTGCGGTTTGTACAATTTGATTACAGGAATATGACTTCTGTCATATGATTTCATTTTGAATTGTTTTATTCATTTTAATAAGTAATATAGATCATTGATATTGGTGAAAGCCTCCTCGTACAAGTCTGCTGTAGCGTTCATTCTGTCGCTTTGGTGAAAATGAACATTAGATGTACAGACATGCAGAAACCCACAGTGCTAATGAATTGAAGTGTGTGAAACTGTTTGGTATAATCAAACCTTTAGGGAACTAACAGAGCTGATGAGGAACAAATGGGCAGTCTAACAGCTGAGTCACTCAACCCAGGAAACATTAGGCTTATGTCCTTAGGTTAGTTTCTCTGGAGAGTGTACAAGACTTTAGGATGCTGTTGGATTATGTTTTTTTTTGGATTAGTTGGATTTTTTTGTTTATATATATATATATATATATATATATATATATATATATATATATATACATATATACATGGGAAAAAAGATTTGCTCCATCCAAAGAATCCCGCTTGATTCTTTGCCCCCCCAAAGTCGATCCCTGTCTGAATCTCACTCAATGCCCCGGTCCCAGGAGACGACACAAGAAGACACAAACAATGAAGTTGTGCTATCAGAGAGTATTCCAAAGTTTATTCCTCAACAACCAAGCATATATATGTGAGTCATATGCAGGATGTGATACAATGTGATACATGTGAACAATATGTGTATGCGTGGTGTCTCTGGGTGGGTGTGTGTGTGTGTTTGTGTTTGTGTGTCTGGAGAATTACAGGTGCTTCCGTTAAAAGGTCAACATTTTTGTTATATACATGGTATATGGTATATATGATCAGTGTTGACGAATATGTTTTCTAAGAGTAAGAAACCTAACCTTGCATTCGTATACTTGTAGCATAAGAACATTGTTTTCTGAAAACTAAACCCATTAACAATCCAACAAATTTGCCAACATTTTACTTTGCTTAGTAATCTTTATAGAAACCATTGTTAGAAGTGTATATTATATTATATAGTGATGAATCATATTAGATCGGAATCGACCCACCATTAAAATAGATACTGACAGTGGGGAGATTAAATGTTGTGTGAAAGCAATTAATGAATCTGGAAAGTGGGAATCCCTGGTGCTGCAAAGCTCTTTGGAGAGGTGCGAGTCAGAGAGACAGCACTAAAGCTTAAATATTAAACATTCTTTAGTTGTACTGTGTCATGTAATAGATTTGAAAAATGAAAACCCTAAATTTGCCCTCACTCTTCCTGTAATGTCTAACCAAACCACATTTACCCACATTAATTAGACCACAATTTTTTTATGGTTTAATGGGGTTGGTTTGGAACCATATTACTCCAGAAGAGCGCTCTAATATTTTTAACAGGACATAATCATTTGCAAAAAAAATTAGTTGTCACTCCGAGAGGATTGTTTTAAGTCATTGACCCACAGCTTTGTTAGATTTAGTATTAGGAGTGGTCTACTGCAGAATTAACAAAAATAATCCAATCATTAGGTTATAAGAGATCACTGAAAGCTTTGATGAATGTGAAAATAATGTAAATCATATCATATGGCTCTGATATTCACCAAATCAGAGCTTGTTTAAACCCTTATGGGAGATTTTGGATGAATTCCATTCAGAATTGCATTCATAAATAAAACAAGTCTTGGCTTTGTGTGATATTAATGAATTCTGACTTTATGAGTTTGTGTCTTTCTCAACAGTAGCTAAAGTAGAGAAAATTGACTTTTCTGTGGAAAAAGGGAAGAGAAAGACAGAGGGTTAAGCTACAAGTTAAAGGCATACATGAAAAGAGGAAGAATGGTTGTTGTTTCATCAAACCTACATGCAAACCAATTAAGCGCTTACAGGACTAATCATCATAAATATTCTTTTAACTCCTTTTTACAGACATACGCTATTTTGGAGCCGTATTAAAGGTTATGAACAGTGACCAGAGCATCACTTTAACCAGTTACTTTAAAAGAGGTGTTCACGTCCTTTAAAGAGGCTGTATAGCTGTAAGTTATTAGTGGCTGGTTACGAGTATATATGTAGGTGGATGGGTGGACATGTGTTTTCTTTCAGATTTGCCACTTCATTTTGACAGTGAAAAACAAGTGCACGCTAAAAAAAGGTCTTGCGTTGTTTTGCTTTGTTTTTAGTGCACATTTAAAGTGTAGGTTCGATAATGTTCAAAGGGGGCTAAAAGATTATCCTTTCTTCCTGTTTATCAGTAGGTGACAGAGCTGAGTAATGAGTGGCCATATGGTCCCCTTTCCAGGGGTTTATACCAACCACACGCACCCCCCCCCCCCCTTCCACGCCATCCCCCGCCCTACAGCAGATCCTCCGATATTGATCACTTGTCAAGTGAAATACAGAACGAACACACCGCACAGAAATCTACGCATTTTGGATCAGTAAGACACACCAACTATTAGACAGGAATGCTCCCGCTTCCTGCATCTCTTTGACCTCACATACCACAGTAAGCACATGGTCATACCAGTTCACTTTTCGTGTAGCTTCTCTCACTCACTCTCACTCTCCTTTTCTGAGCCCCTATATGGTAAAGCAGTGAGCAGTATGATGTGAGAACAAACAGGAACTGACATCCAAAGTTTCGCTTTCCCCAATGCAGGCTGATGTTTTGAGATTCTGTAAACTGTTTTCATTTTGATTTAGCAAGGCTGGGCTGGCTTGGAAATCCACTCTCAGCTATTAAAATACGAGTTCCTGTAGGCTTGGCCTGGGTCTAGCCACAGTGTTGATTTCAGAGTGGAACATTTCACCTCTCCTAGATGCTTTGCCATCTCAGTTGCCTAGCAACTGATGGTTGCAAAAGAAGGGTTACTGGTTTTCAGTGTGACACCCCCCCACTCAAGTCTTAACGAAGGCCGCTAATGAAAACATTATACTAAAATTGTCCTAACCACTGACTTGTCGTGTTTAACAGAAGCCAGTGGATTTGACAAGGTTTGCTACTGTTTTGTACTTATCAAGTTTGGGATGAAAATAAGACCTGCAGCAGTTGGTCAATTTAGATGCAATCTATTTTTAGGATTACAAATACTGTTTTAGTCTGAATTCCCAGTGGGGCTCGGCTTCCTGCCTGCAAAAATAATGTTGTTAAATGTGGCTTAGAAAATGACACACTGACTTCAGTGCAATAATGTAATAAGTCCAGGAAATGTGATTGGAGGTAATCTGGTAAGAAAGAGAACATTATAAATAATTATCTGGACAGCAGGATACTCACTTCGTTAATGAGTTTTATTAGTAAGGCATAATATAATACAGTGAAACTATGGTCCTGGCTGTGGTAAAGTTGTGTCAGCGTGTGTTGATCTAGAAACAGAA
This sequence comes from Kryptopterus vitreolus, assembly GCA_030449085.1. NCBI lineage: Eukaryota > Metazoa > Chordata > Actinopteri > Siluriformes > Siluridae > Kryptopterus > Kryptopterus vitreolus. The sequence continues at coordinate 3,578,596 of JACRUU010000014.1, forward strand.
CAGATTGTACACTTGTGCATGGATGAATTATCAAAGAGTGGATGTAATACTGTAAAGAAAATTATAAAAGTGTTATCAAAGGTTGCCTAGATACTTAGATCTCTCTCTCTCTCTCTCTTTCTCTGTCTTGCTCCCCCCCTCTCTCTCTCTCTCTCTCTCTCTCTCTGTGTCTCGCTCTCTCTTCTCTCTCTCTCTCTCTCTCTCTCTCTCTCTCTCTCTCTCTCTCTCTCTCTCTCTCTCTCTCCCACTCTCCCTCCTCCCTCCTTGGATATATTGATGCCAGCAGGCTGAGCTGGGCCCATTAATGAGACTGGGGTCAGTGACAGCTGACACTTTGGCGCCCCCTGCTGCTCTCACTCATTAGTAGGCCTTTGTGGTTAACCTTTCTGCAGATGGCCCTACTGAGATTAAAAACTCGAATAACACCGCACACCCTTTGAGCTCACAGTCTTGACAGGTGTGTCGCAGCATGCTATCAATATCCATGTAGGGGAACAAACAACACAAAGCCTAAATGCACACTTGCACACTCTTTGACACAGCATGCCGTTGTTACCCATGTGGCAATATAGCACAACATTTTCACACACACACACACACACACACACACACACACACACACACACACACACACACACACACACACACACACACACACCATACATAACATTAAAAATACGGAAATGTCAAACAGAGATCAGTCTGTGATGTTGACAGCTAGTAGAGCTGTCACTGTGGTATGCCCTACAGAGAATTGTATGTTTAGATAGAGCCCTTTAGAGAACACTATATATATATATATATATATATTATATATATATATATATATATATATATATATATATATATACATAACAAGATATATATATATATATATATATTCATGCATCTATGTGAAACGTATATTCGTTAGTGTGTTTGAACAGTGTATTGTTAGTGTAATACTCTTTCATATGTCAGTTGCACACTGTAAATTATGAATACAATTCTCAATTAAATTGTTTTTTTCTTCCTATAGGCCAGTAAGTCTGACAAGGTTGTGCCTTGTGCTGTGCATATAAAGGGGTAGAGTGACCTGAAAACACAAATATTTAAGGTACAGTATCCATAGAGATATATAAATATTGAGTGCACACACATTAGTACAAATTTTAAGGTCCAACAAATCATATAGTAGCTGAAAATCTGGAGAATCTGAAACCAAACCCATTAATGCTCGAATTCGTCCCAAATTCGGACACCAGAATTCACCTCAAAATGAGACATCAGTTCATCACAAGGTGTCATGCAAAAACAGACACTCTGACTCAAACTGAGAGTGTTTAGCATACCCATTCCTTCTACTGATATTTTTGGGGCTGTACTGGCAAACACCTCCCACAGCAACACCTCCCAAATGACTGTCATTTTGGGTTTATTAATGGGTTCACCAGAAATAACACAAAATGCAAAGGGAAAACCGATTTTTGACACTGTTATTGGAGACCTTGGGATCATAGAAGAATGGCCAAAAAACATTCATTTTAAATTCAGATATTATCAGATATCATATATCAGATATCATTATATTCTTATTTAATACGAACAGTTTCTGATGATAATTTGAACTGCTTGCAGCAAGTCGGTATAGCAAAATGTAACCCAATACATTTTGATAAGAGAGCGTTACGGTAGTACACATCATATCCGTCCTATTTGTTTCTTTTAGTCTGTCAGAGAAACAGTTCAGCCCAAAGGCAGTCAAATCCATGGTGCCTACCTCACGGTGTTGCTAGGCAGCATGGGAGTCAGTTTTACACAGTGATGCAGAGGTATTAAAAGGGAATATTCAACCATGGGATTGTGTGAAACATGAATCAGTGTATAAACTTAATTAATATTGGCATGTGTGTGTGTGTTTCTTTGTGCCACAGTGTTTGTGTTTAAGCCTCACAGTCCAGCAGACTCATGGCTAGCAACAACACTGCCAGCATTGCCCAGGCACGTAAGCTGGTGGAACAGCTTAAGATGGAAGCCAACATTGATCGTATAAAGGTGAGAGAAGAACGGTGCACAGTAAAACACATTGTCTAACGTATGACCTGTAACGGACACGTTTTCAAACTATGCCGTCTTGCACCTTTGTCAACGACAGGTGTCTAAAGCGGCAGCAGACTTGATGTCATACTGCGAAGCTCATGCTAAGGAGGACCCACTGCTGTCACCTGTGCCTGCTTCTGAGAACCCCTTCAGGGAGAAGAAGTTCTTCTGTGCCATCCTGTAAGCAGTGATGGCTAGCCTTGGGCATGCCTGCTCCATCTGGGACCCACACACATTGATGTTAAGAACGTAAACCTTTTAGTGATGGCTGAGGGGGCAGGCGTGCGGTGACTTCTCAACCTCACCTGGTTCTCCACGTGCCTCGTGCAAAACCCCAGCATGGAGGGAGAGCCAGAGCTGTGCATGTTTACAAAGGAAAGCACAGCCAACATGAGCAACTGGCATTACAGCAGCTCAAGCTGGATATGATGTGTAAATTGCAGTATTAATGCGGTATTTTGTGGTCCCTATGAGGTATTCAAATGTTTTGTTTGATTAAATTAAGTTGAACCTGATTTTTCGAAGCTGATCACTGAGCAAAGAACCATGGGTCGTCATGGAAATGTTCTGATTTCTTCTTTGTTTGCTCTCTTTCAATAATCATTGATTTCTCTTAAATAAATCTGGTAAATGTATCTATATATAATCTGTATGTATATATATATATATATATATATATATATATATATATATATATATATGGGCTATATATATATATATATATATATATATATATATATATCTATATATAGGACTTAGGTAGCTTTCTACGTATGTACTTTTTTTTAATGTAATAATAGATAAGTAAAAGCATTTTTTATGAAAGATTTGCACACATACAAATATTCCTATCAGATACGTATCTTTATGAAACTGATTACAACATTTGAATATGTATAGCAGGCAATTTAATTTTTTGTCTCCTTCATAAAGATAGGTCTTTTTACTATTTGTAAAAATCAACTGTGTTATTGTGCTGTATACGGTTTGAATGTTTGTGGTAATTCCAATAATAATTGCATGAAAAAAACTTTTAAAAATTGACTCCGTCTTTTTTGCCTTTTTTCTTTTTCTTTTCTTTTCTTTTTTTTTTTTTTTTTAAATTTTTTTAAATATTTTTAAAACCACAATCAGGAAATTGTAACTATAGGATTTTTGAGAGAGGTACTAATGTGGTAATAAAAGAGGTAATACATCTGTAAATACTTAATTTATAACACAAATAAAAAAGAATAAATAAATAAATAAATAACAATTCCCAAAATTATTTGGATTTATGATAATATTATACCAGATGGTTTATATAGTGTATTTAATAGTGCATAGATAAATCAGCCATAACTTTATGTCCACATACCAGGGAAGGGAATATCTGATTATCCCTTCATGATGGCATCTATTAGCATGTGGGATATAGAAAGCAACAAGTGAACATTTAGTTCTCAATGTTGATTTGTTAGAATCAAGAAAAATGGGTAAGTGTAGGGATTGAAGTGTGAGATTAAAAATGGTCAAATTGTGATGACAGAGATTGTCCAAACCTTGTGTGGTGAACAGTCTAAATCAGGGATCACCAACCTTTTTGTAACTGAGAGCTACTACATGGACACCGAGTCATATAAAGGGCTACCAGTTTGAAATACTCCTCTGAAATAACAAAATTACCTTTAGTTATATATTATTATTAATTAATTAATGATACTCTTTATCTATGATATTATATATTATTATTATTATTATGATACACTTTATCTTATGTGAATACACTTGTGATTTTTGACAGTGACTATCAACAACGAATTAACTACATTTTACATTATAGACGCATCTCACTGATGAGTTGTGCATGAGTTGTGCACTTTTTATAGAGCAAGCCTGAGAGCTACTCATGTGCTCCTTGGGGGTAGCAGCCTGACTACTCATGTGCTCCTTGGGGGCTACCTGGTGCCCACGGGCACCACGTTGGTGACCCCTGGTCTAAATGATGCACGTAGGGGAGTGAAGGCTTGTCTGTGTGGTCCAATCTGTACTACTGCTATCTACTGTAGCTTAAATTGCCTGCAAAATAAAACTCATGCTTTTATCATTTCCATTATTGTAATTGTAATGTAATACATAATATACTAAAATAAGTGTTTTTTTTTGCTTACATAATGTATTAGTTTTCTCTTCAGCTTTAATATAATTTCCCTTTGTGACGACTGAATACTGCACCTGAATACACATCTGCATTATATATCAGTTACACATTGCAGTTTATGTAGCTTTCCAGCAGTATGTAGAAATGAAAACTAAAGGAAAAAAACATATTTAATGGACATTTAGATGAGGAGCCAATTTGCTGCCAGCATATTTTTGTGTAGGAAGAAACGGGGAACTCAAGAAAGCCTACCCACCACACACAGGGTAAAATATGTGACAGTATAAAAGTGTGTAATAGCACTATATATATAATATATATATATATATATATATATATATATATATATATAATGTTTTTTTTTGTTTTTTACACAAACTAAGTAACACATGGTCCCACAGTAGGGATGGATATACATATAAAGAGACTGGTGAGCAGTATAAGAAGGTTCCTGTGTGATTGTCAAATAAAGTGTACATGTGCTGGAACGAGTGTGCTGAGAATGAAATATAACTGTAATGTGCAAAAAATGTGCAGAGAGGGCGATATAACAGACTCAGTGCTGGTACTGGAACTAGGTGCTGGGGGTTTCCTGGTTTCGATTCCAAATGGCCCGTGGGATTAATCTCCTCCCCAATCTCTCTGTGTTTGCCATCAAGGATATGAGGCATATGGTTATGCTTAATATTACAGTATCACATTGCTCAAGTTATTATAATTCCCCTGTTATCTGTCATGATTCTGATATATTCTTCCGTAGGATTTATCATAGTATTTTAGGTACTTAACTACATTTGAAGGCAAATGCTTTTATACTTTAGCTCAAGTGAAAGTTTAAAGAGATCATTTTTACTTTTACTACCATAATATATTACCTAGTGCATCTCCATTTTTACCCAACTACGTGGTGTATGTACTTCGTCCACCACTGCTGGAATTATTATACTGTGCTGTGTCAATTATATATATACATATATATAATATATAATATATAATAATATAATATATACAATATATATATTGCTAATGAACTACTAATTAATTAATTTGACAATTAAATTTAAATGGAAAAAAATGGGTAGTTAATAACAAATAAAGGGGCACGGTGGCGTAGTGGTTAGCACGTTCGCCTCACACCGCCAGGATCCGGGTTCGATTCCCGTCTCGGGAATGTGTGTGTGGAGTTTGCATGTTCTCCCCGTGCCTCAGGGGGTTTTTCCCCGGGTTCTCCGGTTTCCCCTGGTCCAAAAACATGCACGGTAGGTTGATTGGCACGTGGAAAATTGTCCCTAGTGTATGAATGTGTGCATGAATGTGTGTGTGTGTGCCCTGCGATGGGTTGGCATTCCATCCAGGGTGTATCCTGCCTTAATGCCCATAGATGGGCAAAGACTCCCCGTAACCCGAGGGAAGATTGGATATAGCAGTAGAAGATGAATGAATGAATGAATGAATGAATAGGACTGTTAATCTTAGTTATTCTGTGAAAAAACATTCAGTGTTACGAGACACTGTGTTTAGATTTGCATATATTTTTATTTATTTCACAGGACTGTTGGGAAAAAATAATTCAGTAGAATTCTCTATGTCTTGGTTGTACAAAATATTATTTAACTGAAAAAAATACCAAACCTTGAAGAGCCAAAGGTTTCTTTTTGATTATTAACTAGATCTATAAAGGGAATATTGATTCAACAATGATTTATGGGCACCATTTTAATGTAGACGCCTGAGATAGGCACAGGCTCCCCGTGACCAGAGAAGATCGGATAAAGCGGTAGAAGATGAATGAATGAATGAATGAATAACAAATAAATGGCCTATCTATTAATATTTTATATTCTCAGAGAATATTTAATGCAGAAATCAAGAAGTACCACCAGAGGGCAGTGGCGATTCAGCAATGTACTTGTCGACCAGCGATCCACATTTGGAGTCTTCAACAACGGCATAACTATCTCATTGTATGTAAAACTGACTGAATGTAATATTTTTCACTACCCTCCCGTACATTTGTTTGTTTGATGCTAAGATTCATTTGCACCCAGAGTAGTACAATTGTATCCGATAGGAACTGATAGGGAACATCAGAAAAAGAGTTTCATGGACTGTAAAAGATTCAAAACAACTTCAAGTGAAAATATCAGAAAGGCCATTAAGTCTATTTAAATAAATAAGTTAGTATTAATAGGGGCCCCACAATAGCTCTCTTAACACAAGTAATGTCTGTGCAATGTCTATAGCAGGGGTCACAAACCTTTTTGAAACTGAGAGCTGCAACACACACACTCCGGTTCTACACACCACTGCTGTCCAACATTATTTATTCTGCTGCTAAAAACATGGTCATAGTTTTGAAGGTTGGCACACGTCACTTTGCTGCCTTAAATACTTGAATGTTTATTACTATGTTTACAATCTGCACTGCCACTTTATCTACCTTGCACAATCCATATTTTATATTTTTGCATTTTTGCATAATATAACTGCACTGTCGGCGCTTTAATTTATGTACCTGTCCTGTGGCGTGACTATGTAATGTCTGTCCTGTCGCACTTGTTGTTTGTGGCTCTATGTCGTCCCGTGTATGTAGCTCTTGTTGTCTATCGTGCCTTTATGTTGTTTTATGTAGCACCGTAGTCTTGGAGGAACGTTGTTTCGTTTTAATGTATATTGCGTCAGCTGTATGTGTTAAAATGACAATAAAGCTCACTTGACTTGACTTGACTTGAGCTACTTTATGGGTTCTGAATCATACAAACGGCTACCAGGAGTTTGATAAATTCCTCTGATTTGGCTTTAGTTATATATTATTATTATTAAGAACCATTAATGAGACTTACATATCTATGTGAAGACACTGATCATGTTAATGATTTACCACAATAATTGTCAACAATGACTTAATCAAAATGAAAAATTTTTAACGTATCTAACTGGTTAGCTATTTTTTTTTAGAACAGGCCTGTGGGCGACTCTTGTGGTCCTTGCCCTGTTCGTGACCCCTGGTCTATAGGGTATTTATGACTTGTGTGTGTTATAAGGAATTATTTTGCCTGGTCTCACAGTTCACATGTCTTCACACCACTCAGGAACAGTTTTAACTCAGGTTTTGTCCAGTTTGTGTCTATATAACTTAATTTTTCTTCTACAATCAAAGAATAATGTACTTGTTACTCTTGTGTGCTGTGTCCCTGTTCACCACACCATAGACACTACACGCATCGTAGATGATTGTAGAGAGGCCGCACCGATACTGCTCCAAGAATTAACTTTTAATTTGTGCTTGATAAAATTTTAACACAATTTTAATTCGAACCTGAACATTCACTAGAAAAAGGTCATCAATGTGCTAAAGTCTGAACCCTTAAATGTTTGGATCATTGTGGAAAAAAAATCAAATCTAATACATTAATCTGTAATGTAAAATTGCAACCCAATGATGGGATGCTTGTTTCAGTTCTTTCATTTTGTTTCAATTGTATCAGCAATGTTAAAGTTAAAGTGCTCTGTCTTATATTAGAGATTTGTTGACGTTGAATAGCATTGTGGGTAACATCGTCAGAAAAGAAACTCATGGAATTAATGGATATAGTGCAGTTTTTAGAAACGAACATTAGAGGGCGAGCGTAATCTTCCCGTGAGTTTAGGACACCCAATGTGAAACGCAGCTGTCTCAAGCAGAAAAACATTTACAGAGCACTTTATAAGAAACACCCGAACATCTGTTTACTGATTATTTTGTGGCATATACAGGTGAGAGGCTCTTAATGTAGGAAATGATCTCTGGTCTGATTGGCTCTTGACAGTGGCATGGTTGCTGGTACCAAACAGGGTGGAATTAGTGTTTCTAAAACTGCTGATTTTCACACAAATCTGCCTTTAGACTACAAAGTGAGAAAAACATGGTGATATAAACCTGAAAAAGCATTCAGGGAGAAGCAGCAGATTCATCTCTAACAGTTAGAAACTATTAACAGTGAAGACTCCTTACAAAGGATACAGTTAATATGTTCTCACCCTCTGCCATTGCCTAAATCCGTTTAACAATACAAATCACACTGGAAGCCGAGGTGTAGTGTAAATGCTTGTAATATGTCTAATTTTTTAAATATTTATTTTTGTTAGTAGACTAAAGTAGTTTGCTTCTATAGAATTACTATTAAAACATTAGTGTTTATGTGGTTTGTTCAAATAAGGCTGTTGCATTACAGCTCTAACAGATAATCGGTTTCTCACACAAAGCATCATGCAAAAACATACAATGCCCACGTAAACACAGATGCCAACGTCAAAGCCCTTATTTTAGTGAAATAACAGACTCATTGTGATAGCCGTCTGCAGATTCCTTGAACAATGTGTAGCACGTTTCCATGGAGATCAGTAATGTGTGAGTCATTGCGCTCTCTCTCTCGCTCACTCTCTTTCTTTTTTTTTGACCTCCATTCATGGTCATGCATCCACATATGCATTTATAAAACATGAACTCAAGCTTTCATATAGACCCCGCCAACCAGAGGATATAGTCACACACTGAGATCTGCTAAAATGAAAAAAAAAATACAAGTCAGCTTAACTTACTCATTAGTCACTGATGAGTCAGCACATATTTACATTTCCTCTGTGCTGGTACCTGAGGTTAATAAAGGAAGTTTTCCCCTGGGGTCCAGTAATGAATCCCACACATTTTACAGAGGCAAAGAATTGATGCATGAGCAAAACAGAGCATTCATTTGTTTATTCATCTTCAGTAACTGTTTTATCCTGATCATGGTTGCAGCTGGTATGGGAACAATGGGAATGAGATGGGAACACACACTGTCTAGGATGCTAGTTCATTCATAATCTCACTCATATATTTAGCATAGTCTGCTGATATGGGTTATGTAGGAGAACCAGGATGGTATCCCATACAAATACACCGATCAGGTGGAACTCTTCTTTCGGCTGCTGCCATTAGTCACTTCAACGGATCATCTTTCTCCATAACACCCTGTCCTCTAAATCTGCCTCATTCACACAAACTACCTGCACGTCTTCCCTCACCACACCCATAAACCTCTTCTTTGGCGTTCCTCTTTTCCTCCTGCCTAGCACCTCCATCTGCAGGATGTCCCTACTCTGCACACGTCCAAGCAATCTCAATCTATTCTGGTTCGTGATCCGCATATTTGATTTGGCACATGTTTTACACTGGATACCCTTCCAAACAAAATGGGTGACATTTTAAACATTTTGTCTTCAAAATTGAGGTATTATAAGCAGGAAAATGGGCAAGTGTAAGGATTTGTGCAAGTTTGACAAGAACTACATTGTGTTGGCTAGACATCATTCCAAAACTGCACATGGGGAGTGATGGCTGGCCCATGTGGTCTTATCTAACGGATGAGCTACTATAGGTCACATTGGTGAACAAAATAATGCTGTTTTGGCAGCAAAAGGGGGATCAACACAAAATTAGGCAGGTGGTCATGTTATGCCTGATTGGTGGCCATAAAATCGTGACTAGTGTATGTCCGGAACATGAACACAAGTAGACAGTTACCCAAGCTCAGGATCATCTGGGCCCCCTTGAGCAGCAAACACAGGACACTGATTTGTTAAATACAAAAATAAAACCTCATGTTCTATCATTGTTATGGATGTTAACAATTTTAACAAGAAGAATACCTGTTGTGTAGAGCTTTATGGAATTCTTGATGAATAGCTTTTTGATGATAGTTATCCATCCAACATTCTTTCACGAAGTTACTTTGCCAGTATATGATAAGTATAGTCGGAATTATAGTGTCTCTGAGAAAAAAAGTATGTATTCTGATTAGGAATGCAATTTTATCTCGTTTATGCACACAATGCACAATAAAATCATCAGTGCAAAACAATTGCAATGCAGAGTGGTTACGAGAACTAATGCAGTGTAAGCACTGGGGACCTATTTTACACTGTAGATGCTATATGCTTATTGGGGTTTCTGTCTCTGTGTTACCACAATTTAATTTGCTATTGAAACAAATTAAAACATGTGATAGTGTGCTCCACATGAGATTAGACCTTAGTAAGCGACATATCTTGATAATGTGTGTTTATACTGTGTATCTGTATATATATATATATATATATATATATATATATATATATATATATATATATATATATATATATATATATATATATGATATATATATATCTGACACATCAAACTTGTCATATATCTTGTCAAACTTGGGAAATTGTCCCTAGTGTGTGAGTGTGTGTGTGTGTGTGTGTGTGTGTGTGTGTGTGTGTGTGTGTGTGTGTGTGTGTGTGTGTGCGTGTTTGGCATTCCATCCAGAGTGTATCCTTAATGCCCATAGAAGCCTGAGATAAGGCACAGGCTCCCCTGTGAACCTGAGGGAAGATCGGATGAGCAGTAGAAGATGAATGAATATATATATATATATATATATATATATATATATATATATATATATATACAGTAAATTTACTTGTAATATAAAGGAGGTAAAGGAGGACCAGAAAATGTAGTAATTGATGTAAAAATGCTAAATTAGTTTGACATACTACAGTAAAAAATTTAACTGTAATATTGGACTGTTAAGGGGGCACGGTGGCTTATTGGTTATCATGTTCGCCTCGGGTTCGATTCCCGTCTCGGCCATGTGTGTGTGGAGTTTGAGTGTTCTCCCCGTACCTCAGGGGTTTTTCTCCGGGTTTTCCAGTTTCCCCCCGGTCCAAAAACATGCACGATACATTGATTGGCACCTTGGAAAATCCCCCAGTACTTTAGTTTTCTCTGATTTTTCATATGGAAAAATAAAGTGGCATCACTTTCTTTGCTGGTAAACAAAGAGTGATCAATAACATAAGAGAAAATCTACCAGTGTATGTTAAATCACATTATTAGACATGCAGACCCAATTTAATAGTACTAGTAAAAAAAAAAAAAAAGGCCATTTAACAAAAATATTCAGGATTTGTTGTATTTGGCTCGTGCATGCAGAAACACAATCAATGCAAGCCAGAGGAATTAAATTGACATCCACTTCAGCATATTAGGGCAAAACATTCCTGTCTGTTTATTGTACATCAATGATGAGCATAATAACAAGCTCCCTGTGTGTCTTTAAATGTTTGTGCCATCACTGTGCACATCATCACAACACTTGTTAGCTGCATCAGCGAGACACTGGTGGTATTTCTAATAAAATATTCAAGAGGACTCATGGGGAAAAGGTTTGAGTGCATCTGTTCTACAGTCATAGTGCATTTTATAGAAACACTATACCAATAGTGGACTCTCGTGGTGATTACCATCCATAAGGGTCGTGTTAGGTTCCTGTGTGATTACTTCATGAAGTACAGTGAGATACTGTTTGTGACACATTTACAGGGCTTCTTGAAGGTACAAGCCGCAGGTTTGTGTCACAATATAGGCAATAATGTTTAGATTTGCCTGTGAGGTTTAAAGAGACAACACTGTGAGTTGGAGAGGTGAATTCTCAGAACTACCAATGGTATCATTTACATTCACAGCATTTAGCAGACAGCTTTATCCAGAGGGACTTACAACTGAGCAGTTGAGGGTTAAGGGGTTTGCTCAAAGGCCCACTATCTGCAGCATGTTGGTGCTGGGATTTGAACCTGTGACCTTTCTGTCCAGATCGCCAATGCCTTAACCAGTGAGCTACCACCATTCATGTCGAAGATGAAGACTAATTCCTCTTTCCTTTCTTCTCAGGTTTCATCTTCTCTTGAAACATGAGTGTATTTACTGTCTGTCCCTGTGATTAATATACCACAATAATAATAATAATAATAATAATAATAATAATAATTTGACAATCCAATCGGGGTAACTAAGTCGGAATTTTCACCCTTTAAGGTGTGAAGCATCACCGCAAGAGAATGTATTGGGAGTGCAAAAATAATCACATGCCTCATCATCCCCTACTCTGACTGGTGGTGAATTCAATATGGCTTTAAGTTCACTCTGTAAAATTTGGTGAGGTCATTCATATTTAGCTCGGAGGGATTGCAATGAGGTTGTGTATGTCGGGTCATGCATGTCGGCTTGTGCTAATATGTAGGCACTTGGTAGCTTTAATCTGTCTAGGAGTACTTGTTATTTAAACTGCTCAGTGAGATGGGCATTGCTACTTACAATCGTATTAAGACAAAGCCAGACTCTTTACAACTATCACATTTAGGCAGACCTGATGTAGGTAAATCATATGAGCTGGCAATATGTGGATGTGCATGTGGAATAGAAGGCACTGCCAGTGGAGGTAGTTGACTGACCAAGTGTAGGATAAGATTGTGGCTGGATTGGACCTACAAGAGCAGAACTATTCCTTGAGATAAATTGATTCTAGGTGGAACTGGAGGCCTGGAACCTGAAACAAAACGATCAAATGACATATAATGCTGCACTGTTGTGGTAGGATGGACATCTATCTTGGTCGAGGCAGTAGACAATTTTACCTGCTGGCAGGACATGTCTGAAAATGTTACAAGATAAATCAGGGCTGGAACAGCAACAGTAGGAAACAATGGTTTTGATGTAGTAAGAGATTTAGTGCACTCCATTGCACCTCCATGGAAATAAGAACTGTACAGTGACAGAAAGGTGTGAGGTCGAGCCAAGAGTTGTTATCTATCTGAAGTAGTATATCGTGAACATACAGTGTGCACTTTATATCCACTGAGTTCATTTGGTTTTCAGTCTCTTGAGAAGTAAGGAGATAAGACGTGCTCTCTCCAGTATCTTTCTGTATAATACGACGTTGTCTGCTCTAGTTGCTCAGTGAGCTGCTCTTTGGTCTTTTGAGCTGCACGAGCTCCTTTGTCCAGTTAGGGGACTTGCGGTTCTCTAAGGGCTCTGGGGGAGAGTTACGTCCACGCAACTTTACTGACATGTTAAGTACATGGATACAGGTCATGACTTTGTACTATTAGCTAGGTATAGACGTTCATGGGCAGGCGACTGAGAGTGGTGTTCTGAAGTGGATGAAATTATCCGCTGTTGGTTACGTGATGCTCAATTGGTTGTGTGTAAGCCTGCAAGCTGCTGCTCCGCTTTTTGACGTCACAGAGGTAATGATCACGAATTCACTGTAGATTTTCCAATTAGTGGTGACGCATGGAAGTACAATTAAAGGGGAGGAGCCTTCCCGACGTGTCACCATGTCATTTAGTATATGCGCGCACGCGCACACGCGCAAACATTTCTGTATATACTTATATTGGGTTATATGTTTTTTTATCTATACATTTTTTGAATCAAATTTGTCGAATTGAGTCTCTTTTTAAACACTCTTAGTTGAGAGGCGAAGAAAGAGAAAGAAACAGAAAGAGAGAGAGAGAGAGAGAATTAGAGAGTGTGAGAGAGAGAAAGAGAGAGAGAGATTGAGTGAAAGCGAGTGTGTGTGTGTGAGAGAGAGAGAGAGAGAGAGAGAGAAAGAGAGAGATTGAGTGAAAGCCAGAGAAAGAGAGAGAGAGAAAGAGAGGGAGAAAGAGAGATTGAGTGAAAGCGAGAGAAAGAGAGAGAGGGCGCGGGTGAGCAGTTTAGGACGCGGCGTTTCCAGAGTGACTCTCGAGCACGAGCATTTTGCGCGCTCCCTGCTCCCGCTCACGGCTGCTGCTTACAGGTGGGCTTTTCGGAAAAGCCGAGCCGGCGCGGCGTGCTGAGCCGTAGTGGGAAAGCAACTGTTCTAAACTGAAGCAAGGAGTTGACACAGCCGTGCACCAGTTGCGTCCGTGCACGTATCTTCCCTTCATCAGATCTCTTCTGTGCAGAGAGGAAAAGACGCTCCTCAGTTCCCGGCAGGTAAAACTGTTTCATTCAACACGGTGAGAGTTGTTTCTCGTGACTTTATTCACAATCGGAGCTGATTGTCTAGTCGAAATTGTCACTCACACTGGAATATAACTTAAACGCTGAACTACGATCAGCTGAGAACAGTGCCCACTGTACATCCTCCCAAACTGCAATTATCCCTTTATTAAATCCTGTTCCACCAGCACTCTTTTTGTTCCTATAAAAAAAATCTGTTTTGTAGCTTTTGGATACTGTTTTTACTTTCTTTTACTTTTTATGTGCTTGAATACTAGAATTTTTTTTATCAAAGTAATATTTCGCATGCATCATCTATCTATCTATCTATCTATCTATCTATCTATCTATATATCTATCTATCTATCTATCTATCTATCTATCTATCTATATATATATATATATATATATATATATATATATATATATATATATATATATATATAATGTGTGTGTGTGTGTGACTTTCTTTAAAAACATTCCCCCCATTTTTACAGGGATTGTTCAGAAATGAACAGCCGGTATTTTCGCTCCTTGTCACTCTTGATCTACCTGATGTTAAATGGAGTCTGGCAGACAAGGTAAGTGCACTCATTTTTTGGCTTGTAAGGACATGAAATATTGTCTTATTACTAAATGTACATAAAGTTAAAGAACACATTAAACATAGATGAAGAATGAAAGCTATAAGATAGGAGTGAGCTAAGGAAGATGACCGTGGCCAGTTGTATAATGTGCTGAAGTTTCTGCATCGTATACTATCAAAATTGTCTATGTATTTATATTCATGCTGAAAAAAAAATACTGTCAGCAGATTGCCCGTGTTGGTGCTATTGACAGTTTTCAGCTCCTTTATTAAAAGGTCTGAGGTCTTACTGACAATGCTGCCAAGAGTTTATGAATGTTTAATAATGTGTATTTTCTTGGCAATATATGAAGGTCAAAATCAGATGTGTCTGGGTCCGAGGCTTTCAAAAACAACATCACGCTATTCACAAGGATCCTGGACCGACTGTTGGATGGCTATGATAACAGGTTGAGACCGGGTCTTGGGGGTGAGTGCTTAGTGTTGTTACTAGAGAGGGGGCTTATCTCACATCAGCAGCCATCAAATTAAACTTGCATTTTGCAAGCTGTTTACCATCAGAAGCAGGCAATTTTATAACATGCCTTATTATTACGTTCTATATTTGACCCTTCATGATTGCTAAATATTGCATAAAGACTTGTGCTCACAGTACACAAGATGCAGAACAGCCCAGGAATGAATGAGTGACCCTTTAGGGTCATTTTGCTGTCATGATTTGGATCCACTTGCTATTTTAGGATGAAAAGGTCACTGCTAATCAATACAGTGTTATTCTCATGGATCACATTCATCCTATGATGACACATTCCTGATAGCAGTGGTCTTATCAAGCATGACAACTGGCAGGAAATGAGGGCTCAATGAATGGTTATTAAAATGAAATATGAAAATAGTGAAAATTATATGATGCACAAATAGAACATTTATTAGGGACTATGGCAAGAAATTTCGAAAGAACAGTGTTCATTTAATGTACTTTAATATGTAGTTCTAATATACTACACTGCTAATCAATTAAAAAATTTAACTTAATTTAATAAATCCTCTGTGTTTGGTATTTATATAATGATTGTATTTTATTCTCCTGAACTTTAATACAGGTGTCAGGGTATTCTCAGAATAAATCCTCAATCATAATTATTAACCCAGACTTGACTCTGAAGCTCTTCTTACAATTAGATAATATTCCTAGGAAGTTTTGTGATGTTTGCTGTTCCTCCCACATCAAAACATGCTCATCACCACTGATTGCAATCATTGTTGCATTAAAAAAAAATTGGGTGTGTTTTTCTGTTATTAGAAAACATTTTTGTCCCCAGACGCACATACGTGCACTCACCCACATACACAACATCAATACAAAGGTGAAGAAGAATAAGATCTTGGGTCTGTTATATGTTGAGGAGACCTCAATACAATATCACTCTGATTGATTATCTTTTCCCCATGGTGAAACATTTCTGCCTTCATGGAGGTGATCTTTTCCAAAACAACAGAGTACCTCTCATTAGAGGAAAATGAAAATGCAAGACAATTTAATCTTGTGGTTGTAGTCATTAGATAACGAGGAACAGATTCTTTTAGAAGAATGACTTTCCAGCTGAGACAAATTAATGCAAAGCTGTGGCTTGTAGTGTCCAGGACTGAGACGCTTAGAGATTCTGTGATGTTTTTTTGCTAATTCTGTGAATTAGCCATTGCTGTGTGTGCATATTAGTTTGCTAATATATTGCTGTGCTTCCTTGTCTCATTGTCACTAATGACTAGTTGATTGCTCTTTTTTTTGTAGATCGGGTGACAGAGGTGAAGACTGATATTTATGTAACAAGTTTTGGACCAGTATCAGACGCAGACATGGTAAAACATGTTTTATCCACATGCTATATAATTACACGCCATGTCTTGACATCGTGTATGTCGTTGTGTGTTATTCCACTTTCTCATATCCTGTCTGCCTGTCTCTCACTGTCTCACCCAAGCATGTGCCTAAACTCTTTTACAGAAACCCACTTTACCCTGTATCACTGTCTCCCTCTGCTTTCAAATATTTAGAATAAAGCAGAATAGACGTTACCGTGAAAAATGAAGTTTGGCCACATTATTTATTCGCTTTCTGTTTCCTCTCCACTAGTACCCCCTAACCTTTATACTTTGACAAAGACGGAGGGTATCCATTATTCTTGCTTCTCTTTATTCACGGCTGTATTTCACCTAGAGAGCCTGTGTGTGTTTGAATCCCTATGCTGAATAGTAGTCAGTTATAATATTTGTATAATATTTTCATTGACGACTTACAGTTAATACTAGAACCACAAATCAGGTAATGGAACATTTAGATAATGTATTTTTCTCACTTCATGAAGTCGACAAGTAATTAGAATATATGTAGATTAATCACATGGAATAAGGTGATATAATACACAAAATCTAATTGGAGCCAGGTTTTAGGTGGACGTCAGGCAACAGTAAGTGGTGATGACACAAGTTTGATATTTAATCGTTTAAGGCAACAAAAGGCTGCCGATCTTGTGATTAATGCCATTGCCATAAAATTCCTTTATTACACTTCTACTGAAAAATCATTAAAAAGCTAAGGAGGAAATGACATTTTACCTTATAAAGGCATGTTTGCACTTCTCCTGTAGTAAGCCTTCGGGTCTTCAAAGGCTCAGAATGTAGCTCGCTTTCTCTCAAAAAGAAGAGGAAAAATTGTACATTTCCAACCTTGTTTCTCAGTATAGCCTTCTAGCTAATATAATAAATTAAACGTATTATACAAAGCATAATGCAATATAAGTATTGCGAAGGTAAATGAAATCTTTTTATTTTCGCTATACCCTGAACATTTTTGATAAAATTATGACTATGAGATCAGAATATATCCTTTCTTCTTTTCACTTCATTTCCTATTTCAAAGTAAAATGACAAAGAGTACATTTTAATGGGCTTCTGAATACATTCGCCTGCTATTGTAACGAGTAACATTCTCCATCAATAGTAGTTAACCAGAATTCATGACGTTAACTCCACAGTGCCAGCCTGGTCTTGTATGCTTTGGCTCATGAGCAGATTATTTCTATCTCCACACGTTGTTAGAGATTTTGTTTCCATGACATTTGTGGCTCATTTCTGTATTTGTTCTGCTATAATTGTAATCTGGCCTTCATCTGGTGTTGTTTTCCTCAAATCAGTATCTGGTTTGTGTTTATCTAATTTTCAGGACATTTTACTTTGGCTTTGATTTAAGCCTTTTCTCAGGTTGTAATGCCTTTTTTTTTAACCCTATATACAGGTACAGATCTCTGGTGTTCCTGTTGATTTATTCATTTTAATGACAAATGCAGTCTTCTTCACATGCAAAACCTAGGTCTCAACTCAATTTTAATTACCCAGACCATTGGGTAATTGTTTAAGCTGTCAGTCACGATTCAAAGCTTTTACTCGCAGGTTGTCAGATTTTTTATAATTTTTTTGTGAGTCTTATTCACATAGGTATAGTTGATATTTAAAGGATTAGTTTACTCTTGGGTGAAAATGTAAAAAAGTAGTGAAATATTTGTAATCCTCTTTTCTTTCTGGTCTGCAATCAACTGTGTCTCTTAATATTAGGCATGATTATCTGTATTATTTTCTGTTTATTTTATCCTATCTCTCTCTCTCTCTCACTCTGTTGCCTATTCATAGCATAAATGCTACATGCCTAAAAGCTTTTCACTTCATTTAACAAACTCTTTGCTTTCAGATATTTCGAATAAATAATTTAAAAACAGGCATTTTCCTTTAAGCTCAGAAAGAGGGGATAGAAATTGTGACCTGCAAAGCATTTATTACTTTTTTGTCAGTTGCAGTTATATAGTGTTAAAACTATGAAAAAATAATGATATACATTTATATAAACCTGTATTAATAGACTGATATGTTACAAACATATTAAGACTAATAATCATGATCAGGACACAAAATGATCAAAGTCATTATAATTATGTTGATCATGCAATCACTGCACACCTGTTTTTAGCAAAATCCTCCTCACATGCACTGTTTGTCTGCAACTTGTCTGATTTTTGTGGTCCATATAGCATTAAATATAACTTTATTTCTAAACATTTTGGAATAACTTGCCATAATTATTGATAGACCTTCAGAATCAGCAGTGCAGGAATCAAAAGCGTAATGTACGCTTTTTGATGTTGATTTACCCAGTGACAAGTTGGACAGACCAAGACCTGCCATAGCATCACCATTTTCACATTCTTGGCTTGGCTGGCCAGAGAGTCCTTTTCTCAGGTTTTAATGCCTTTTTAACCCGATTTATTCTTTTTAATGACAAATGCAGTCTTCTTCACATGCAAAACCTAGGTCTCAACTCAATTTTAATTACCCAGACCACTGGGTAATTGTTTAAGCAGTCAGTCACGATTCAAAGCTTTTACTCGCAGGTTGTCAGATTTTTTATAATTTTTTTTGTGAAGAGTCTTATTCACATAGGTATAGTTGATATTTAAAGGATCAGTTTACTCTTGGGTGAAAATGTAAAAAAGTAGTGAAATATTTGTAATCCTCTTTTCTTAATCCTCTTTTTAATCTACACTAGCCAGAGCTCACAACAAAAATCTGTAGCAAACTGCACAGGCTAAAATGCAGTACATCCATGTGGATAGCGGTTTTTCATTGCACACTGGCTGACAGAAAATTGATATGAGCAGATATACTAAGATATTCAAGACACGCTAACATTCAGCTCAGTCAGAACAGTTCGAAACAGTTGTTAAGATTTTTCATGTTTTTAGTTTTCTTTCCATAGCATTATTTGTAAAGATACAGCTACAATGAAAGGAGACTTGTTGAATTGTGTTTGTTGTGTTTCTTGCTTTAGGAATGGCATTGATTCTCGCAACTTGCGATACCTTTCTGTGATTCAGCTCTTTGTTATAGTGTTTGCCTGTATAATATTGATGGTTTCTATAGATACTTTATTATATTGAGAGTACAAGGTGGATTGATTCCGATAGGAAAGCCTAGGTGTGAAATACACGGCTCGCCACTGGTTACCGTTCCTGAACTAAAACTCTAGTTATGTGTGACACTAGAGTCATTGACTGAATACAAACACCTAATGGGCTTGCATCGCATAATACTGAAACACTGCGTAAGCACACACCCTTCTACTGCATGTGATCTTTGCTTATTTGGGCTTGACACCACCAAGAGTTTTTTGACTATGCACTAGATATGCATCCAATGTCACCCATAAGCATTAAACACTGATATCTTGATTCGAGTTTAACTTTTAATCCTTTAACAAGCCAGGTTTGTAAAATGGTCTATTAATCTACCTGTCAGTGGTGCAACTCCAGTCTAAATCAGGTTTGAATAATTAATTGCTACAGAACAATTCAGCTTGAATACTGAGAGAATGCTGTGAAGCCTGTGAAAAGCTCTTGCACCCATTCTGGTTTGGTTGGCAAAACAAAGTCAAGCAGTATGTAAAAGTGACAGAACTGCATGATGGTGATGGTGAATAGTACAATGTATTAGGGAACTACAGTAGTTCAGTGCAGTAATAAGTGAACAGTAATTAACAGTTGGACTGGTGGAACATCAACCATTAAGGTGATTTGCAGATCATTATTGGTTTCAGCTGGATCCCAGAGCATTACTGTCTTTACTGTATGTGTGTGTGAGTGTGTTTGTGTGTCTGTGTGTGTTTGTACGTGTGTGTGTTTGTTGGGGGGCAGCAAAATATTTTGGAATCTGACAATTTGGAGTTATAAGCTGTTACCCAGACTGGCAGTCTTTGAATGAATGCTGCAGAACCTTCTGCCAGATGGCTGAGGGGTAAATAGATTGTGGGATCATCTAGGATCGTACATGATGCCGGGGGCTTTGTGCACAAGTGAAAATCTCCTCACAAGACGGACGAGGTGCGTTATAATGCATTCAAATGTCTGAACTATCCATGGTAAGACGTTGTAATCAGAGATGTTTCCATTTACAAACCAGACATCAAGGAAGCAGGTCAGCGGTCCTCTGTAGAATGTGATAAGGATGGGGAAAGATATGTTAACCTTTTTCAGATGCTGGAGAAAATGCACTCACAGTCAAACTCTTTTTGCCAGTGATATGGTTGTCATCGGCAAATGCTTGAAGTGAATGCCAAGGAACTTGGTGCTCATTATTGTACTGAATTGTGTATGAACAGTATTCTGATTTATATATTCTTGTGTACCGGAGGGATGGGTGGATTTTGTCCCCGGTACATTGAATCGTTCCAAGTGTAGATGAATGTATAATAAATATGGTTACATTTTCTGTAGTAGGTCTATGATTAATCTGAAGAGACTTATTTAATAGAATAGCCTTTATTTTCTGCTTTCTTTGGAATCTGAGGTCAGAGCACAGGGTCAGCCTGGTTCAGCACCTAGGGAGCACAGAGGGTTAAGGGTCTTGCTTAAGGACCAAGAGTGGCAGCTTGGCGATATCGGGGTTTGAACCCCCGACCTTCCGATCAGTAGCTCAGCCTTAGCCACTGAGCTACACCTTCTCCCTCATTATGGGTATTCTCTAATGTTAGAGACCCTGACTAAAATTGCCTCCTCAAGACCCTGTAGTATTAGAAGCTTCTGGGTTTTTAACATCAGTGGAGTGCATATGAATGCCCTAAAACATTTTCAAATACTGTTAGCTTATTTTTGTTGCGGCAACTTTCTCTCTCCTGCTCGTGGGGTTCTTTACAAAGAACCTATTGCGTCAGATTCACAGCTCAATTTTGAAGTATTTCTGGAGAGGTGTTTATGGCACTCTAACCAGAGCGAGATTCTACTCATGCTTTTCATACTTTCTTTAGCTCGATACATGAAAAACATATTACCTAACCAGCTATCACAATAAGTCCCTATTTCACTGTCGAATAACGTGAATCCAAAATCCATTACACTTGCATTGTTAATTTTCACCTTTGTTGTATTTTGTATATGGTGCTTGAAGGAATAGTACAATTAAATTGGCTCTACTCTAATTTACACTTAATCAATTGCATTTTGCATCCCAGATGTGTTTTATTGTCCCGTGTTTGTTGATTAATAAACAAATAATTGGATTATTGCACGAGATACAATGGTACATGACCATTTCAAAGGACAACAATATTTGAATCATTTTGATTGTGTAGACACTATTAAAGCATTTTTTATTAGTTACAATGAACTTCATACTGAGTCATTTAAGTAGCACTGATGCCTTTTGTGTTACCTGAATGAAATCTTGATTAAGGTCCGTTCTAAGGCAGCAAATTTGTGCTGCCATTCTATTACATAGCCAGTGTAGCTGATCATGTGATCCACATTGCTTCTTTTATGTCTTGCTCTGCTTTCTGCACCTCTTGTTTGGATGTACGAAAGGACCTCTTTTTTTAAAAGGGAAGAAGTTTGTTTTATGCTCTCAGTACCGTAAACTTTCAAAAATGATGATTTAAAATAATTCACTAGTTAATTATATAATAAATTAGTTAATTCCAAGCTAGTGTTTTATAAAGAAAATTGTTACTGCAATCCAATACTGGTGGTTGGTAATCAGTGTTAGGGAGTAACTAGTTACATACGTAATTTAATTACAAAATAAATGTAACAGTAATTCGTTACAGTTACTGAGAAAAAAGTGTAATTAAATGAACATTTATAATTACTTATGAAAATGTTAAAGATTTCAAATAGGGTTACATCTGAACAATTTCATGTAAAATCAGCGATTTAGACTAATGCATGATTTTCAACTGAATCGTGATTTTGTTTTTGAATAATGACAATCAAGTTTCATTTCGAGTTTCATTTAGAAATATATATCCTTTTTTTTTGAGGGTTTGAACCTTTTTTTCTTAAAACGTTAACTTAAAGTGCCACCTAGTGGACAAATGATTGTAATCAAAAAGTAATCAAATGTAATCAGTTTCTTTACTTTTATAAAGTAATTGAAAAGTTATAAAAGTAAAGAAACTGATTACATTTGAAGTTACCATTCTAAGAAAAAAAAGGAAAAAAAGAAAAAATCTATTACATTTCCAAAGTAATCTTCCCAACACTGCTGGTAACAGTAAATGGAAAATGAGAGCAGGAAAATCAGATTTCTGCGGAGAGATGGGATGAATGGTATACAGACTAATACTTCAGACCTGTTAGTAGTTTTTAACAATTGGAAGTTACTTTCTAGTCATCAATCTCTTAGGGAAGCGTTTAAGCATTTATTGGGAAGAAGGTTATTTCCCAAAGCTGTTCTTTTCAAAGCTGATTTTTTCTAATTAGTTTATATTACTCTTGCTCTCTACCCTCTCTCGCCTTCTCAAGCTGCATTCATTTAACCATCAAAATGGGGGAAAAAAACCCTCCCTGAGTGGATTAATAAATTAAACTTGTGTTTTTAATGGGACGAAATTCTTTCTAGGTCACTGGTCTCTGTTGCAAAATCATGTGGGTGTGAACTGCTCTTCAGCAACTCAATAAATACAATCAATACGATGCATTTTCATTCGTCTCTTGTATTCTATTTTATGCTGCACTGACTGTGTGTCATCCTGTCAGGAGTACACAGTGGACGTGTTCTTCCGCCAGCGCTGGACAGACGAGCGGCTGAAGTTCCACGGGCCAATGAACATCCTGCGGCTCAATAACCTGATGGCCAGTAAGATCTGGACCCCCGATACCTTCTTCCACAATGGCAAAAAGTCTGTGGCTCACAACATGACCATGCCAAATAAATTACTGCGTATCATGGAGAACGGAACACTACTTTACACCATGAGGTATCCAGCTTACACTTTATACAACTCAAGCCTTATGTGAATTTGGTGTTCACTATTGTGCCAAATGTGTATGGTTTAGGCTCACGGTGCAGGCAGAATGCCCAATGCATCTGGAAGACTTCCCCATGGACTCTCATTCATGTCCGCTGAAGTTTGGCAGCTGTAAGGTTTTTTTTTTCATATATTAGGAAGCCAAAAGATAAAGAATGTTGTATTTTTCTTGTATGTTGCATTTTTGCCCCTTCTACATGTGCTCTTAACGTCGATGATATTTGAAAATGATTAAATTAGATTTTTTTTTTATTCAGTGTTTTGCACGACTCATCGGTCAACACTAATTTAATCAAGAAATTCTGTCTTATTAAGTCTTATTAATTCTTATTAATGTGGTTTTCAATTATTAGACAATCCTTAGAAAATATGATGTTTTAGTGGTTTTGCATTGTTGTGTCTGCTGCCTCTGTGTGTAGACGCATATACTCTGACAGAAGTGACCTATGTTTGGACACGGAATGCAACTCTTTCAGTGGAGGTGGCTCCAGATGGATCAAGGTTGAACCAGTATGACTTGAGAGGCCAAACTGGTGGCAAAGAAACCATTAAATCCAGCACTGGTATGTACACATTAATTTCTTTAAGAGTAAAGGTAAAGTACATCTACATGGTCACTTCAAAACGTAGCACACTTTCATTATAATTCAGTAGATAAGTATAACTTATCAGTATAATTTATTTCTTTGTGTGTGTGTGTGTGTGTGTGTTTCTAGGGGAATATACAGTAATGACGGTTCATTTCCATCTGAAGAGGAAGATTGGGTACTTTGTGATCCAAACTTACTTGCCCTGCATCATGACTGTTATTCTTTCCCAGGTGTCCTTTTGGCTTAACCGTGAATCAGTACCCGCTCGAACGGTTTTTGGTGGGTGACGTTTTCTCGGCGATATTATGACGTTTCACTGAATTTATTGTTCCTTTAGAAATAATTGTACCTATTTTAATATTAAACGTCATTATACATGAGTGTATAACTTGTCTCTGCCCCTTTGTCTATCCAGGTGTGACTACAGTACTCACTATGACCACGCTGAGTATTAGTGCTCGTAATTCATTGCCCAAAGTTGCCTATGCCACAGCGATGGACTGGTTCATTGCTGTGTGCTATGCTTTTGTCTTCTCTGCCCTCATTGAATTTGCGACAGTCAACTACTTCACCAAACGAGGCTGGGCATGGGATGGCAAGAGCATTCTCAATGATAAGGTAACAGTGTCTACGCATTTGAAAGCAGACACATCAGGCTGCGTTTTTGTTGAAAGATTCCTAAAAGTGCCCTAATGACTGCACACATTCAAAACACTTTAAAAGCCTACTTAGGACGTGCATTGCTGAATATAAAATCTGAATTAGTTTTGCTTGGGCTCTTGTGCTTTTGATTTATTTCCAAACCTTGAAAAATCATTCTGAGATGGATTTGCAGTAGTTCATGGTGTGTTCTTGAAAATGTCTTAGGCTGATGGTTATGGGCACACGGTTATAAAGTATACTAAGTTGAAATATACAATAAGCATTCAAGTATTAAATTACTGCATACAGAATATAATTAAATAAATATTAAATCTTTTTAAGATGCCTGCTAGTGTCGAAACAGTTATGAAACACCGCACTCTGATTTGCACATGCATACCATACCTTTACATGGTGAGGTGTTTCTAACCGGTTCTGCATAAAAACTTCTTTGAATTTTCTTTTCATGCTGCACTAAAATACATTTTTCCATATTGCAATATGTTATGCACATCTTAGCAATGTTCACTCGCAAATTGATTTGTTAGTTTGTTTTATTATTATTTATATCTAGGGTTGGGTATCATTTTAATTTTATCGATTCCAGTTCCACTTATTGATTCCATTTCTTCTCCATTTTCGATTCCAAACAGTGAACCAACTGCAGATGCTGAGTCATGCTGGCTGTGACACCTTGCTCGCAACATATTAGTTTATTGCAATAATATTGCGTCTTCGTTTTTTACAAAGTCTAAACCCACTTCCTGCGTCCATCACAAACACACGTCCATCTTATAAGCGGATGGTTAGATTACCACTTAAGGTCCTGGCAGGTTGCAAGGTGAAGATTCGATAAGAGGAATAGAAATTTAAATTTTATAACAATCCTGTTCCAATTCCAGGATCGGAATTAATTTTTTCGATTCCCAACCCTAGGTATATTCTAGGAATGACCGTATTCACCTCACAGATAAATTTATTACTTTGATGTTTTCATTGAGGAAATACCATTTTTTTCCGCCAGAAAAAAGAGGGATCTGTTATGAAGAAAAACAACGCTTATGCAGTCGCTGTGGCGAACTACGCTCCTCACATTGGTAAGGATTCAGCTTTGCCCACCGTTTCCAAGAGTGCCCCAGCAGAGCCCATAAAAGCCCAACCTGTGGCGAAAGAGAGCAGGAAGACCTTCAACAGCGTTAGCAAAATCGACCGCATGTCCCGCATCATCTTCCCTGTGCTTTTTGGTAGCTTCAACCTCGTCTACTGGGCTACATATCTCAACAGAGAGCCTGTCATTAAGAACATGGTTCCCTCCCACTGACCAGTCTATTAAAAATGAATATGCACATTTATACAGACAGGCATATTCAAATATTACTCGGCATTTGTGTGTCTTTAGTATTGTGTCACGCTTGCCATTTTGTCTTACAAGTGACAAAATATACCATGTTCTGGTATAAAGAAATTACAGTCAGAATTTCCACTGGGTTTTTTTTTTTTTATTCTGTAAATCATTTTGGTTACAATTCTTGGGCAATGATTAAACATTTTATTTATTTTCTGATTTAAAAAATGCAATTCTAATGTAATACCATCTAATTCTAATTCTAAAATTCTAATGTAATACCATCCGAATCTCTGACGCCTCTTACCACTTAGTACCAATCAAATTTTTCCTTTAAAAAAAGACAGTACAGGATGAGATGATGAGGATGCTTATGTTCTCATGCAATTGACTGAATGTTGTTAAGAGTATAGAAGAATCAAAAAGCACTGCCAATTATATTCTTAAGTGCCCAAAATGGCACATGGCACAGCTGGAACATTAATATTCGATGTCGTTCGTGCAGTCATTTTTGAAGCAGTTTATTTCTTCCATTACTTGAATGTGCTGTGAGAAAGAAACAGCCTGTCACTCAACATAGGCTCAGACCTTTGCCAATTAGATGCACATGATGCAAAAATAACATTTACATTCTAAAATGGATACTATTAAAAATACAAATATGGCCATCCACTAGCATCAAACAAAAAGTGGAACTTTTAAAAATTATTATGTTTCAACACAATTCAGACGATGTTCACTTAATTAATATAAAAAAAATTTTTGGAGTGATTTATTTTTCTATTAAAACAACGCATATCAAACATTTGTCCATCTCTGAGAACATTTGCTGTGCAATTTGTCTGGAAAGCAGTAATATGCTTAAATCACCAACTACTGTTGTATACCATCTATGTCGATGTATTTTTTTTTTTTACAAATGCTCACTGTGAATTATACGATATTATAAATGTGAATTTTGCACAGTTCTCTTGGTAGCCACTTTCCCACACAGTCAGTACAGCTAACAGATATTTAACAGTGCTGAACAAGTGTTATAAAATGTGTTTAACTCTGTATTTCAGCCGGTTGGAGCTGTAGCTAGCTGGCTGGGCAAAATATGTAGCAAAAGGTTTCATTGTTGACATCACTTTTTTCAGAAAATGACTTGGATAGCTTAAAGGATACGTAAAGAAATATAATGATAGTGGATTATGCTGTAAATTGGTCTGCATTTATTTAATTTTTGTTTTTGGGTAGGAAAGAAAACTTATTAACACTGAAAAAATATGACTAATAATAACATGTAACCGAAATGTATCATTAGATTTGGCTAAGTAGCTCGTCGGAGCTTTACAGGCCTGACGACCCTGACAATAACCCTCCAGGTATTGTTTTTCTTCCTGCCAGGATCGTTCGTGTGACCTGTTTTCGTCCTGTTTAGTCAACCTTATTTTGTCTGTTTGTCTGTTTTCAGTAAAAAGGTCTCTCTGCAGAAGTAACGGTGTATGAATGAACTCCGGCAGCCTCAGTAACAGCACCTTTCTCTGAACCCTTTTCTGTCTCCTAGCTTCAGGGAGTGTAGTGTTTACACAGGAAACCTAATTCACTCCTCTGTGTGTGCTGTGTTTATGCTTTCTTTGTGCACTTGGGATTTGGGGTGGAGAAGATTACTTTCAATTTGCCAGTAAGATGTTTCAACGACAGTATTAAACAAGAAATCTAAACAATGCTGAGTTTGTCAGTGAAATAATTGAATAAAAGTTTAATGTGCAGAAAAGTATGCACAGAGTACATTATGAGTGGTTTTAGTGGATTTGCTTTTTAAACTCCTATGCACATGGCACCATTACTCGAACGTCATTCGCTCATTCACATACATATAGCAAGAGACATTTCAGACCTAACAAAGTCTGGAGTGCTGAATTCAGCAGGGGAGCTGGAATGGCACTGCCTTACGCTGCTAAACTGAAACACTGCTAATCAATACATGGCGGGAAGCTTGCTGAATACAGCAGCCTGCTGTGGACATTTTCAGGTGAACTCAAATCCTTAGAAGTCTTCCTCTCTCCTTCATTCTGTACACTCTTTTCATATTGCTTTATTCTTCTGCCCTGCATTCCAGTGCTTTAGTACACCATGCACCCTTTGACCAGTAACATGCGCAACTAGACAGAATAAAATACAGAGCAGTGAATGGGTTACTAGTTAACACAGTTTGCACTTTTTATGAGTTCAACTGTTAGATATATTTATGGGCCTTGAGTCTTCTCATCGCTACACTCTCTGGAGAAGCATATGTTAGGGTAGAAACAAGCATCTGTCAGAACAGATGTCTCAAATATTTTTTATTTTTTTTTGCACCTATACTTGCACAGAATCCAGGCTTAGCCAGAGGGGAAACTGAAAACCAAGCTGGGTCTCATTGAGGAGGACCTTCTTATATGAGAAGGTCGCGTCAAGGTTAGGAGAGCGAGCTCTTGTCATTTGCTGTTAAACAAGAGGTCTCCCTTAAGCAAAGTCTGTAAGAATGGACGTTTACTTAACCCCATGATGTCTGAAAGGAAACCAGTCCAGACAAAAAAAAAATGATGGAAATATCTGCTCATTACTGTATGCACACTCAGGCACACACACTTACAAACTTAAATATAAAATAAAATATAAGTAAAATATAGATAAAATATCTTATTCTCAAAATTTCTCTGAAAAGTGTCCGTATTTAGCTTACCTGCATATTAAAAAGCATTAAGTGACATTTATATAAATATTGTCATTACATTACCCATCATTGTCATTCTGTTTTATCTCATTTCTTTGAAACAATTGATCCAGGTTACAGAATGGATCATTTATGCAAACACATCTTAAAGTGCATGAGACAGATTATGCCGGTATATTGCCAGTTGTAATAAGAACAATGTGAAAAGGGTTTTTCCATCAGATATTTATCTCCTACAAGATCTATAATTGAGAACGATATCACACGTTTAGGTAGATGAAAAATACAAGAAGCAATAATGAGAAAGTAATGAATAGATGAAGGGACAAAGCAGGACGATGAAAGAGAGGAAAAAATGAGATCAGGGCATTGGGATTCTTCTACAGAACAAATCAGCAAACAGAGATTATGGGTGTTGGATGAGTTGCTTAGCAACTGCGTGTATATACACAGAGCTTTGATGCTTAATATGTCTGACAGAACCCGACTGTTTATACTCTGTGTGTGTGTGGTGTGTGTGTGTGTGTAATGAATCCCTTTTGCCCACCTTTAACATTAATTATGAAAGCAAATTAATACAGACACACATGATAAGCTATGATGTGGAATTATCCAACTGGTCTAATCATGTTGTAACAACCACAGATAGATTTGCTCTGAATATCTGACACAATAAAAAGCCAACCCGCAATGCTTAAACAATAGTCCTCTTTTCTCCACAAGAAATGACAGTGATTAATAGCACAGTAAAGCCAGGTTTGTGCGTTTGTGTGAACAGACATTAGTCGTGTAATTCTCTTTGAATATTTGAGTGCATATCATACTATTTCTGAATATTAATGACTGACATCACCATGGTGATGTTTCCTCCTCCTGTTTATATATTTTTCTTCAGGATTAATACTTCAGGACATATCCGAATACAGATGTTCCAGAATTTAAACTGGTCATTAATTTATATGTGGACTTTTTTTTAGCAAAATTCTAAATGTGGAAAATAAATAAATGGCATAGGTTTTTTTCAAAATATTTTATTGACATTTTGTATAGGGAAAAAAAAAAAAAAAAATATATATATATTATATATATATATATATATATATATATATATATATATATATATATGTATGTGTGTGTGTGTGTGTGTCTGTATTTATATAACCTAACTATTACCTATACCTAAACCTAACCCTAACCACAACCACAACCACAACCACAACCATAGCCATAACCTAAACCTAAACCTAACCTAAACTTAACCTAATGGTTTTAGGTGTTAAAAGAAAAAGTGTTAATCCTCTCCTGCATCTTCAAGTCACATATCAACAGTTTTGTTTTATCTTTCTATCATAGGAAGGAGGGGATACGTGTTTCTAGTTGTTAGGTTGGAAATGTGTTTAAGAAAATCATTAGAATATGATTACATTATAAACTATTAAGATTAGTTTATGAAAAACAATTAATTAGTTAATTATACGTTCTCTGTTTGGGTCAGGACAAGTGTGTTTGTAAATATAACAGTATGTCTTGAATATATTTTCCTACATTCCTTGTCACCAGGTTTCTGTAGATCAATAAAATGGCCTCCTATGGCATCATCTTTATCCACATCCTCAGGATTGTCCAGAAGTTATGCAGAAGCTGATTGGTGCAAATTAAATCAGAATACTTAAAAGTATTGTAAAATGTGCACAGCCAAGTAGGGTGTGTTGATGTGCACCTTGGGTGACTAATGTTTGTACTGATTTATCGTTATACACCATTGATTCTGAGAATAGGCACATGGCCTATTGTGTCTGTTAATGTGCTGCAGATCGTTATAATTCAAGTCATATGTCTATATTCTTAGAAATGTTGTAAACTTTTTTCTTGACAAATAAACATAAAACCTTGCAGCATAAAACTAATTGCAAATTAGGATGCATTCCTCCAGATAACGTATGAATTGCTGCAGGCAACGGAAGAACTATGGGCCTTCCAAGAAGTACCCACTTGGCACAATCAAATCTGACTGAGGGTTCGGCTACTTAGACCTTATGAGACGAGAAGATGAGTGCCATTACTGCATTTGAATGCAAAGTAGACTTGCTGGCACTGGACATAGACAAGTGCTGTTAGCAATAATGAAACAGCTCAGTGAACTTGCAAAGTTCAGTGAAACTCAATGGTGATTAGAACAGCTGCTTCATGTGAGATGTTTTTCGATGGCTACATCTCATTCTCTATGCTTGAAGCAAAGCAGACAAGATTGGCTTCGACAAATGTCATATCCAGAGGCTGTTAAAAACACCTGCCACTGGTCCCTAGACATTGTTTGGTGATTTGGTGTCTCTAAACTTCACAGTCCACTTTGTTCAAATATGAACTAGCAGAGGAAACTTTAAGTTAAAACTTTTAGAAAAAGAATATTTGAGTTTGGTTCAAATCAGGAGAGACCCCATGGGGTTGTGGCTGTCAATAACATCAAATCAAACATGGCAAACAATGGCAGTTCCATTTTTATATAGTCACATAATATAAAATGTAATTGTAATATTGAATTATATATACATTTCATGTGAAATCTTTAAAATAGCAAAATCTTAAATGTTCCATTTTAGACCAGTATTCAGACCCTTTATCTGATCATTTGCAGAAACACTGGAATTACAGCTTCGAGTTCTCTTGAGTAAGTCTCTGCACGCATTGCCCACCTGGATTTGAACAGTTTCTCTGATTATTTCTGACAGGTCCTCTAATTTTGAATTGTATGAATTTGAATGTATGAGAAGCTTCTGCAACTTCAGGTCTCTCCACAGATCTATGTGGTTCTATGTGGATTAAGTGTGATTTTAAAGAAATGCACAGATTTGTCTAAAAATCACTCCAGTATTGTATTAAATATATGCCCTGGGTTGTTATGGTGAAAGGTGATACTTTGTGGTCTCTGGAGCAGGTTTTCTTCAATGTATTTCTTTGTCCATAGTAAACTTTTTCAATACTGACACAAGACTATATAAAGAATATATAAAGAAATATTTTACTCATGTTTTCCATATACTTCTAAAGATCTGATGGCAACAGTGTTCTTGGTAAGCTCTCTGACCAACGCCCTGCTAGGTAAAATTAATTAGTCTGTTGTTAGTTGCTATCTCCAGACTCGGCTAGCTAGCTAGCTAGAGTAAGAAAACTCATATGAGCAACACTGGTGATATTGATGTCAGGCAACAGTCTCAACAGTTTCCTGGGCATTTTTACAATTACTCTTAAATTAGCAGGCACCCTTAACCAAAATGAGTTTGAAATCTCTATCAAAAAATAAACTAACATGGGATCACTAGACATCAAATTTAGGATAACAACAGCCTGAGAGGAATTACAGTTTACGTTTAGATTAAAGACATAATACAAACATGGGAAATAAGAGCTAGTTTTCAGGAGGAGGTTGGTTTTCACCCGTCATTTGAAGGCAGTGACTCATCCATTCCGACATCGAGTGGAAGTTCATTCCACCACCTCAGTGTCAGAACAGAAAAGAATCTTAACGTATATCTACCTTTCAACATAGTTCTGCATTAGAATCTGTTATTATGGAACTCGGAGATATAACATGACACACTCTAATGTTGCTCTCTCTCTCATTTTCTTTTTCCTTTTTGTTTTATTTAGTCTTACAGGTAATACATCATTATCAGTGGACATTCTGACAGTTCCAAACTGATTTTATTTCACAATAAAGGCACCAGTTAACATTCAAGGCTTTAGAAATAGTTTTAAACCTTTTTCGGGTTTCCTTAAATACTTAGTACTTAATATTTAAATACTGGTTAGTTTCAGGGAATTCACCGAGAGGTTGATTTAGGGGTCATGTTGTATAGGATGGACCAAAGTTAAATACTGAGTCTTTTACAATACTTAACTAATGTTTGAAAAAATTAACAGCAAATTTGAATCATTTTTTCCATTTTCTTAATCATTCATTCATTCATTCATTCATCTTCTACCACTATATCCGATCTTCCCTCGGGTCACGGGGAGCCTGTGCCTATCTTAGGCGTCTATGGGCATTAAGGCAGGATACACCCTGGTTGGAAAGCTAACCCATCGCAGGACACACACACACACACATTCACACACACATTCATACACTAGGGACAATTTTGCATGGTGCCAATCAACCTACCGTGCATGTTTTTGGACCGGGAAGAAACCGGAGAACCCGGAGAAAAACCCCCTGAGGCACGTGGAGAACATGCAAACTCCACACACATATGGCCGAGACGGGAATCGAACCCGGACCCTGGTGGTGTGAGGCGAATGTGCTAACCACTAAGCCACCGTGCCCCACCCATTTTCTTCATCATCACGGGCAATTCTGTGTAAATTAACAGAAGAAACGATTTTTAAACCAAATTTACAATCAAATTTAATTTAGATGTATGAATTTACAATACAGCGCACATAAACAGAGGATGTGAATACATTCCAAAACCCATATGTCACCCTGGTTCTACAGCTACCCCTGCCATCTGGGCCACACTAGTCAAATCCTCAGAGGACAAAGCAGGGACTGTTCA
Organism: Kryptopterus vitreolus; assembly: GCA_030449085.1. Taxonomy (NCBI): domain Eukaryota; kingdom Metazoa; phylum Chordata; class Actinopteri; order Siluriformes; family Siluridae; genus Kryptopterus; species Kryptopterus vitreolus. The sequence goes on from JACRUU010000014.1 coordinate 3,611,915, forward strand.
TAAGCAACACACCTGAGGTCATGGTCACACTGTAAAACAGGAAAAATCCATTAATAGCAGAAGGAAACAGCTCGTAAGTTCTCCACTCCACAATCACCAAACCACATGCTACCTACCTTTTTCTTTGTAGATAGATGTTCCCTTTGCTTAGTGCCTAAAAGAGTGTCAGGATGTTGCATCGAACCTACAGTTTCGTGTTTGTTTTGATGTGAACAGCCTGCTGTTTGACAAACCTCTGAAGAATCTTGATCCCTTAAAGCTTCTGCAATATGCTGATTAGCCTGGATTATATATGGGTTTTTGGTAATTGTGTATTGACAGCGTGTACAACAAAGAACACGGATTCCACTCTGATATTTAATTGATATGCAAAATTACTATGAAAGTTATAAAGCATGCCCCTCGAGAAATGTTCTTGTGGCTGCAGACCTTCGTTCCAACCAAGCAGGAGGCATGCTTGTTTAAACATTTCATCTCTCTAATCAACTATCAAGTATGTCCCACATGTCAGCCAGACATCAGGCTCACTGAGGCTTTTTTTTCCTTGATAAGATTGGAAACTTCGTCTATACCTACAGAGAGTGTACAAGTTCTGGAGTTGGCTTAATGACATTACCGTCATTATCCCATAACTTTCTCTGTATCATAAAAGGCACCAAAACTTCGTAATCGTTTCATTATTTACAGACAGAGAGCAATCAGATGTTTCTGCATAGGCAATTTCCTTTTCTAATTTCCGGCGCAGTCAGTGCGCTTCAGTCAGCAGAAGGCCAGAAGACGCGATGCTGCAGCAATCAGCGGAAACCCGCTTGCGCTCGCCCCCCGCTCCCCTTCTCCACCCACCCACGCACGCACGCACGCACACACACACGCACGCACTGTTCCTCTCGCTCAGGGACACAGCGCGTCTTACTCAGTGTGCTTTTTTGTCCCGACCGCCTCATTGGATTCCAGCGCAATAGGCTAAATGTAAGCAGCGTGCGCCATCTGCTATCATTCAGCACAAACCTCGGCTCTCCCCGGCGCACGTGAAACACTCTAATCCTGCACGTCCTGAGTTCCGCAGGCCGTTTCTTTCCGACTCGAATCATGGCTATGCTCCATCCCCGCCGGAGGAGAGATGCGCTGGTCTGGCTGATGTCCGGACTGCTCGGAGTGTGGTAAGTGTACACTTCAGAAAGCCAAATGGGGACTAAAACCCCAACACGTATCCTGCGGTGCTATCGTGTTTCGGTTTAATCCGTGTGAAGTGCAGCAAACCGCTTGGAGATGGTGCTCAGGTCGATGCTTAACTGACATTTCTTTAGTTGTACCATTCTGGTTGTTATTTGATTAGATATAGATATAGGGCAATAACGCTGTAATATCACATTGCCTGTTTGTCTCAGTTGGTTGTTTGAGCCAGCAAGTAAGTGCAATGTCATTTACTCAGTCAACCTTGAGGAGACCTCAGTTTGCAACCGTTCAGCACAAATGCTGTTTTTCTGTTCATGTTTTTTTTTTCATGTATTTTGCATTGATATCAAATACATATCATGAGCTGAAGGCTAAAAACCTAAGTACACGGTTTGGAAATTCCTCAGTGCTGAATAAGGTTTACAGGGATTTATGAGAGTGGAACTTGGAATTGATGCTAACATTATTTTTTATGCATCAATATGTGAATGGCAGACTTTAGATCAGGCCAAAAAAAAGGATTGTTTTTGTGATCCATCATGTAATTGTACAAACTCAGATTCTCCATGCAGAAAAAGTGTGCTTTATGTGGCATATTTGTTACTCGTCTTGTTCCATATAATATATAGGATTATTTTTTAATGTGTTTATTTATAGACGATAATCAAACAGAGATTCATTTTTTGCTGCTTAAGTGCTCGAATCTTTTGAATTTGATTCTAGTGGACTTATGGAAATTCATAGCCTGTGAAAAATAATGAAAAGTGTATTTAGAGACAGTCATGAGGCCAGAGGAGTCACTGAGAGAAAGGGAGAAGTAGAGTTATGGGGGATATTTTAAACCTCTAACCTTCAGAGGTTTGAACATTCGGGCTGTACCAAAACACATTTACTTACTGCACATTTAAAGCACATTTACTGCACATTTACTTTAATAGTCACCCTCATTCATTTGGCAAATTTTAAATGAATAATATTTTAAACGAATAATCTCAATATCTGCAACTGATTTGAAATGAAGAAATGACATGCTCATACTATTCTTACATGTATAGTGTTATATTCTACATGTATAATTCATGTATACATTCTACATGTATAATAATAATATTATACATGTATAATATTCTAAGCGGTGCTATTCTTAGATTTACATGATCTTACATGAATTAGTAAACCCACAACAATTTATGATGCAGATTGTTGGATTTTTTCTTAGGACTTCTGTGTTCCCTTTGAGCACCATTGAATTGAATTTGTATATTGTTTATATGATTACATATGCTGAATTCTTCATGTTTAATTTATACTTTTTTTTCCCTCCACCATATTGTCAGCATGGCATTCACACCCAGTAAAGCTGAGGAAGAAGACTATGAAGATGTTCCCATCAATAAAACTTGGGTTTTGTCCCCAAAGGTTTATGACAGCGACGTCACGCTCATCCTGAATAAATTACTGCAGGGCTATGACAACAAACTGCGACCAGACATTGGAGGCAAGTTAATACAAAAATCCTGTATTGATTCAATTTCATTTGCACTGGTTGGCAACATAGCACATAGTTTGAAAGTATGCCAACAATTGCTCTAAGAATACAATTGCATATGTGGAGGAGGTACATATGGAAATCTGCTCCTCTCTGGGATTCTAATAAAAATGTGTCTATAATGTTTAGACAGAATGGTGTGGGAAAACAAACAAACAAAAAATAATAATTATGTGGAGGGAAACATCTTGTAGTTCAAAGAAAAATGGGTTTATAGGTTTAGGAATGGATGAAAGGATGGAAGTAATAACTCAAATAATCAATCTTTACCACCATGGTGAGCAAAAAAAGCATTAGTGTGTGATAGTGTAAGGTTATAATGGGCACATGGTCTGATTGAAATTAGAGAAAGTAAATCATTTGGTCTTTGAAACCTTTGTTTTTTTAGGCTTTAATTTTGGTCTGTTATTTTGGTTTTAATTTTTTTTTTTTTTTATCAGTCCTAAAGAGTGACTTTTTTGTATCATTCCATTCAACGCAGACCAGTCAATGGATTGTTATTATTATATTTTTGCTTTTCTACATTCGTCATTCTTTTTCCTCCATTCTGATGATTGATGTGAACTTGACCGTAAGCTTTTGGTCTGAATGAACATGCATTATTTCTATTAGAAGTGCACAGTAACTGTATTTATTTATTTTTATTTTGCGCAGTCCTTATGCATATCTTTGTTGTTTGAAATCAGAGCACAGTAGAGTAAAATCATCACTGATCGTTCTTCTTTGTTGGATATAAAGAACGATAACAGAGAAGGAGCACAAGTAGGAGAGCCGACGAGTGGAGTTCATTACTGCTCAGAGCCGACATTGAGGGGGTGTGAAGAGGACCTGTGGGCTTTATGTGATTAATCATTGCTTTAGAACTGTATTGTTGTTTAGAACTGCTGTAAACATGCATAATCTACAACACGCTCATTTATATATGAATAGCTTTACATTGTGCGAAAATACTAGTGCATAATCCATTACGGTTCATACCATCAAGAATCAAGAATTCCATACACTAATTTAAAATGTTAGTAAAGCTAATTAAAAACATATGCATGCATTTATGTCACAGAAACTGTATGTTTTCCAGTAAGACCCACTGTCATCGAGACAGCTGTGTACGTGAACAGCATAGGCCCAGTGGATCCTATCAACATGGTGAGCTGATATGATATATGGGCCAAATATGGCTGTAGTGTTTAGAATGTATAAATATGTTGACATTTACATTTTGGTGTTTTTTTTTTTTAACGTTAGGAGTATACCATAGACATCTTCTTCGCTCAGACATGGTATGACAGCCGGCTCAAATTTAACAGCAGCTTGAAGCTCCTGATGCTAAACAGCAACATGGTGGGAAAGATCTGGATCCCCGATACGTTTTTTCGCAACTCGCGCAAATCTGACGCCCACTGGATCACTACACCGAACCGTCTCCTGCGTCTTTGGAGCAATGGACGCGTGATGTATACGCTGAGGTGTGTCACTGCATCGCGTTTGGTTTTTGTGCTTGTGTTGGTTGTTTGTTGTTCATGCAGCTGAGATTTGTGCTTTTGTTCTCCTGTCCTGTAGCGTTTGCTTCTGTTAGAAAAATGTGCCCCTGCTGTCTTGTGGACACGTACAGTTTTAAGTCACTGACTCGTTTAATCTACACCTGTGTATGCTAGTTGCAAGTAAATAATAGTCTGAGGTAAACAGAGTCATGAAACGTACTGGTTTGCACAACTCAGTGCATTTGTGAGACTCGGAGACTGAGACTTTGTTTTGTTTCTTTCTGACACTATTCTGTTTTTTTCAGGTTGACTATTAATGCGGAATGCTACCTTAAGCTGCATAACTTTCCTATGGATGAACATTCGTGTCCGCTGGAGTTTTCAAGCTGTAGGTGTTAAAACTGTTATCATCAGTCTGTCACTCAGCCTCAGCCCCGTCCTGAGTGCTGCTGGCCAAACAGTCCCACGCATTGCCTTTGTCAGCTGACCAATTTCCATCACCACCTATTGTGGCCAAATGGTTCGCAAACATTACCTCTGGCCTGCCCCAAATACCATCTTCCAGTCCCTCAATGAGGAAGGACAGAGTTTCCATCCTCCCGCTGAATTCCCATCACTCTCCAGCCGCCTTTGCATTAGTCTGTTTTTCCGTGTGTATGTGTGTGCGTGTGTGTCATCCCTGCATCTGCTGTTTGTGCTCTCCCTCAGCTTCTCATACGTGCTATCAATCACCATGGGTAGAACGGCAAGGAAAAGGCATGACATGTCTTTTATGCCTCAGTGCCATTCTGTCATTCTTGTGTGTTTGTGTGTGCTATACGTTTGTTGAGGAGTGTTTGCAATGTATAGTGTGTGAACTTTTTGGGAGACCATGTAAGTGATTGTGCTATTTTGCAGACGGATATCCAAAAAACGAGATCCAGTATAGATGGCAGCGTCGCGCCGTCGAAGTAGCCGATCAGCGCTACTGGAGACTTTATCAGTTTGCCTTTGTAGGCTTGCGCAACACGTCTGATGTGGCACATACTCAGTCTGGTAGGTTATCCAATAGGAGTGATAACTAGATAATGACCTGAGCAGCGAATGTCACTCTGTGGAATGTCACTCAGTGGCATTTTAGTGTCGTGCTATGTAAAATGATGGCTATTTAGTACAACGATTCAACGCTTATGCATCAGTAAAATAATAGCTATACTGCATTGCCCGATCATGTATGCTGTGGAAAATCAGTACCATAATTTCAGTTGTTGATTTCGATGATTGTTTTATTCAGGGGAGTACGTGATTATGACGATCTTCTTTGATCTGAGCCGGAGAATGGGATATTTCACCATTCAGACCTATATCCCCTGCAGCATGATTGTAGTGCTGTCTTGGGTTTCCTTCTGGATCAACAAAGATGCCGTCCCTGCCCGAACATCTTTAGGTACAAGGTTCTTATGGAATAGATAACAAATAAAGTTTTCATAGATTAAAAAAAGGTCTTATTTCAGACATTCCATTTTCAACATGATTTAAATATGTGTTATTTTGGGCACAGGCATCACAACTGTCCTTACTATGACAACCCTGAGCACCATCTCCAGGAAATCATTGCCCAAGGTGTCTTACGTGACGGCCATGGATTTGTTTGTGTCCGTTTGCTTCATCTTCACCTTTGCTGCGCTTATGGAGTATGGAACCCTGCACTACTTCACCGGAAATCGTCAGAGCAAGAAAACCAAGTCCAGCAGCGCCCCGGTGAGCTAATGCTATTCTGTGCAGTGTGTGGCAGAACAAGCTATACAAAAGCAGCCCGATTATCCCTTATTACGGAATATTACTGGACAAAACTGCATGTGATCATACTGAAGTCATTACTCCCACACATATAGAAACTCAAATAGAAGCAGATTACCCCATTAACCAACCACGGGCAAAACAAGACTTTGAACATAACATTTAAATAACGCTTAAGGAGAATTGAATATAATTCTTTAAACAAAATCCTAAATATCTTTTTTTTTTTATGATTCTTCGATGAAAGCTTTGCCAGCGCTCTGATAGCCAGCAAAATAATTGTTTCCTCTGTGACAGAAATCAAGCATGGGGAACATCAGACCAGGGACATCTCTGCTTCAGATGAACAACATTGCACCATATCATGACGATGACGATTGCACGTACGAGTGTCTGGATGGGAAAGACTGCACAAGTTTCTTCTGCTGCTTCGATGACTGTCGCTCAGGGGCATGGCGTGAAAACAGGATGCACGTCCATGTGTCCAAAATCGACTCGTACTCTAGAATATTCTTCCCCACTGCTTTTGGCCTCTTCAACCTGGTGTACTGGATTGGGTACCTCTATCTCATATAAAGATCTGATGTCAGTGAGGCTGGACTTGTTTTGAAAAATCATTTGTAAATCCCTCCCCCATTTTCTCAACGATGTTTAAGACTGGGTGGGTCAGAGCAGACGTTTTACCAGTGGTGTCTTCAAGCGTCGATGTGTTGTATTTTACTGGGTGAGAATGTGTTATTGGTGAAAAGAACGAAGAGGTGCATGCGACATATTAGAGTTCAGCATTACATTACTTAATAATACCAGCAGGAATTTAATATTACAGACGATTTCATGAACGAAGTTCATGAGACATATCTGCCTTGCTCAGTAATAAAACTTCTTTGATGTATGGCGCAATGAAGGATAGAATTTCAAATACATATTTTTTAGCTTTTTTTTAAACTTTCAGCATACTTAGTTCCTAAACATTAACAGCTTATAGCAGGAATTTAACATTTAACAACATGTTTACCTATTTACTAGTAGCTATGTAGATGCTGGGCTGAGAAGTTGTAATTGTAAAAGAAACACAACTATAAATACATATATACTGCATATATATATATATATATATATATATATATATATATATATATATATATATATATATATATATATATATATATATATATATCATAAATATTCCTGTTCCTTGTGCCCTAACAAACCAAAGCGTAGGTAGAGTTTTTTTTTCCGGATGTGCTAAAATTTACCCCTAAAGCCATTCTCTTGGAAATAGCCAATACTGGGATAATCCTATTTCTGTATTAAGTGATGTACATCACAAATATCACTGAAACATACATGTATGCATTTTCTATGTATTAACTACAAATATTTGTATAGCCATCAAGCAAAACATGTTACGACGCGTAACGAGCCATCCTTTGTATTTCTGTAACATGTTGCTCACCAACTACAAAATATTTGATGAGCAAATGATCAGCAACGTCCCTAACAAAGCCTTTGGTGTAGCACATTGTGACCAAGAAGTTCACAAATCCACCCTCTCGTCTGTCATCGTTGTGAGTGTTGCGTTGCTTTAATCTAATGACACATCAGAGATCCCATGGATAATAGAACCAAATGTTCTTGTCTGGGAGAAAGAATCTGGTCTTTCTTTCTCACTTGGCTCCTCAGACTTACCCAAATATACACATTCAAAACAACAGACAAGTTAATTCCATGTTGTCAGATTTTGACAAAGCCATGGAGGCCTTTTGTGTAGTTAACAAGTACATACTTTTGAGATGGTAGCTATGCTAAAATGTTATACGCACGATCTGATTTTCTTACATTCTCTTTTACTAACGTGTGCATTTTGCTAATTTGTTAACGTTTGTGCATCGTTTTCTGCTACTAATGTCCGATCACAACTTCAGCAATGCTTTCTCACGTCTTTGTTAGTTGGCCTTGCATACGGCAAGTAACATATGCATGAATCTATGAACATCTGTCCCTTCGGCGGGCTGCAATGTAGTCTCATCCTGTTGCAATATATTATAAAGTAGAAGTATAGATCGGTGTGTGTTGTGTCCGGTACCCCTCGACACATCTCACACATGCTCGTTCACTCAGCGCGTCAACAATTAGTCCACCCTATGCAGAATGCTGTCTCTTATAGCAGTGAATAGCAATGAACATTTACAAAATGAAATCTATTTATATTTTTTTGTATATAAATAGATAAACGAGGCATTATAAACATATGTTGTATTTTTCGTCATCACTTTTTCTGTTATTGACAATAATATATTTTCAATGTGTTGCTCGACAATGTGTGCGTGCCTGTGTGAGTGTGTGTGTGTGTATTTATGAAAGAGTTTCATGCTGTCTCTTGTTTTTGTAATCCCTTTCTTCTTACAGATATTGTAAGCCTGTCCTCTTTGTGCTGCACTCTTCACCTGTTATTACATTTATGTAGTGTGTTAAAAAGAAAAAAAAAAAGAAATCAACACTGTGAAAAGGAAAATAAAATCCGTGCCTGAAAAAAAAAGTTGAATAAATTCTGTGCTTTTTTGCTCGTGATGAATTTTAAGCAGTTCATTGAAACACTACATCAGCAAGCAAGAAACTACGGGGGAAATTATTCTGATTGTTTTTTCTCAGCAGTTGGAAATGGAATAATCAAATACTTAGTCTATTGAACCCTTTCTAATTCATATTTTAGGTTATGTGTTGAAGGGACAAAACAGAAAACTTGATTGTGATTCCAGTTATGTGGCAATTCATTTGAATTACAAAATGTAATTCATTTGACTTGGAAATTAATATATTTGCGGTTTATACATATTGTTCACAGTGTTTATTGTGGTGGTATGTGGTATCCTTTTATTTTATTCTTTTTAATACAACACTGATGAGTACACTGGCTTAAAGAGGGGTGGGGTTCTGGGTATTTATATTGCTGTGTCACAGTGTGAAGAGATCCTACTCTACAATTCAATGTTATTTATATAGCGCTTTGTCACAATGTGCATTGTCTCAAAGCAGCTTTACAGTATAGGATTTTAACAGAACATTATTTATATGGATGATTTATATGTATTTATCCCTGATGAGAAAGCCTGGGGCAACTGCGGCAAGGAAAAACTCCCTTAGTGGAATGAGGAAGAAACCGTGAGAGGGACCGGACTCAAAAGGGGCGTGATTAAGAGTGTGATAGTGTGTGATACTGAACAGCAGAGTGTGGAGTGTGTTATTAGGAATAACGTCTTCCTGCAGTTCTGCACAGTCCCATGATATAGAATATAAAGAAGTGCAATATCAAATTCTGCATGAAATGTGATCCAAATGTGGTACTTCACTAGATGTTTCAGATGATTGGTAATTTAGTTACGAAAATGAATAAATAAATAAATAAATAAGAAGATAAAAGAGAAGAAAAAGAAGATAAAAAAAAAAGAAGGGGTAAAGATTCTGCCTGCAAATTAATAAACTTGAAAAAAGGACCGAAACAGAGAACAAGGCGGAGGGAAGGATGAAAAAGAGAAAAAATGACTATAAAAAACTAAAAGCTGCAAAGAGACAAACATTAATCTGAAGATGTACCTATCCTTGGTAAACAAGCACTATTTAACTATATGTACATAAAGGAGAACGAGAACCGAGGTAAAAGCTAAAAACAGGAAAAAAACAGAGCAGGAAAGGCCAAGGAGAAGAGGAGAGGGCTGTACCTATTACATGAGGCACAGGGATTGTACTATGGTACTGTTAAAAACGATGTCAATAAAAAAAAAAGGAAGCAAGAACCACAACCAACACGAAGGAAAACAAAAAGCAAGATTGTTGTGTGCAGGTCAAGAAACACTGATGTATTTTACAAAATCGTGGAAAACGCGAGAGAAAAGAGGATTGATTTAAAAAGATGTCAAGAAATGAGAACCTAAAAAGATCGCAGTGAAATCTTTAAGCAGAAAGATTTGCAATCAATGTAAATCTTGGATCAAGTGAGTGATTAATCAATTTAAAAAAAATAGATTCTGTACTTGCAGATCTGTAAATGACTAAATTTGATACGTATTTATGTCAATAAAACTGTTGATGTCAGAAAAGATTTAAAAATCCTATGTGAGCAAGGATAAAATAAATCTGCTTGGAGAAGACATTTAAAAAAAATAGATATAAGGGATAAAATAAGGTGGGACTCCTATCATCCCTGCAGTCTGGTGCTTATTATAATGGTAATATTTCATTCAGTGGGTAAAGTGCTCGAAGCAAGCTTCCATTTCAAATATCTATTCATGTTTGTGTGAGATTGACTTCATGAAAGACTAATGATGGTGAATATTGTGTTTTTTTCCCCCATGCATACTAATCTATACATCTAAAGTTAGTCAACCGACAATTGTAATGATGAAGCTTCCAAAAAGGATTGGCAAAAAATATATTACTTATACTTTTAGTGTAACTTAAGCAGACTTGTGAAATACTTCCAGGTGGTAACTACATTACCCAACAGCCACTGCATTTCCATGTTTGTCTCATGTCACTGATAACTCACACCTGCACCCAGGCACTTTGATTAGCACGTATTTTAACCCCGCTCATTGTCTTATCTTATCCGTGCTCATGCTTAGATTCTTTTTACATGCTGCAAATGAATTTAGTGTAGATGTTCACGGGGAGCCTGTGCCTATCTCAGGCGTCTATGGGCATTAAGGTAGAATACACCCTGGATGGAATGCCAACCCATCGCAGGGCACACACACACACACACACACAGTCTCACATTCACACACACATTCACACACTAGGGACAATTTTCTAAGGTGCCAATCAACCTACCGTGCATGTTTTGGACCGGGGATCCAAAACCGGAGAAAAAACCCCTGAGGCACGGGGAGAACATGCAAACTCCACACACACATGACCGAGACGGGAATCGAACGCAGACACTGGTGGTGTGAGGCGAATGTGCTAACCACTAAGCCACCGTGCCCAGTGTAGATGTTATTTAAAATAAATAAATATAAGAAGATTCTGAATCTGCCTATCCTTGCATTTAATAGGTACCTATCATTTAATAGGTACATATTAATGTTACTATACATGTAAAAACATTATAGATTGATTTAATATATTGTTTTAAATGTTATAAATATTTGTATAAAAATAGATTATAAAAGGTGGTGTTATATCAGTCATTTTTTTGTCTCAAAAATACGGAGAGTAATATTCACTTCATATTCTATTTCCCTCAATGTTATTACCCTGATCTATTAGGAGAGAGGGAGAGATGCTAGAAAGAGCCATGTAATGAACAAACAATAATGCATAAAATTTAAGTAAAAGAAAAATGTTTATTTGAAAAAAGCTCAAGGAAATAAAACAGTCATAAACAGCAATCAAAATCCAGTTATAAATCAAAACCAGATATGACCAGCTACTTAATCTCTCTTGCCTTGACCAAAGAAACTCCTCTGAACATTGAACACGAGACAAAGAAGAATGGATGTAAAGAGAAGTGAAAATGAAATAAATGCTGAATATATATTTGAATGTGATAGATATGTGCTAGATATTTCCTGTGCCATTAAATCTTCTTATTTTGCTATCCTAAACTGTTTGATAAAAATTTCATTTTGGTTATGTTATTAAAAATGAGACAAACATTGTATGTGCATGTATGTGCTTGGTTGGTAAAAAAAAAAAGGATTAAAAATTTACTAGCAAAATCAGGTTTTTGTCCGCAGATGCATGCATATACTTTTACATATGCATGTACTTTTACAATACGGTATAGCGTATGTTGTGCATATAGCATATGCTGTATTGGCTGTAAATGTACCGTAGTTTACCCTTATTAATGCTAATAATTTTGATTAGTAATATGTTTATCATACTTTAAATAGTGCTGCTATTAAGGCACTTTGTTCGATAGAATTAATTGGTGTATACACACACACACACACACACACACACACACATATATATATATATATATATATATATATATTTATATATATGTGTGTGTGTGTGTGTGTGCTTTTTTTGCTGATATACAATAAACAAATAATTTAGCAGGATTTCTCATGGTTGTGCCTCACATAACAAAAACAACTGACAACTATAATTGTGAGCTGTATCTGCAAACCCTTCCATGAAAGGTCAGAAAAACATGTTTGTGCAACGTTAGACACACAGATAAAAATATACCAATATTAATGTTCATAACAGACCTAGCCCCAGACATCACAATATCAGGAAAAGGCAATGACTTTATATTAACATGAATGATGTGGTTGGATCTCATTAAATATCATACACATGACAAAATCTAGAGCTGCTAATCATAGTATTTCCCATCATATCTTTAAATATTAATATACATTTGCAAGTAGCTTTTAACTGTTAGATGTGTCTTGGTTTGAGCATATTCCTTCTATGTTTATGTTTTACATCAATGGATTTACATGAAATGTCTTGGTTGCCAGTTATAATAAATATTGACCTTAGTCCATAAACACAGCAACCAAATGATTCATTATTATGTAGGACAGCGAGTGCACTTAGGCCTGCGATATGCCTGCTGTGGAATACATCAGCTACAAGGGCAAGGTCTACACCTCTACACCAAAGAATGTCTGAAAGGCCTTGGGGTTAATTAGCAACCTGCAAACAAAATACGGTCATCAGCTTGCCATTAAGATGAAACAGATTTTCTGTGGCACAAAAGATTCGTCACACATACAGGCTTGTGGGTAATTTGCTAATTCTACTGTATCCATTCATGACAGAATCATTACCTCGCAGTACAGTGAAGTCTACTTGTCACTTAGTTAATGAACAGAACAGATTTACAAGAGAGCTAGTGTGTACATATATGGTAAGATTTCTGTCTTCCAAATTAAAGGTCTGTATATTTCAGTAGAGTACTCTTTCACAGCATAACGCTTTAAAAAAGAAACAATAAATTCTCTCAGTATGTCAAGAGTGGATATATTCTGATTATACACAATGAACAATACAAACCCAAGCAAGGTATCTGGCCCAGATAGAAATCCAGGGATGCATTGTGCAGACTGACTGTCAGAGCTGTTTATGTTATTATTCCAAAATGCTGCAAGCCTGTCACCGTTATTCCAGCTCCCTGAAAGACAGCAGTTTCTCTTTTCACAGTCCAGTGCGGCTAACCTATAACGAAGTACTTCAAGATGCTTAAGCACTTCAGATCTGCCTTACTACCGACCAGCTCTGTTTGCCCACACAACCAGCAGGACAACAGAGGACACCATTAATACACTGCCTATTGTAAACATCGGGAGACATAAAAGGAAATTGTTCATGGAATTCAAGTTCATGTTTAGCATAATAATGCCAGGTGGAATGGAATCCAAACAACACCTGGGTATCTGGCATCAAATATGCATTAAAAATGAACAAACTGCTCACAGGCTGTACAGCTTTGGGCCAATTTACTATCTGACCCTGAGTCTTAGAACTGGAAGTGCACAGAGTGCTTCTTTATTCCCTATACAAATGCAATTATATATATATATATATATATATATTATAGATATATAGATACAATTATAGATATATATATATATATCTATAGCACAAACACCATCCTCAGTGTTGCATGTCGGGATGTGGGTGATACACACCGGCTTGCCTACAAGGAGGAGGTCTGCAAACTGTCAGAATAGAACTCTTGTTAAGAATCTGACACTCCAAAAAGAAAAAAAACCTCCAAAACAAAAAAGCTCAATTCTGATTTCTCTTTCTTTAAGAAATTGGAGGCGGAAGACATTGTCCTATCTTCTATATCACTCCTCATGCTAAGGGGGCAGATTTAGTCCTTAACACACAACTATCTTCATTAGTGACTATCTACAATATCTGGCATCTCCACCATACTAAAGCATGTTAGTAAGGTCCATCCCAAGGAAACACCTCCTCAGCCTGTTTGTGTGTGTGTGTGTGTGTGTGTGTGGTGTGTGTGTGTGTGTGTGTGTGTATGTGTGTGTGTTCAGGTGTGTAAATCACTTTGAAGAATCACTGGCAGTGGGACAGAGGCTAATGTTAATAACCATTTATACCAATGCCACTTCCGTGACTGTAAAAGTCCCTAAGGCTAATACAGTAGTCCTTTATTTATTATGGGCAGCAGCCTCAGAAAGTCAAGTGTTGATTTAGTATGTGGTAGAATTTAACAATTTTAATAGTGTGGGAATAGAATCGGTGAAAGATATGTTTTAAAATGCAGTCTCTATTATTCTTGCATCCATACTATTATTAATTAATAATATTATCCATTATGTTCATGATTTAACAAAAGATCTTGAGAGCAATTCCAGCGTAACATTTGTGAAAGAAGATAAGAACATCTGGATCATGTTTTTTAACAACTCTTCACATAACATCGCAGAATAACCTTCGGGGACTTTTATGGGAAGATGAGAAATGTGGAAGAAACCTGTATAAACTGAAGGAGATCAATTTTACATCTGAACTGTGAACAGATGTTGTAGATATGTCGGCTGATCATAATTTCTACTTTATGTATTAAGAATAAACAAAGGAAATCAATGTTATTGCATGTCACTTCATAACTGGTAGATAACAGTTGATGAATCGCTTCATTTTAACGACGTGTGTTAAGAATCGTACATTAGAGAGCATCTTCAGGCTCTATCTAAGAATCCGTCTCCGTCTCTGAGGTAAGATTTGCTATCTGCCTCTGGGCCAGAACTCTGTACTCTCACACACCCATAAATCATTCCATAGCTCATCTGCAAAATCTGCCTTCTACCAACACAATCTAGTGCTTTAATAATATACACTGGGCACATGTGTGTGTGTGTGTGTGTGTGTGTGTGTGTGTGTGTGTGTGTGTGTGTGTGTGTGTGTGTGTGTGTGTGTGTGAACACAATTTTCAGTTTGAGTTTTAAATTTCGTACATCAATTTGTGGGATCTTGGTTTTCACAAAAAGCTCAACAGACGCTCCATAATCTAAGAAGCCTAAGTGAAGCACATCTCTTCCACACAGCTGCATCTGAACTTTTACTCGTGTCCTGTTTATTCCATAATTACAAACTGCACAATAGTGTACTTACAAGTACTCACGCTGCGCCTCAGAACAAAGGTGCAGCGCTCTACAGAGCAAAACAGCACAAAAAAATAAAAAGATTGTAGCTTTTAAAACTGTTAAACATTTACCTGAAATGCTGTACTTAGAAGTCTCCAAAGGCTTTACCAATATCTCCTTTATAGCTTTTTCACCCGCCTGCCTTCTATACCCTGATCACCAATAGAACCAGACTGAAGAAAAGATTCTTCTTTCCGTAGTGCAAAGAAAAGCATTTCTATCCCTACTCTATAACAGCACCTTACCACTGCAATTCACTTCTATAAACATCATCGATCACACCATTCCGGACACATGAGCAGTTACGTTTGTTCAAATACATATTTCTACAATTCTATGCTATAGCCTATACATATATATTGTGCAATATTCTATACTACATTTTCCTTCATATCTGTGCTGTGCACATATAATTACTTATTTATTTGCGTATTACTTTTTATTACTTTTTATCTCTCATGAGCTATCTTGAATACTAGGGATGGAAAGATTCACTTAGTTGTAATCGACATTAAAATTAATGATTTAATTCATCATTTAAAAAAATGAGTGCATCAGATAGAAATTGGGATCTGTCTAACAACACATCGTTTTTAGCATATTTGCATTGGGAACAAAAATATTTATTGATGTATTATCGTTAAGCGACCAATAATTTATGTCATTATATTTAGATTGCTTTCTCCTCATTAAACTGTTTCTCAAGAGAGTTCTCTCAGTATCACTGTTGCTAGGTCAATATGGTGTATCACAACACTACAGAGACCGAGGCATGTCCTCAGAGTCAAACAGAATCTTCATCAGAATCTGCATCTTCTTTGAGACAGAACAGGAAAAGAATTTCTGGTATTATTTAATTTTTATTGTTGTTATTCTTTGCACTACAGAATACAGGCCTGTTTGTGAAAGGCAATGTGTTAGAAGTCAGAAATAAATGTGTAATTTGCTGTCTTTTTGAACCAAAGAAATAAAAGTGAACTATGTGTACCATATTAAATTGCATAGAATTATACATATCATACTGCCTCATACTGCATCCAATCACATTGTGCTGAATCAAGTCAAATCAAGTCGAAATCAATTTGAATGAACTGTTTAAACAAATGCCCAATATGTTCCATTACAGCTTTTTGGTAGAACATTAATTAAAAGGGTACATTTTCACTGTGGGATAATACACACATACACACATGAACATAAGGTTATATGCATTTTGCTTGGTTGGTCCATGAAGAAGAAATAGGCACAGATTTGCATGTCCTCCCACCTGCAATCAGTGAGTGGGTCCTCAGATGCCTCTTGAGCGCCTTTGCATATTGGTCCCTATTCTTTCCTTATATGGAATTGCATTCTCTAGAAGCTGAGGATTGCAAATAAGTTATTATAAACCGATGCAAGTAGCCCCAAGCATGCACATACATACTCATAAAGACTTTCACACACCTACAGATATATCCGGATGAAATATATATATGTGATGAAAGTATTATACGTTTTTTTTTTATTGGTATCGTTTATAGTGTGTGTGCATGTGTGTATGTATGTGTGTGTGTGTGTGTGTGTGTGTGTGTGTGTGTGTGTGTGTGTGTGCAGGTACTCAAGTATAATCTCTAATTATGATTCTTCTTGTAGCTCTGCCAGAAGTAAAGTAGCAGATGAAAACATTACAGTTTACTGCGACAAACACAACAGAGAAAAGTGGCCTGATGTTGCCATAGAGATCTCACCACAAAGAGAGGGTTGAAGAGTATGAAGCTCAAAGATGCACTCTTAGAAGGTAATAACCAACAACAGCCACAGCGGCAGGATGACAACAGTATCAAAAACCAAAGATTTTCATCTTAATTACATTTTCCATAGCATTTATCCATGCATACTGGTTATGCTTAAATTTTATGTTTTTAACAATGGACATTGTCTGAAAGCAGCTTTATAAGTTTGACCCTTATGAAAATGCTGGAGGTGACTGTGGCAAAGAAAAACTCCCTTGATGGGGATCAAATTTAATGTATCCTGTAGTTTTGGGTCATTGGCGTGGAGTCCTCGTAGCTCACGAGTGGCTCGACAATTTCTCATCAAGTCATAAGTCATAAATGAGGAACATCACAGCAAAGTGGTCTCCAATTGAGGAGAACATAATCCAAAGACAAAAGGCATGGTGGGACAAACTGGGCAGGCCTGCATTGGTACCTCAGGGGCCTGTACAATTTGACCAAGAGAGAGAGAGAGACAGAGAGAGAAAGTGAGAGAATGAGATGAATATGATAGAGAGTAATATATAGGTTATTGAGTATCCATCTTTGTGAAAAAGTTAAAGACACTCTCTGTGTGAGAGTGGTTGGATCACAGCATACAAATATCCCAGTTCACTAAATATCCATGATATGACTAACAATTGAGCAATTGAGGGTTAAGGGCCTTGCTCAAGGGCTCACTTGTGGCACCTCGGTGTTGGTGGGATTTGAACCTGTGATCTTCCAGACCAGAGACCAATGCCTTAACCTCTGAGCTCACACCTGACAATGGAAGATTTCATGCAAACCCAGTGTAGACTGATTAAAACAGGGGTGATGTGATCACATTTTCCAGATCTGGTAAGGACACTTGCTGCGACATTCCAGACTAACTGTAACTTATTTATGACAGTAGAGCATTACAGAAATCTAGCCGGGATGAAACAAAAGCATGAACGACAGAACGACATCATATGTCTAATTTTAGCAATATTTCTATGGTGAAAGCAGATGATCCAGATGATCATAGCAGATGAACCATGCTACGCAATCCAAAAGTTTATTTCAAGCTGCATGTGGTCCTAGTAAAAGAACTTCCGCTCCTCAACATTGTTAAGCTGATCTCTGTTACCTGGTCGTGCTGAAACATACAATTGTGTATCAGCAACATAGCAATGGAAGTTGATACCATGTTTATGTTTCACTCAGAGGCTGCATATATAAAGAAAAAAGTAGAGGGCCTAAGACAGCTCCTTGTGGAACACCAAACTTGTGGAGAACTCATCATTTACATCTACAAACTGATGTCAAATAAGACTGGAATAAGACAAGAGTTCTCTTTTTTTCCAACAATACTTTCTAGTCTGCCAAGTAGGATATTTGTGATCAATGGTGTCAAAAGCCAATAACAAGCCAATAACCAGCAGCCTACCTAGAATCTTGGAGATAAAGGTTAGGCTTGATATTGTCAAGGTCAGGTCTTTTAATTAGGGGGTTGATAAGTCTTAAATATTTAGGTACATAACCAATAATAATATTTTTTATTTATTTTATTTTGGAAGATGTATTATACACATATGTATGCATAGGCCTATTTCTGCTGATTTATTTGATTTATTTTTTAAAAATTGATTAATTAATTTTTTTATTTTCCTTATCTTCTTTTATTACATTCATTTATAAAAAATATATTTACATGCAAGACGGCAGTTAAAAAGCATTTCACTGCACGTTGTACTGCGTATGTATGTGTATGTGACAAATAAAATCTGAATTTGAATCTATGAATCTAACAGACAAGTTTTTTTTATTTCTGGAACAGGTATAATTACTTCTGGAACTATTTTTTGGAACAAATGTTTGACCTGTATGTAAGGGGTCTTGAACATACGTTGATGGTTTTTCAGAGGAAATACACAAAAGTAATCCATTCTCGCATATAGAAGTGACACTATGTAATTGCTTATCTGCTAAGTTTATAGTGCTATCTACAGGGTTATTTAGAAAATCTTTTGGATTAATATTATCAGTCCATTTTTTTGCCTAATATTTTACATTTTATCATTGGAAATGTTCATAAAATCATCACTTCTTTTTGATGGGGTTCATGTCAGGTTGGTGATTTTAATCTCTGTTAGTTTTGTTATTTTACTAAATAAAAATCTAGGATTATGCTTGTTATTTTCATTGCTGGTAGAGAAGAAATGCTTATCTAGCAGCAATAAGAGCTTTTCTATCAGGAGGCTCGTTCAGGCTATTTCAAATACTGATAGTTTGCATTTGCATTTCTAGTTTCTGAGTGGTCTGTTTTAAGTTCTGTTTTATCATTATAACACGGTGCTAATTTGATCATTTCTGACCATTTTAAGGGCTTCATCTAAAGCACATATGTCAAAGCCAAGGCCCGCGAGTGGGTTTTATTTGGCCCGCGTGATGATATTAATTTATTATTAGATCCGGCCCGCGGGCTCCTGCAAACCAGTAGCCCGCAGATATTATGTACGCACCAAAACTACATTTCCCACAATGCAACGGTGACGCACCGAGCGAGAGGCGGCTTCCTTTCCTTATTTATTAGCGGTCATTAGCATAACAGCAAAAAGCCAACAATGCCATCAACAATGGCAAAACGGAAGGTGGACACTGAGAAACGGGGGTTTCAAACAAGGTGTGAGTCTGAGTACATGTTCACGGACGTCGCTGGAAAACCCGTGTGCCTTCTGTGTGGAGAAAGTGTGGCGGTGATGAAAGAGTATAATCTGAGACGGCATCATGAAACAAAACACGCAGACAAAAACGAGAATATGGAACAAAGGCTACATTTAAAAGTTAAATAATATTTGTTTTCACTCATTGTTTGCACATATGACTTTTCCTTAAAGAAAGTCTTGTTTCTGGTTCATAGATTTTTGTACTTTATTTTATTGTATTTCAAGATATATATCTATATATATAATAATATCTATATATATATATATATATATATATATATAAGTGGAGTGAATGGCAGAAAATTATTATATTATATTATTATATATATTATATTATTTATTTCTTTGAAGTTGCTTAAATTCAGCCCACGTTTGCTAAATGAGAAAATATAGCTGATGGTGCCTTGAATAATATCACTTTGTTCATTTAATGTTCATGTTATGAGGTGTTTTTGTATTGACATTTGTCTTTTGTGCCAGCCTGTTGAAAATTAAAAATTACTGACAGAGTCATAAGAAAATATTACTTTATTTATCTAATCGTAATATATTTGTTAGGTATTTCAGTAGGTCATATTTTGATTTCAATTAACATTCGGACAGTCCGGCCCTCGACTGTAGCAAAATGTTTTATTTGGCCCTCCGTCCATTTGACTTTGACACCCCTGATCTAAAGTGTAGTAATTCTAGACATTCAGTAAACCATACAAGCTCTGATGGCTTCAATTAATGTTGATAACTCCAGGAGTTTACTGATAAGCTTGCTGCAGTAGTTGACATGGAAGTTACTTGCCAAAAGTGTGTTGCCCACTATGAGTTGGGTCTATAACATTCTGATTAATTCCTATTGAATCTAGAATGAACACCACTGCTGTTCTTAACTCACCTTTCTGATTATCAAAATGTACATTAAAGTCACCAAAAAGTAATGCTTTGTCTATGGAAATAACAAGATTTGTGATGAAATCTGCAAATTCCCTGTGACCCCCAGGGCCCTAGGAGTCTATAAATAATAATTAAAGGAATTGATTGACTAAACTTGCTTGTGGACAATAAATATTTAATGTTGATGTAGAACACTTTGAATGTATTACATTTGTGTTTAGGTATTTTTCTGACATTTATATTATTGTCATTATAAATAGCGCTAGCACCGCTTTCTCTGCCATTTTGGCAGGGCTGATTTACTATACTCAGGAGAGCTAGCTTCATTTAATGCTATATGTTCATTCTGTCTAATCCATGTTTCTGTCAAACACATTAAAATAGTGATCTGTAATAATCTTGTTTATAAGCAGTGCTTTTGACATGAGAGATCTAATATAGCACAGACCTTTCTTTAGATCAGATGTGTTGGCTGTGTAATCACTTTTGTTTAGTTTAATGTTAATTCTGTTACTGAAACACATTTTTTATTTTGAAACGCATATGTAACGGTAAAGTGGTGGTTTAGTGATTAGCACGTTCGCCTCACACCTCCAGGGTCCGGGTTCGATTCCCGTTTCAGCCATGTGTGTGTGGAGTTTGCATGTTCTCCCCGAGCCTCAGGGGTTTTTTCTCTGGGTTCTCCGGTTTCCCCCGACCCAAAAAACATTGCAAGGCAGGTTGATTGTCACCTTGGAAAATTGTCCCTAATGTGTGAATGTGAGTGTGAATGTGAGTGTGTGTGTGTCCTGCAATGGGTTGGCATTCCATCCAGGGTGTATCCTGCCTTAATGCCCATAGACGCCTGAAGTAGGCACAGACTCCCCGTGACCCGAGGAAAGATCGGATAAAGCGGTAGAAGATGAATGAATGAATGAATGAATGAATGAATGAAAGTCACAACTATGTAACGGCACTCTCAAAACCAAACTTGACAAATCATGACAATAGAACATTTCCATGTATATCAACAAAAACAACCAAAGAAACACAAGCAGAAATATAAACATACATACACAGGAGTAAATAAAGAAAAGTTAAATAAATAAATAAATAAATAAATAAATAAATAAATAAATAAATGAAATTCTTGAATATGGCAGACAAAGTGAGAGACCGAAGAACAGATGGATACAGACGTGGACAAAATTGTTGGTACCCTTTGGTCAATGAAAGAAAAAGTCACAATGGTCACAGAAATAACTTTAATCTGACAAAAGTAATAATAAATAAAAATTCTATAAATGTTAACCAATGAAAGTCAGACATTGTTTTTCAACCATGCTTCAACAGAATTATGTAAAAAAATAAACTCATGAAACAGGCATGGACAAAAATGATGGTACCCCTAGAAAACACAGAAAATAATGTGACCAAAGGGACATGTTAATTGAAGGTGTGTCCACTAATTAGCATCACAGGTGTCTACAACCTTGTAATCAGCCATTGGGCCTATATATATGGCTCCAGGTAATCACTGTGTTGTTTGGTGATATGGTGTGTACCACACTCGACATGGACCAGAGGAAGCAAAGGAAAGAGCTGTCTCAAGAGATCAGAAAGAAAATTATAGACAAGCATGTTAAAGGTAAAGGCTATAAGACCATCTCCAAGCAACTAGATGTTCCTGTGAGTACAGTTGCACATATTATTCAGAAGTTTAAGATCCATGGGACTGTAGCCAACCTCCCTGGACGTGGCCGCAGGAGGAAAATTGATGACAAATCTAAGAGACGGATAATCCGAATGGTAACAAAAGAGCCTAGAAAGACTTCTAAAGAGATTCAAGGTGAACTTCATGCTCAAGGAACATCAGTGTCAGATCGCACCATCCGTCGTTGTTTGAGCCAAAGTGGACTACATGGGAGACGACCAAGGAGGACACCATTGTTGAGAACGAATCATAAAAAAGCAAGACTGGAATATGCCAAACTACATGTTGACAAGCCACAAAGCTTCTGGGAGAATGTCCTGTGGACAGATGAGACAAAAATCGAAGTTTTTGCCAAGGCACATCAGCTGTATGTTCACAGACGAAAAAATGAAGCATATCAAGAAAAGAACACTGTCCCTACTGTGAAACATGGAGGAGGCTCTGTTATGTTCTGGGGCTGCTTTGCTGCGTCTGGCACAGGGTGTCTTGAATCTGTGCAGGGTACAATGAAATCTCAAGACTATCAAGGAATTCTAGAGAGAAATGTACTAGCCAGTGTCAGAAAGCTTGGTCTCAGTCGCAGGTCATGGGTCTTGCAACAGGACAATGACCCAAAACACACAGCTAAAAACACCCAAGAATGGCTAAGAGGAAAAAATTGGACTATTCTAAAGTGGCCGTCTATGAGCCCTGACCTCAATCCTATTGAGCATCTTTGGAAGGAGCTGAAACATGCAGTCTGGAAAAGGCACCCTTCAAACCGGACACAACTGGAGCAGTTTGCTCATGAGGAGTGGGCCAAAATACCTGCTGAGAGGTGCAGATGTCTCATTGACAGTTACAGGAAGCGTTTGATTGCAGTGATTGCCTCAAAAGGTTGCGCAACAAAATATTAAGTTAGGGGTACCATCATTTTTGTCCATGCCTGTTTCATGAGTTTATTTTTTTACATAATTCTGTTGAAGCATGGTTGAAAAACAATGTCTGACTTTCATTGGTTAACATTTATAGAATTTTTATTTATTATTACTTTTGTCAGATTAAAGTTATTTCTGTGACCATTGTGACTTTTTCTTTCATTGACCAAAGGGTACCAACAATTTTGTCCACGTCTGTATGTGTGGTCTCTCACCACAACTTATTAGTGGTGTTTTATTAAACACTGCCAAAGATACTGAGTACTGAGGCAAGAAGAGAGGGAAAAAAACAGCACAAGAAGGAACTGGACAGAGAAATTTATGACTAGCTGTGGTGTAAAATGGGATTGCAGTTCCCCAGGAGACAGCAGTAAATATTTCACTGCTCTTTTACTTTAATGTAGCTGACTCACCTGGTCTAACAATCATTGTTCTACTTATCATCTGGTCTTCCCACCTAGCTTTATACACTTATACACACACTTGACTTATCAGTTAATAAATTGTTCTTTACAGAATGAAGCACCTCAGCAAGATGGGTACAGGTTTGTGCGCACACACTGCATCACTGTACATACAATGTGATTTGAATAATATATCGTAGGACAGTAAACGTGCAGTAACGTATTACGTGGCTGCAGGATGAATTTCGGTGAGATTGGCAGGTGAGTTGATTAGATTTAAGCATGCCTCACTGATTTGTATTGCAAAGAGCTTGTTTAGAAAGGACAGAAGGCACAGCTGTCCTGTCTGATAACTCATAAGCTAAGAACATGCGATATCAGGTGCAATCTTGTACACAAACACCCCCACACTTATGCACATGCACCCACACCCACCCACCAATACACACACATTTGTATTTGGTGTATACGTCGTGTATTACCATTCATCTCCGCTGTTCTTTTTCCGTTCCCTAGCATGATTCTGGGTGGACTAGTGAGCTGCTTGGCATTTGGATGAGTCATGTGGCCCTGGGCTGTTGAATATTGCATTCTTACATCTCTCTAAATCTGCAAACTACACTCAAACACTTTTTTCCCTTTCATGTAGTCATGTTACTACACATTCTACATTGGGGATCAGTTTAACGCACATATATATATTTTTATATATATATATATATATATATATATATATATATATATATATATATATATATATATATATATATATATATATATATATATATAGTGGATTATTTCATTCATGTGATAACTGTATATACTGTATATATTTCTGTGCTAGCTGGTTTGATGTTTTGACCATGGCTTACTTAAAGTTTCCTGACTTAACCAGCTCTAAAATTATGCTCGTTTCCCTGAGCATGTGCTATTTACCTTTGGGGTAAGTGCAACACAGATTGCACTTGTGTTGGTCTGTCTGCTTCATGGCAACACGGCATCTAAAAAAGATTCTAACATACTGTGCATAATGCATTATTTCTCCCGCTTAAATGATTAATTAGTCGTGGAGTATCATCAGTTTTTTCTCCGTGTCCATCCTTAATCTCATGAATGCATGTATTATTAAGAGTGTGGATTAATGCAGATACATTAGAAGTGCTTTATTCCTTTTTGTGCAATGTGCAATTTGAACTTAAATGCTACATTTTCCAAAAAAAGATGCAATTAGAAAATTAAAACATAGACAGTCATAGAATAGCAACAATCTCTCCTCTCTCTCTCTCTCTCTCCTCTCTATCTCTCTCTGCTTTAATTCAAGGATAAACTGAGCATCTGCCTGAGGCAAATGAAAACGTGGTGCACACAAGGCATCTGTGAAAGCGATATAAATATGCGGCATGTCGAATGTTAGTTGTCCAAAACGTGTGAGAAGCATTAATCGTTTTTTCTGTTTTATTCTTTCCTGTCTGAATAATCATTTCCACTTAGCTGTGGGTAGTTGTGTGTATGACAGTGAGTGTCTAGCCAACTGACTGCAGACATGTTTCCAATGAGCACGAATCAACAGTCTAAAGATAACACACTTTCATATCCAAATGCCTCATTACAGCTTATGGTATGACTAATATAATTTCAGCGATGCTAGAAAAAGCAAAAAAAAAAAAGACATAGCCTTCCATTCATGTTCCTGGGTGACACAGGCAGAAATATAACAATATAAAGATGAAGCCTGGGTTTTCATATGGTAAAAATCAAGGCTAGAAATGTTTTGTAGATTTAAATCTGAAATTTAAATCTAAGGGAAAAAAAACACTGTGCCTGACTTTATTGGAAACATCACCGTGGTGACCTGGGAGGATGTCACATTGCTCTAGAACCAGACACGAAGCAACCTTGTGGTTGCCGTGGTAACAGAGTGAACGAGGGAGATACGATGGCGTGGAGAGTTAAGCCACCTGAGGAGAAGGAATTGGAAAATGAAATGCACACACACAAAAGCCTTTTTTTTTTAAGATTACAAACGTATCATCGGGTTTCTGATATGCAGACATATTATTCTAATATTATTCCAATTAATTTGAGCATAGTGCTAATAGTGTTCAAACATTCATAAAAAGAAAAGTAGGCAAGTGTTCAAACGAGTGTAAAAAATGTGATTTTGGATGCAAATTGGCTTTGCAGGGGAGGCAAATATTAAAAGTCAAACGAGTATGCAGAAACACTCACACACACACACACACACACACACACACACACAGAACCACGAACAAAAAAGCAGCAGAATTAGGCCTATTCATACACACCTATGTGTATAATACATCTTCCACATTCTCATCTTACATCCCCCCCATGCAAAGACTATGTGTGTGTGTAAGTGTATAGACCCCATAGATGGATGAAGAGTATCAGAGTCATGCCTATAGATAGAAATTGGGACCCATTTGTGGGAGGCAGAACAGAATCTATCATACTGAATAAATTATGATGGCATGATGGAAGAGTAGTGAGGAACTGGTAAAAAGTTCAGCAAATAAAAAAAAAAAAAAAAAAAAACAGCCACCCGAGAAAGGAAGAGAATTGAAGACTCTTTTGATATTAATTACATGTATGGTCATCTTTAAAGAATCTTATCATCAACAAAATGACAAGCGGGAGTCACTTTACTCTTTTAATTCTTCTCCATTTTTTTGACTTCATATAATAAAAGAAAAATTGAGCCTCAGCTTTGACTTTGACATCAGTGACTTGGGACTTCACATGGACTCGGGCTCTTTGATTTGAGATGTTTTGATGGATTTTCAAAACCAAAAACTATTCCTTGTCGCAACAGAAAAATTGTTTTTCATCAAATCAGGATTGATCATCATTATCAGGGACAACATCCAATCACTC
The DNA here is from genome assembly GCA_030449085.1 of Kryptopterus vitreolus. NCBI lineage: Eukaryota > Metazoa > Chordata > Actinopteri > Siluriformes > Siluridae > Kryptopterus > Kryptopterus vitreolus. Next base: position 3,638,275 of record JACRUU010000014.1, read on the forward strand.
AACCAACCAATCAACTTACACTAGACAACAACAGATGAAAGATTGCTCACTGAACAAGAACATAAACACTGCTCCCTGAGACAGCAGACATTGTCCTCAAATACAATGTATTTGTAATGAAAAAGTGTTGCAGGTATTATCGGTATTTAAGGTTAAGGTTGTGAGTTTAAATGCTAGCACCACTTAGCTAACACTTGGCCCTTGACTAAGGCCCCCAACCCTCAAATGTTAACTAGATAATTGTAAGTCAATCTAAATAAGAGAGTCTGCTAAATGGCATGAATATAAATGTAAATATCAAAAGCAATAGAAAAAAAACATTGAACTGAAATATTGATGCAGGACTTGTCTTTCCTGACTCGGGTGTAAACATATTTATGGGCTGAAAAACAATGACTTGTTTTCTTCTCTGCCTCTTTCAGTCATGTTCAAGACCAAACTGCATTACAACTGCCAAAAACATTGCAAATGTCCCCAGTGCCAGTGGTACTACTGCAGTAAGTTCATAGTATGTGATATTAATGTCGGGGGAATTTATTTAAATTGAATAAATCATATGTGAATTTGGTTTTGATCGTGAACATTTTTTAACAAAGTAAACCGATTTCTAAATGTATGTGGACAGTTTTTCCTAATGATTTATATCAGTGTTCCTGCTTTACCCATGAATGTAACAATTTAGCGTGTAACCTCCAACACAAACACATTTAACCCCTTGTAGACGATTTTCGCATCAAAGTGCTTCCAGCCTGAATATATCTAATTTAACATATGTATTCCTCCAATGCCAGTTGATGCATATTTGACACGTACCATAGGTCATATTGGAGGCACTTATTGTGCAATTATATTAAATTATATTAAAATGTCTGCTTGAAAGCAAAAACACATGTAATGAGAAATAAATTCAGGCGAAAAGGGTTTCAAAAGCTGTGTGATGACAAGAATTCGGTTGATGGGCTGAAAACGGCAAGAAAATCAGAAAAGAACATATTGATTGTGTCATCAAATAGATTAAAACTAAAGCAGCGAGCCTGGTTAGAAAAAATGTTAGAAGTAGATAGTAGAGAAATTAATGAGTGAAAGAAAAACTTGTGTGAAATATAAACAGTGAATAAAAGTACTGGTACCTGATCAATCTTCTTATGTACAGTAATGAAGTATTTGTACTTCGCATCTCTGGTTGAAGGATGTCATCTTCAAATGAAATTGGTTTTTACTGCCAGGCAGCTGCAGAAAAAAAACCCCATAATATTGCTATTTGCAATGCCAAGCAACAACTGCAGATGCATAAAGTGTGTCATCACTGAACTCTGGAGTAGTGGAAATGTGTTCTCTGATGCAGTGGTTAGAATAGACTATATGATGGTCTGCTGGGCAAATATGGATTTGAAGGATACCATGAGAATATTTACTTTTGGAATGCATAATGCAAACAGTAATGTTGGGTGGAGGAGGGATAACGGTCTGTAGTTGCTTTATTGAATTCCATATACCCTATTCCATGGGTAATTTTAATGCTAAAGCAAGAATCACCTAAACACCACTAAATCCCTTTGGGATGAATCGAAATGTCGATCTCTATCCAGGTCGACATCAGCATCTGACCTCACAGGTGCTCTTTTGATTGAATGTCATAAAATGACATCCAACAAGCTCACATAGGTGTGATGGCCAAGAGTCCACATAGATTATTTTTTCTTCAAAAGTAATCCTAGGACTTCAGAGCTAAGAGGAAGCAATACTAATCAGCATACTGGTACACTGATGGGCAATAAACATAACACCTGGGAATGACAAAATCAATAAATAGCTAAATCAGTTTAATTTATTTCCAGAATTGGTGCGTGAAACATCTGAAATATGGGTCACCCATAGTGTCTGGTAGAAAATGTCAATACTATTTCAATAATTGTGTATTCTTTGTAAATGAGCACAAACAGGCCAATTGTTTTGAGTGTGTTGCGTGCTTTGAGCAGTGTGTGTGGGGGGGGGTTATGTATGGTTTAGTAAATAGTGTTGGAATTTTTCTTTTGTTTCCCTTTGGTAAAGTGGAGCAAGATACATGCACTCGGAATTTTAGTATATTATATATATACATATATATATATATATATATATATCATATATATATATATATATATATATATATATTTATATATATATATATATATATATATACATATATATATATATATATATATATATATATATATATATATATATATATATATATATATATATATATAGTTCATTTTATGTATATGTTTGGTTGTTGAGCTCTGCTTTTTGATTCGTCATTTTGTAGTGAACTATATTTACCTTCTTTGTCTGTGTATTCATTGGTTTATCATTTTTCTTTTTGTGTGTGTAGTTTTACAGTGCAACATGCTGCAACAGCAAACGTTTAATAGCGCTGGTAAGAAGCAAAAATAAAAAAAGATCACCCATTGAAAATCTCTTTTTTTGAATGCCTATGGGCAGGTACATACTAGTTTTTTGGTTTTAAATGAAATTTGCTTAATTTGTACATTTTGTCAGTGCTGAAGTCACTGAATACATTCTATATATTTGTAGTTTGGCACAGATTTGCGTTGCTGCTAGTGAAGCTGAGAGTTAATAATAAATATACAAATATATAAAATGTCAGATACTAATTTTAAATGTTTTTGTTGGAGCTCTGTGTTCTTTTTTTCTGGTCAAAAAAGAAATCTGGAGTCAGCAATTTAGTTTGAAAAAAAAATGATAGGCTGATGGGCATGGAGAGGTGAGCGCAGAGCCATTTTACAGATAATTACACTCCTCCTGTGCAATTACCACCCTCTTCCTTAAGGTCTACTTATTCTGTGTGAGTGTCTGAAAGAGAGAGCGAGAGAGAGAGAGAGAGAGAGATGAGGGGAGAGAATGTGTGTTAAAGAGACATGCATACATAGTCATATTTATTTTGCCCTGTAGGATAGACTGCGACACATCTGTCTTTCTAACAGGTCAATAAACATTCACACAATCCCCCTGACCCCACCTTACCCTCATTATCTTTCTTTTGCACAGGCGGCATGAGCTGCCCATATTCATGCATACCCTTTTCTCATTGACCTCACTGGGGATGTCTGTATGGCTTCTTTCCTGTCTACTAAACAAAGTGCGTGTTCAGTTTCACTCAGATCATTTGTTTTTTTCTGAAGCAGTCCGAGATGCACACGTTGGTTATTCATGTAACGACTTGTGAATCATAGCAACCTTTGGTTTACATTGCTCTGGTTTACATTGCTGACTCAAGTCTGTTGATAACCAATTGGTCTAATATATTTCCATGGAAACTGATGTAGGTCCCCTGAGTATACCCAAATCAAGACCGGACCATTTGACATGTCAATCAATAGAACGTTATAAACACTTTTCACTTGTAAAATGTATTCCATTCCGTACAATGTTCGTAAGGCTTTATTAATATCTTTCATGAGTCTCCTGGATAGTCACAAAAGATCTTTTTGAATCGCAGTAGCAAAACCTTAATCTCTGAGGTGATCGAGAACAGCACAGCCATTTTATGTCTTAGTCATCGACTCACCTCTGTCCAAGAGGGTTTGATAATTAGCGCAGAAAGACCATGGTGGAGTGACAGATGAATGGGTTGATAATGAGCAGTGAGTGATTAATCCTGACTAGGAGACTGATTTACTAATTGGCTTCATTTAAGGGTCCAGCACGCAGCCCAGCCCAGAACAGACTCATGCAAATTCATCATCATGGTTCGTATATCAATTTAGCATTTTCAGACTGGGAGTATAATCATAGATAAATCTCAAAAAGCTGCAACACACACACAAACATACACACACTATGTGATCATATACAAAAAAGTGTGTTGCAAGTGTAACTTTCATACTGTTCAATTTTGTTAGGTCTGAAACAACTGCAGTGCTAAACAAACAGTATATGCATATATATATATATATTTGTATAAATGATATTTTCTGTTAGTTATTCATCTCCAGTAAGCACTTTCTTCTTGTCAGGCTCATGCTGGATCCAGAGGCAATCTCAGGCAACACTGCACACAAGGCAGAATAATTTATTCTAGATGATACAACAATCCATCATGGTACTGTTCAAACAAAGGAGAGCAAATACACATACCTGGATGTTTTTGGACTTTGGTAGGAAAGAAAAGGAAACCCATATTTACGTGCTAACATGCACATAATGCTTAAACAGTGTGTTGCCTGATTTTTGAATCAAACCCTGAAGCCGAAACAACAATATTACTTACTGCATCATCATGCCGTCTTGAAAATCACATTAGTGGGCTTTTTTTCCACGATCTTCCAATTATACATTTGTTTTGTAGTGTGGTTTCTACTGGGTAAAAATTTCCAGCAATCAGTTTTTGTGCCTTCAAGATAGTATTTGATGAACATTATCGTCTCGTTGGGGTGGTTATTGATTTTTAATTTCACAGAACTGTAGCAAGGTTAGCGATTTGCACTTGGCTGTAGTTGTTGCTCAGCACTAAATGTTTGACTAATAACTCCTCCCTTTGAATCAGGGTCAAACCAATCCTCCGAATATCTCTGAAACAGTTGTCATGGCAACTCTTATAGCCTCTCACAGTCATTTGTCTCTCACCCATAACCCCAGCCCATCAACTATCCAGTTTTTGATAGCATGGCCTGTTCAGCACCATGGACAGCAAGTCGTCTTCCATTCTCCTTGGCCTCATTGTGCCAGAACACTCAGTTACAAACACATTCAGATTATCCCATTGTGTTCCTGTGTCTCTCCTACAATTTTTGGCAATTAAGATTTGCCAGTGACAACAGAGTTCATGTGTGTTTGTGAGTGCACATAATTGTAGTTAATCAGGACAATACAAAGGTCTTAATCAATTTCCTGCTGCGTGAGTACGTGTGGGAATGATAGAAGATAATGTAGGAGAAACAAATGAGACCTTTCATAATACTTCCACAATAAATAGGCAAAGTGCATAGCTAAAGTGTTTTTTGTGGGTCCCTATATCTAAGAAAACAAAGTCATCAAGCTGATTAATACAGGACACATCTGACGTGTGTCCATTTTCTCTGGGTTACTGGAAAGATGAAGAAAAAATTTACATGTAAACATGCAAATGTATACAATAGGGAAAATAATAAAAGAGAAATCAAAATCATTCAATCCCATATGTACTTTTACAGCAACAATATACCAAAATAGTACTGAATATTTATACTTAAATAGTATAATTAATCAGGGCAATTCATCCAAACTTTACGAATTTATTCAAACAGTGTAAGGACTGATGACAATATACAGTATTTCCTATTTTTGTAGTCTATATGTGTACACAATCTTGAAATTTAAGATGTAATTGAACCTGAATCATGCAAATGTATAATGTTAATATATTAAGCAACTCATACCATAAACATGGACAGTAAAAGTCACACTAATGGCTTCCGTTGTTGTTATCACAGCCTCCGAAAGACTTTTCAAATGGTTTTGGAATGCAGTTGTGGGAATTTGTTCATTTAGCCACAAGAACATAAGTGAAGTTGAGGGATGCGGTTTTGTACAGGCCACTCAAGTTTATCTACACCTCTGACCTCTAGATAAAGATAGATAGACCTTTAGAGATTTATGTTGCACAAAGGGAAACAGAAAGGATCAAGCAGGTCAAGAAGGAGTAAGGAGTCTGGATAACTGACATGTTGCCAGGCCATGGGAGGGACATGTATCTCAACTGAAAGCTCAAGACAGGGAAAGAGAGAGTATGATAGAGAGAGAGAGATAATGGGAGGAACAGGAGTAGAAGTTAAAGGCAAAAAACTCTTTATTAGAATTACAGGAATGGGTAATTATATGTGACTTAAATGAAGTGAAAAAAGGGATTTGACATGGAAATGAAAAAGAGATATCTGCTGTATACATCTTCTATAAGTAACTGATTCTCAGGCACATCACACAGATTTTTTTTCTTCAAGTGTCTTGGCAACTGATGGGCAGATGAACTATTATTGTGAAAGGGCTTCTCTGAAGAAAGTGAATGGTTCACAGTACACTAGGTAGGATATGACACAGTGGAAGACATTCCTGGTCTGCCAATTATCACTGGAAACAGAGGAAATGGAAACAAAAGAAAGAAGAAGGATTCTACAGCAAGTGGAGGTATCTCCTTTTATACGGAAGCATTCGTAATTGTGACTTGTTGCATTTGTTTTTAATTAGAATTCGTTTCTTTTTTTCTTTTATTATATTTTCCATTCATTGAATAAAAAATGAATGGGATTCAAATAAATTTTATTGCATTTTGTGGGTAACAAAAAAAAAAGACATGTAAGCCACTAGAAAACAGTTCTAGAATGTAGTGTGGTAGTTTGTGTCGTTTACAAATGGCTGATTAATGCAGCTTCATTCAGAGCTGAAATGGGAATTAAAGCTAACACTTCATACTTCATCACAGGATGTGTGTGCTTGTCTCTTTGAGAATGCTTTAAGAATGCTCATTAAGAATTTTTAAGAAAGGTTGAAGAGTGTGTGCAGGTGAAAAATGTGTTATTGCACAAATGAGTTACAATTCCTTGCAGTTATTTGCAGGGGATTATTCTGTTTTGCTAGACACTGAAAATGAAAACATAAAAAAAAAAACATTGAAAGAAAGTGGCGCAATGGGATCTATTATCACCTCTGGGTTTTGCTCCTCAGTTCACCGCAGTTAAAATTAGACTGAGAAAAAGCAGAATAATTAAATAATTAGGCAGGGGAAAAAAACTAATAATATGCGATTTCACTGTAAGTTCTTGTGTCTGCTTCTAGTATCTTTCACATACAGGTATTTTTAGAACAGTACGTAGCTGTGCAGGCATGTTTTGCCTGTCCGTCTTCTTCATTAATCCTTTTAAGATAAGGTTATCAGTGTGATTACTGTTCTTCACTGCTGTACATAATTAAATGTTCAACTATGTAAAGGTAAATAACGGATAAATTAGTTTAATGTCGTATTCATTAAGGATGATTAATTCATCTATGATGCAAATGAGAATATAACTGCCAATAAAACTGAACTCACAGAGGCAACTTAGAAAGGATACATTGCTTCTGGGTGTGAATTTGTCTAAGAGTATAGCGGACAATGCAAGTTTACTGCAAATATACAGATATAGAGATTTTTCAAAGTTTAGAGTTTATAAGCCTATTTTAATCACTTTTGCTGGATGGATAAATTTCGCAACAGTTTTTTGTTGCATTTATCAACAATACACTCCAGCGACTTATTTAAATGGTTTTATATGTATTTTATATTGTCAAAAGATTGTTGACACTTGACCACCACACACCTATATGTGTTTCTTCATCCATCTATTGCCACAGTCATGAAAGCACACAGGGTCTAGTGTAGGGGTCACTAACGTGGTGCCCGCAGGCACCAGGTGGTCCCTAAGGACCACATGAGTAGCTCTCAGGCCTGTTCTAAAAACTCATCCGTGAGATGCATCTAAAATGTTAGTTAACTCATTGTTGATACTTATTGTGAGAAATCATCAGTATCATTAATTATAACATATAACTAACGGCAAATGGGGCACGGTGGCTTAGCAGTTAGCACGTTCGCCTCACACGGACAGGCTCGGGTTCGATTCCCGTCTCGGCCATGTGTGTGTGGAGTTTGCATGTTCTCCCCTTGTCTCAGGGGGTTTTTCTCCGGGTTATCCGGTCCAAAAACATGCACGGTAGGTTGATTGGCACCTTGGAAAATTGTACCTAGTTTATGAATGTGTGTGAGTGTGTGTGTGTGTGTGTGTCCTGCAATGGGTTGGCATTCCATCCAGGGTGTATCCTGCCTTAATGCCCATAGACGCCTGAGATAGGCACAGGCTCCCCGTGACCCGAGGGAAGATCGGATAAAGTGGTAGAAGATGAATGAATGAATGAATGAACTAAAGGCAAATGTGTTATTTCAGAAGAGTGCGTCAAACTGGTAGCCCTTTGTATGACTCAGGTTCAAAAAGGTTGGTGACCCCTGGTCTAGGGTTTTGTATGAGTTTCCATTTACTGGGGAAATAAAGGGGGCCCAAACCTTTGCCAAAAGCTTGCTACATGAAGACATGGCTTGCCAAGTTTGGAGGAGAAGAACTGACGAACCCTCTTCTAGAACTAAAATAGACACAAATTTATTTTCTAAAATCAAGTGGACTGCTTTCCTAGAATAGATGCTGTTATAACAATGATGAAAGATGGACTCGATTTTAATTCCCATCGTTTTGGGCAATAAAATATAGTGTCCAACAATGTACACTTATGTTTCCTATTCGATAAGTGCTTTAGACATAATGTCATGAAATGGGATGAATGTGTCAGAAAGATTTCCAAACAACAAAGACCATAAAATAACGCAGGAAATTTAAGCATTAAAGAAGGAGACACACTTGTCTTGTTTTTCTCAACCTTTGCAAAGGGAGAAATAAGGTCACCGTTGTGCGCACGCATTTATGATGTAGGGACATTGTCCACTCCAATTCCTGAAACAATATTTGGAATAATACTTGTGCATTAGAATAAAGTGAAATCTATTCCTTTGGCTGAGGAGCCCCCTAGAGATTAAAAAACAATATGACACCGTATAGGATGTGTGCAACATGTAGACCAGGGATCACCAACCTTTTTGTAACGAGAGCTACTTCATTGAACCGAGTATACAAAGCCATTTTACTCCTCTGAAGAAATTACCTTATTATTATTATTAATGATACCCTTTTTACATGACTAAGTGACTACATTTTAACATTTTACATTAGACGCATCTCACTGTTTATTTAAGCAAGCCTGCTGAAAAGGCTCCTTGGGGGCTACCTGGTGCCCAGCGTGGTTTTCTTTAGCCCTTTTTACATGTCGCCCTTTACATTTTTAAATGCTGAAAAGGCACAGCGTGGTTTTCTTTAGCGTCTTAAAGGAAACAAACGATTTCTTGACGCGAAAAGGAAAAACCTGTGGGTATGTGCGTTTACACCCCTGTGCTTGGCCATCGTAATACTGGAATATTGATGAAGCTCTTCATCAGCAAAGCGCAGAGGCTGGATCCGTGACACCGTTTCTTAATCTCAGTCACCCACTTAGACGCTAAAAATATTCAATTCTTATTGTGTGGAACAGAAATATAATAATGGAAAAGACCTTCGGAAAATATTATTTGGATTATAAACAATCAAAGTGATTAAATGCAGAATAAATGCACGCTGTGTAGATGCACACATTGGGCGCTGTGTATTAAACAGTTTAGTATTGCAATTGAGGACGGCATTATTAAACTGTACAAGAGCCCCTTAAGACGGAACTCGCTTATTTCTAAAAATATATATACAATCTCTAAAACCGCTAATTACTATATTTAAAAACGTCATGGACCACTGTGTGCCTCATGCTTAATACAACAACTACTAATTCCAACCGGGAGGTATTTTAAAACATTGTTATCTCATAGACGCGTTATGATGCTGTGTACTATTGTACATGAGTCTTGTCTGTCTTTCTGTCTAGCGAATGTCAGCGTGACAAACCATGCATGGCCGAAATTGTTCCAGCGTTGCTCTTTGCTTTACACAACTCACGGACTCTAATAAATAAATAATCTTTTTACGAGCATGAGAAAGATCCCATAACACGTGGATAAATATGGGCGTGGTAAAGACACACTCCTGATGGTTTTATGGCTTGCAAGAACGTTAAGGAAGACTCAAAGACAGCTTAAAGTTTTTTTCCGTTTATAATGATCAAAACCAGAAAATAAACATTACGGCTGGACCATTATTATTATTATTATTATTATTATTATTATTATTATTATTATTATTATTAGTTGTTATAGTTCCAGTTGTAGTAGTAGCAGTAATATAAGCAGTATTTAAGACTTATAATGAACCCAGTAGATTATTTTGATAAATGTATATTTCTATAAATATTAAATCATTTTTTAATACCGCATATATCAGTTTAGCAGATTGTCTGCGCGTTTCCTCTCCGAAATAATGCACCTCCTATCACTCATTATTCATGCCACTGCGAGTTGTTATTCCGTGTGCCTTTTTTTCCTTCCAGGTAAGATTACAATCCATTTTTGATAACTTTTGAGAAACAATTTAGAGAAAGGAGCTCGCCCACGCAGATCCAGCCGTACACCCCAAATCTGCGCATTTAGTGAGGCGTACGACACCTCGGACAGGCGTGACGACCAGACTAGAGAACAGGCGGACACTGAGGAGGGTGTGTGTGTGTGTGGGAGGGGGGGGGTGTTAGTGCACTTGTGGCTGTTGTCAGGTGCGGAGGAGCACGCTGGAACAATGGGATCTGAGTGGCATACTGATACACTCCTGGCGCTGCGTCTCCACGAACCGGCGGCGCCGTGAGCAGCTCTGGCGCGATCACTCCTTTCCTCTTCTCTCTCTTTTTTTACACGCATTACCCCAACCAAACACACATACGCCTTTTCACCCTGTCTTGCATATTTATGTGTGCTGGTCACGTCGTCGCTGCGTGCTTGAGAATTTTCGGCGCCGCTTCGGAGCGACTCGGACGGCGTGTGCTCGCGTTTGTATCTGCGCTATGTGGAAGAGCGGAGAGCGCTGGCGCCCGGCGTTGCTGCTGTGGCTGCCCGTGATGATGGCCGTGACCCTCGGCCGCACTCCGATCTCGCACAGGTAGCACGCGCACGAGCGAGCGCGCGCGAGAGAGCTCTTTGCCTGAGATTTTTTTTATCTTCAAACTCACTTTTGTCCTCCTGCAGGGTTAACGAGCCAAGCAACATGTCGTACGTGAAAGTCACCGTGGACAAACTACTGAAAGGCTACGACATTCGGCTCAGGCCCGATTTTGGAGGTAATGAACTTGTTTCAGCATTGTAAAAGCAGTCCCAGTGTGTGTGTGTGTGTGTGTGTGTGTGTGTGTGTGTGTGCGCGTGCACTGTGGGGATAAGATTCATAGTTTTTGATGGGTTGCGTTTCGCAGGTCCTCCTGTTGACGTCGGGATGAGTATTGACATCTCTAGTATTGACATGGTGTCCGAGGTGAACATGGTGAGGAGCAAACAGATACTTGATTTGTTTTATGCCTTGTTTTTCCTATGGCAGAACGTTTATTATTTATTTATGTACCTGTCTGTGTGTGTGTGTGTGTGTGTGTGTGCGTGTGTGAGAGAGATCGTGAATAATGTCAAGCCTACGTTAAGGTGGGAGTATTATGCAGTTTGTTTGAAGAGTGTTCCAGAATTCCCCAAACCTGAGGTTACTGAGTAAAATTAGTTTTGAATGTATTTAACTACATGATATTCTTGGTTCTTGGCTTAAGGCTGATATTTCAAGCTGCCAAACTTCAACTCAAACACTGGAGGCATGTGTTTGTTGTACATTTATTTACATGCACTGATCAGACATAACTTTATGGCTACATATTAGACATAACAATAATATTGTGGGGGTCCCCTTTTTGCTGCTAAAACAGTCCTCCCACTTTGTACATTAACAACATTAATTTCTTCCACAATTTTCTACAGTATCTCATTTGTTGTATCGGACCACATGGGCCAGCCTTCACTTCCCTCATGCAGCAATGAGTCCTGACCGCCCATTAAAACTTTAGGTTTGTGGACAAAATGTTCAGTTACTGCCTAATTGGCGTGTACAGTGCAATAACATTACATTTCTATATATCCATCTATCTATCTGTCTGTCTATCTATGGTTTATCTCCTGTATGAAATCTTAGAATGAAAGGTGGCAGAAATTGGTAATGAAAATTTGATTATGATGCTGACGGCAGTGGCAGATCAGGGCTTACACACTTCAGTTACACTTCACTTCATGTGAACAGTGTAGAAGTTGTTCTGATTCACAGTTCGCATCTATACAAATAACTGCAAAAACAAAACCTGAGGATGAAAACATAGACCTGGGAGCAAGAAAGCCATCTTTATCTCCCAAAACACTATACTGCAATAGTACATCACATTCTATCTTTACACAACATATCCATTTCGTCCCCTGCAAATATACTTTGTACATATTCTTTATGTACTTCATATCTATATATTGCCTCATTGGATGGCACCTGTTTAATATCTACATCACAGTTACGTTGAATAATGGGATGTTGAGTATCATATTGAAAAGGCTACAAATGTAAAGGGTAAACTCTAGTAGCTGGACATTAATTTTTTTATTAAATATACTAAGCAGTACCAGTGATACAGTCACAGTATTAAATTCAACGCTACATTCCGTTCTTCCTAATAAATTACGATATTTCCAATGAAGTGATTGACAGGCTATAGGTCTTCAACATTTGTCTTAAGGCATGTCTCTGCTGTTTGGACAGCTGACAGAGGAAATTCATTTTTAGGACATAAATGTATCTTGATACATGCCTTGCTTGTGTCGTGAGTGATGGTGGGTCTAGTTGAACTATGCTAGAGGCTCAAAGGGAACATGTTTTAAAGCTGGGTTTGCTAAGTGACTTCAGGGAGGTGGGGGCTAATCTATTTTTGGCTTTCAAAGCAGTTATCAGTGGAGGGAATGCACCAATGGATTATGTGTCAGAACTTGGAAATTTTGAAAACAAGTCATACAGCTTCCTTCTGGATGAGTGAAAGGTTTGAAAGTCATGACCTATTATACTACTACTACTACTACTACTAATAATAATAATAATAATAATAATAAACATGGAATATTACACAACCCGTTTATTTGCATTGCTGTGACCCAAAGTATTTTCGGATAAATTTCTGTGGTTGTATGACATTTTTGAACATATAACGGAAACAGACATCTTCAATCAAATATTGGTGTCAAGCAATCAATTTCATTATAGATTTATTTAGAAATTTACAATACAAAAAATAATTACCATTTTAATTACAACACTTGTCAGCTTGTTTCGTGTCACAGTAGGGGCTGACATCCAACCTCGCCTTTAGGCCATGTTGAGACCAATCTCCCAATAAATATTTGCTTTAGCAGTGTTTGTGGCAGTAGCTTCAGATGGTAAGTCACTACAGGGGTGATAAAGATCTGCTTGGGTTTTGTCTTGGGATTTTTTTTAACATGAAAAAAATAGGGAGGAAAAGGCACATCTGGTAAAAGAAATGGATAGTTGTGGGTCAGTGTGCCCTGTCCCATTTGTCCAGCTGTATCAGGAAGACCCACAATAGGCAGTGTGTTGACTTGAGATTGGCATTGTGATTTTCCTGTAAGCTGCCAATCCTTTCCTATATCTAAGAATCAACTTTCTGTGTACTCAGACACACAGTTTATTTTAAAATTAATTTATTTGCCATAGTTTAAAGGATAAATGTTTTGGTTATATTCTACCTAGAAGGCTTAAATGTTTTTTTTTTCAGCTGCTTTGGAGCGTTTCTCAGATCAGAAATGAAATTCTCCCAAACTTCAACCTCCATCATTTACTCACTTGTAAACCTGTACATATGAACATTTCTTGTTGCTTTGCAAATGCGTTTGTACATTCGTATAATTGATTATGTACAATTGTCTGCTGTTTTCTACATTATTGGTTGTTTATGTCAGGTTGATCAAAATACATTTTTCTACTTTCATCTAAATAGTCTTAACCCCCAAAAATCAACTAGTTTTCTAAAATACACCAAAGGTGACTCTTGGACAGGCTTTTGCAACAAATCTGATGTGTTATGCTGGTTGTTATGTTTCAATTGTTTTGAGGACACAATTTCTGATTTGCAAATGATAAAGATGATTCGAGAAATGTTCCAAAGCAACTGAGAAAAACTGTAATATTACAAAATAAGGATTTATTGTATAATGCCAAAAGGCATTCAGCCTCTTCACTGGTTCCAAGCCAGTGCAGTGCAACTCTGAATTATATCAGGTGCCCTACATAACCATAAATCAACAATCAGAAAGTTCCCAGAAACTTAGTTTCCCTTGAGGTATGCTCTAAATTGCTAGTATAAGCATCTTCGTAAACTGCAAACTAGCTGCTGTTTGTGTGTGTGTGTGTGTGTGTGTGTGTTTTTGGGGCAGCACAGATAAGGTGAATTAGCTAGGGATTGCAGTAGCAATCAGTTAAATCATTAGTTAAGCTGTTATTTTAACTGTTCCAAATGCATTCAAAACGTCCCCTTGAGCCCACTTAGAAATGTGGATTCACTTTCATGATCTCCTTTTATCTATGATGATCTCCTTTTATCTATAAATCCTTTGCTTTTTCATCTCTGAATGAAATACTGTATAAAAACAAGGCTAGATATTGGCAAATCTTGAAGAGGTGTTTGCATGGATCCTTTTCATTTGGATTGGACATTTAGACATTTTTGGACATTTATAGAATGCACTTTCTGGTTTGCAAATAAACAGAATGATTCGAGAAATTCATGTCTGATTTAGAAATGCTAAAAATCCACATTATAAGAACAAAATACAAATACATTAAAACAGATATAAGTTAGCTTGCCGTACCCTGCTGATTAGCAGAATGCTGTATGGCTTTTCAGTCAGTTACACTACCAGTATCTTTGCTATATCGATGACTTGTTTGCTCAGGCAATTCATCAGGAGTAAGGATGAAAATGAAAATTTTTTTTACTGTGATATAAAAAAATGTTTTGCTTTTACCACAGGACTACACCATCACCATGTACTTCCAGCAATCATGGCGTGATAAACGCTTGTCCTACACGGGAATTCCTCTGAACCTGACGCTGGATAATCGTGTGGCTGATCAACTCTGGGTGCCTGACACTTATTTTATAAATGACAAGAAATCTTTCGTTCATGGTGTCACCGTGAAAAACCGCATGATTCGGCTGCATCCGGATGGAACTGTCCTCTATGGTCTCAGGTTAGTGTATGAAGCTTTCCTGGAAAAATGTGTACTGGATGTGTCTTGGTCAGTTAATATCATTTCTGACTGTGTCTTCTTATTTGTATGTTTGCAGTGTTTAAATTTATGTGCCTGTTCTAGGGCAAGCAGTATTCCCCTGGCTTTTCTTATGGTGCATTTCTTGGAGTCAGTGAGTCATATAGAGCTTGTATAGTTCCTGTGCACTGATGATAGATGAAGGTGTCTGCCCTATTTAAGTAAGCAGCTCTTTTCAAACTGCTAATGTCAGCAGTAGTTAAACACACTTACAATTGTCTTATTTGTGTATATGTAAATTCAAGCTTTGCTTCTCCTAAAGACAAAACAAAACAAAAAAATACATTAACTGAAATAGGATATTTAAGATAATATTTCTTTTTCTATTACATTATACAGCCGTTTTCTTATTGCAAAAGGGTATTAGAATTGCATTTTCACTGTATCAATACTGTGGCCAGAACCTGGTAATACATGTGGTCCAAGCGCACAAATGAAAAGGCTGACCTAAACTTCACTTTTTGGATGAATTGGAATGCTGTCTGCACACTAGGACTTCTCACTTGACATCAATGTCACGTCTTAATAGTGCTCTTGTGGCTAAGTAAGTGCAAATCCCCTTAGCCACATGTCAATATATATATATATATATATATATATATATATATATGTAAGGGGCAGATTGATGATTGATGATGTCTTTCAGTTCCAACTAATGTGTTTTGATCTTCCAATAGGGCTCTAAACATCCTCTGTCCTTTTTCATGAAAAAAGGTT
The DNA here is from genome assembly GCA_030449085.1 of Kryptopterus vitreolus. Lineage (NCBI taxonomy): Eukaryota > Metazoa > Chordata > Actinopteri > Siluriformes > Siluridae > Kryptopterus > Kryptopterus vitreolus. The sequence continues at coordinate 3,653,928 of JACRUU010000014.1, forward strand.
TTGTGTCGCTACTGAACAAGAACCTGTGTTCCTCTTGTTGAGAGAAAGATGCTCAGAGTCTAGCTGCAGGCCGATAACCCACTTCTGGAGGCCCCTAAATTCCTAAAGGCTCAAGGGAAATACCAATCCGGCTACAGATAGTGAGGCCAACACCCTTACTAGGAGCTGGTAACCTATATGGAAAAATCAGCAATCACAATAATATCAATACACTGGGATATCAGAGTGTCGGTCATTCTCAATCAGTCTATCTTTGAGCAGATAAATAACGTGGCCTGTTTGCTGTTCTGTCACTTTTGTACGTTGAAACTAGTTCCTCTCTCTCAATTCTAGAATAGCACAGTACACAGTGAAATGAGAAGTTTCTCCAGAACCTTGGTGCTACAGAAGCCATAAAACAATATCAAGCTCTGACAATAACAGATCTGAGGAAAACTAGCCACATAAAGTGCATCGTGTACAACCTAGTGCAAACCGGGCAAGAGAAGACAACACAAGACAAAACAGCAGCTACCAGTAAACCTACTGTATATGTATACAGAACAATGTGCAACAGTAGTGTACTGTAAACAATATTGGCAAACAAAATGATGTGTAAAGAACAGCAACTGCTGCAGTAGTGATATGTGACAAAAGGGTGCACAAAACTCTAAGTAGCATTTGGTGCAGTGAATCACAAAGCACGTGCTTTTAAGAAGTCTCTTTTGTATTGTTATTTAGGTCGAAAATTAATATGAACAGCCAATGCAGATAAATACATCATTATCTGGCGATTGTTGTTTATAAATCAGCTAGAATTACTTTTTTGCCAGTTTAATATATGCGCATGTTTTTACACATGCCAAGGCTGGCCTTATACCAGAGGCCAACAATGGTTTGCATGTCAGAGAGACATATGTCCAATGCTTGTGTGTTCTATTGAATGCTGTTCATATTTATATGTAATTACTGATTACTATCCTCTCAAAGATGGAAACTCAATCAAGGGAATAACTGATATGTCATTGTTAGCGCGTGGGCACCCAGGTGTGCAGGAGTCTAGCAGCAGGGCTTAATTTTATATCCAAAACCATCTGGAGCTGTCTGGGCCTGAAAAAGTTTTTCTATGTGCAAGATTCATGTGCTGAATGTCTACTTCAGTGTTAATTAAAGCGCACCATAATTAAGATCTAACTTGTGATATTTTAGTGTGATGGCAGCAGTGAGTGAGATGGTGTGAAGGCAATTACCAGCCCAGGAAAGCGAGTTGGTGGGAAGGAAAGAAGGGAAGGACTGAGGGAGGGGGGGAGGGCTAGATGGTGCGAGTCTGTTGTCATACTTTAATTTGTCGAAAAAGAAACGAGCAGTATGTGAATGATATAAATAGCATTATATCACTGGTGCCTATACGCATGTTTATGCATTATGTTTCAGTATAACACAGTTAGTAAATACAAGAAACTTCACCATTTCACATTAAACTTTTTTTTTGCTAAACGGTATTTGTGTTCAGACATAGCACTGTTAATTTGACTAGGATTACTACTACTGCGGCCTGTATGATGGACCTGCGGAGGTATCCCCTAGATGAACAGAACTGCACTCTGGAGATTGAGAGCTGTAAGTCATCTCTAATGCAAGTCACAGTAAGCCAAATGCATGCTTTAGAACACAAACAAAAATGGTTTCAGAAATATAAATGTTTCAGATTATCAGAATCTTACCCTTAAATTAGAAACAAAGTAAAGGGGAAAAAATTGTATAATGAACCATTAAATCTATATACAGTACATCTATATGTACTGTATAGTAATTGGCTCTTACAATATCTTGGCTTATGCAGTTACTTTGTTTAATCAAACACTGTGTATACACTATACAGAGCTATTTTATTATAGTAATGGTACAGTATTCAATCCTAAAAATGACCAGGTGATGTGATTCATCAGTCCTTTTTTTTGGTTTGTTACAGTCGGGAAGTTACATTGAATTACATTTTTGTTTTTGAACTATTAAACATTACATAACATTAAATTCAGCAGAAAAATGGAAAGGATTTTTGATTTCTTCAAATCCAAATCATTAGGCAAGTCATGTTCTTAAGGACCTTATTTTGTACAGAAGGAGAATTGCCAAGCTGGAACAGCTTTGTGTTCTGATAGTTTAAGTAAAAGGAAATTGTAATTCTACTACAGTGGCATCCTATATAATTATGTGCTTACACCTTTGCAGCAGAAGTTTGAGGAAATAAAATCTTTAAGTTTGATTGTCAATTGTTCTCTATGTTTCTGTCATAATATAAGATAGCATATTGGACAAATGGTTTTATCCACCGAAAAATGCCTAAATCACGTGTTTTGTAAAATTATTTTTTACGATTAAGGCATGTGCACACAACAAATAGTAGAAAGCTTAATATTATGGGATAGAATATCTACAACATGGAGAGCTGTGGAGGAAGCTTTGAAACGGTACCTTGTCTTCTGTTAGAAATAATGTAGAGAAACCACTCACATCATACTCTGGCATTTATACAAGGATCTGTGTAGGAACCTAAATCCTAAATTTCCAGGGCTGCATCATTTTCTAGGACTAAATCAGATTTACCAAACAGACAAGGAAATAACACTGTATACTGAGCAAATATGGGAATACAAAGCATAACATTATTTTCTGCAATATGTGTAAACATTGGGCAATATCTGTCTTTTTATGTGCAACTTTGGTAAAGTGCAATATATGCAAAACTATTTTGCATATATAAGTTTTACTATAAATTGTGTGATTTGTGTATCTTTTTTAATATGTGTAATGCACCTCATTTTGTTGGACTTCCCACATGCTCCAATAACAATAAAGATATTCTATTATATTTTTGATATGTGCATTTTAAGCTTGCCGTTGAACTAAAGATGAGCTATTCTAAAAGGATAGATGCATTTATAGTGCTTCTTGCATTTCAGGGAGCCGTATTAACTCTCTTCTTTTACTGTACATAAGGACATAATACAGCCTCAGTTGCACAACGCAATGCATCTGTTTTTTTGAGGGTTTTTTTCCATGTTCAAAATGATACACATATACAAACGATGTATAACATATGGCTTAAGAGCTTATAGAACCACTTTAATCAATAACTTGGTAAAATGTCTCTACATTGGTCTCATCAGATGCAGCTTTGCAAATCTTAGCTATGTTTCCATCTTCTTTTTAGAGAGGACACTTTCTTCATTTCTTCTCATTCTAATTGTCCTATCATAAACTTTAACATTTTACATTCAAACTGCGGCTTAGAAAGTCTGAGATGTAACTCTTAGGTTTTTTTTTTTTGCAATATCTCTGAGTAGTGTCAGGTCTGACTTTGGGGGGAATTTGCTGGGTTGTTGATGGGCAGTAGTTCTCTAACATCGTTGTTTCTTGGTGGTGTGTTATCTTGATACTCCAGCTTTCACTTGATATTCCAGCTTGACTCTTGTGATAAATAAATAAAATCAATTGTAAAATGTCACGTGTTGTTCATCGCTGGTTATAATTATGTTAGTCTAAGACCGTCTAAGCAACAGATGAATTTATTCTGTCCTATTTGCTATTCAAAGATATATAAAGCAACCTAGAACAAGCTACTATTAAAGTAACATGCTTTGCGTCATAAGTATTTTAAGGTCGCATTTAATTGCAAAAAAGACAATCCACGAATATCTATGAATGATTTCTCTTCATGCATTCAGAAGCTGAAGAAACAACGATTAAACTGTAATGAAGCTCGGTGTTCCTTTTGAAAATCCACAGGGATAGAAAATCCTGTCAGTTTAGTCTAAATGAGAAGTTCTCACTCGGCTGTTCACGCTATTTTGCCACTGTGCAATCACACACTGATTTGGTGCCTAGACAAGAAAGTGTGGGAGCTGGTGGCTGGCATGTCTCACATCTTTAGTCTGTCCTGTAATATGAGCACTGACTACCCAATATAACATATTGGCATTTTAATATGTACACCTGTGTCAAGCATTCCCTGTTTGTACAGGTTACAAAATTGTACTCTGTCAGGCAATACTGTTCAGAATGTATTTGTCGCTGTAGCCATTACCATATTGCCATAAGGTACATTCCATCAAAGTTGTCAAAGAACCCATCCTTTATTTGTATGACTTCAAAAACATCTTTCTAATTATTATTATTTTTTTAATACTCTTCAGATGCGATTATTTCCTCTCTTTCTGTCTCTCAGATGGGTATACCACAGATGACATTGAGTTTTACTGGCAGGAGGGAAGTTCAGTGACTGGAGTAGACAACATAGAGTTGCCACAGTTCTCCATCATTGACTATAAAACTTTGTCAAAGAAGGTCGTGTTTGCAACAGGTATAGCACACCTTTCTCAAATTCTTTGCTAAAAAACAATATTATTTTGCTGTAGGAATTATTAGGGCATAGAGTCTGAATTCTGTATTCAAATATTTTATTTTATTATATTTTTAAAAGAAATTTTTTGTTTTTTTAGTGTTGTAGGAAAATAGGAAAAATAATACATCGCAGTATTAAAGTAGTGCATGATGAGTATTACAATGTGTAAATATGTAAATACATTCTAAATATTAATACAATGATCTAATTTACTATCTAGTATTTCTTCTTCTTCTTCTTCTTCTTCTTATTATTATTCTTATTATATTATTATTGTTGTTGCTTACAGTAGTTGACCAACAATAATAGGTTTGGATTTAAAAATACCTAGATGGTACAACAAAAAAAAAAACATGTCAGAATGTGTTTGCTAAGAGAGGCCCCAAAGACACTGCTTTCACCTCTACCCTTTCAGGGTCATACCCTCGTCTATCCCTGAGCTTTAAGCTAAAGAGAAACATTGGATATTTTATCCTGCAAACCTACATGCCCTCAAACCTGATCACCATCCTGTCCTGGGTCTCCTTCTGGATTAACTATGATGCTTCTGCAGCACGGGTAGCTCTAGGTGTGTGCATGTTTGTGTGTAAATACTACAGATGGCTTGGTACTATATTAGTAAATTCCATGCTGCATTAATTATGCAAATCAATGTTGCGTGTAAGAACCTGATGACTACATCATCATTCCATAGTTGCATGTATTCCCGTTTATTCCCTTTCGCAGCCTCAGCTGAGTTATATTTAGTGTTGCTGTATCTTTGTAGGAATCACTACTGTACTGACCATGACCACCATCAACACCCATCTACGAGAGACACTACCCAAGATTCCCTATGTAAAAGCCATAGATATATATCTAATGGGCTGCTTTGTCTTCGTGTTCTTGGCCCTGCTTGAGTATGCATTTGTTAACTACATTTTCTTCGGCCGAGGTCCTCACCTACAGAAGAAAGTGGCAGAAAAAGCTGCTAAGAGCAACAATGAGAAGAGCAGACTGGAGAATAAAATCCAGGTGAACAAATCTATGACCTGATATCGCAAAACCGCATATCCGTACCACGATTTTGATCTTTAACCTGCCTCTCATATTCTCAGGTGGATGCCCATGGAAGCATTCCCCTTACCAATCTTGACCTACGCCTCACTGGGGCCGAGATGCTCGGTGGTCTTGGTGACCCTCGGAATACCATGTTCTCTTATGACAGTGCCAGCATCCAGTACCGCAAGCCTCTGACAGGCTGCGACCTTTACGGCCGACCGACTGCGTCCCTTGAGCGGCCAATCAAGCACAAGAAGGGTCGCTTGAGGAAACGGGCCTCTCAGCTTAAGGTGAAAATCCCAGACCTGACAGATGTGAATTCCATTGACAAGTGGTCACGTGTCATCTTTCCAATCACCTACACTTTCTTCAATCTAGTCTACTGGCTTTACTATGTCCACTAGGGGGCACCCCGGCTTAGGTTTCACTTATAAAATCTGGTCAAGTGCGCTCAACCTAAGCGTTATTTGATTTAAACCCTGCCATATATAAGCTATAGAGTCATCTAGGTCATTTGAGAACTATTCTTTTCTGATTAGATTGGTCTATTCATCACCCCTGCTTCATGTGAGAACGGGCTACAGGGGTGCGATGGTGCTGCATCTAACTGTGCAAAAATGCTCAATAGCCCAGATTTGGTTTTAATACTCCAGCTGTAATTGTAGGCAGCATTTGAAGTCAGGCCAGTCACTATGGCCTGAGACAAGAAACAATGATAAAACTCAGAATATCTACCAGCCTTTTAAATATTTGCACTGTTTTTGGGACAGAGTTTATTCTAGACTTTAACGATTCTGAAGCTTCGAGTTAAGTTTAGAGATGCCAATGTGCATCTGTGCGAATACTCTTGGTGCGTTAAACTAAATACTTGCGTATTAGGTACTCCACATAGTTAATATAGCCACACTTAGTTCTTGTACACACAGCAAACAGGGAATATATCTATCTCTCTGTCATCTATCTGTACGTACATCAGTGGTGGGCCATGCATTTAACACCTAGGCCTTCAGGGGTGTCATGCCTAAATCCATCCCCTCTAATAAATACTATGATTCCGCTGCATCACTGACAGGCATCTCATACCTGTTTAGAGACTATTTAGAGATTGAGTGCCATTACTAAACATGCAACACAGTTAATACAATTCAGCTACTTTCACTGCTGTAGCCACATGTGTATCACCTGCATACATAATCTCTAGCAGAAGCAGCAGTATTAACCTTATAAAATGATTCTGGGTTTCCATTTAATTTTGTGCATTTTTCATGCATTACAGTTCTCCTGGGGATTTACATTTAAGGTAAATTGTTTGCTATTATCTGAAAATTTGATGGGAAAGAAAGTGCAAAGTATGAATGGTTTAACAACTGTTTTAACACTTAATATGAGAGAAACACTACAAAATAAACATAATAGACTATTGGAGATCATTAAATAGACAGTGATCCTAATCACTGATGGCCCACCACTGATCGAACGATCATACGCCCTGTGGGGCGCATCACTTTCGGCCTCCTCCGATTCAAAAGGGAAGACGCACAGACCGGACGGATTAGAGAAAAAGGAGGGAGAGGAGGATCAATCTATCTATATCTATATTTATTTATTTATATACATACATATATACCTAAATACATATACACATACACCGAAAGAAATCTAAATGTCCAGGAGTGCATGTTTTGACTTATATCCCCTGCCTCACACAGGGTACACATTACTCACATTACTCAATTAAACTGACACAAGCTCGGTGTGATCTCTGCCTCTCCTTGAAAGATATGTTTCTTTCTCAGAGGCCAGTGAGTTTATGTTGGTTTCAGTACAACCCCCCCAATCTACTTACTTGTAAACATTTTCACTGTGACTTGTATGTTACCCAGCATGACCTCAGAAACAAACGAATAAAAGGCCAAAACGCAGACAGGATCTAAAATGACCTGCTGTTATTTCTTCAGGCTTAAATTGTGCCTTTGAAAAAAATCGTGATCGTTGTACAAGGTCAAAATGTGAACACCTGCAGTGAATTCACCCTTATAGAGAATAATCTTCAGGTTTCCATAAAGAGATTTGGGTTTTTTAAAATGTTATCACAATAGATATTGCATAGATGTGCTAGTAGCTACTAGAACAACATTCCAGTATATCAATGACAATCTCGGATTTGTAACGGAATGTCCGTGTAATTCCTTCTTGCCGAGGTAACCATACGACGGCTCTTTACTCAGCAAGAGAGACCTCTCAATCATAAAAGCATTATCCTGCAACACACTTCTGTTCATGTCCTGATTTAAGACTACATACACAAAGCATTCGCATAAGACTTATGTATATAAAAAAAAAAAAAAAAAAAAAAAAAAAAAAAAAAAAAAGGTAAAAAAAAATACTTGATGACCTGGAATCACAGCAGAGGCCAAAAATGCTGAAAGTTTAGCGCTATTTAAAGCTGTTTATGTGGCATAGATGTGAACCGAATTCATGCTTTTTATCATTGTGCTCCCACGCCAATGGGGACATGCACTAGAGGAATGTATGCGAGACTAACGAGTGTGTGTGTGTGTGTGTGAACACGAGCACAGTTCAACGTGAGAGGAACTGTGAAGGCTTCGAATAAAAGATTTCACCAAACCAGTGCCTTTGTGCTCTTGTTATTCACTGTAGGGCAACAGAGAATACTTAACAGATCCAACACAAAATGCCATCATCTTTCAACGTGTCAGAATGTAAACTAACCTGTCACAGAAACTCTTAAGAACCACTTTGACAAGGGTATCTTAAGTTCACCTGCAGATCTTGAGGATGAGTAAGAGGATTAAACTGCTTTAGCTGAGCAGCCCTTCTGCGAAGCATGACGCAAGTGACTGTGAGGTGAGAAATGTTAAATGCAGTTTATTAAATAACCGGCTCATTCTCTATAGCGGTAGGAAAATGTACAGAACTGACGGTTAATTGAAACTAAATGACTTGTCTAGAAATGGGACGGAAAACCGATAAGGAAACTTCTAATCAGATAAACTCTGTTCTCATTAATTATGATCAGTTACACGCTCTGCTCACGTTAATTACTGTCTGCTTCTCTTGAATGAGCAGTAATATATAGGTATATCTACCAAGAGCTGCGACTGTGCCGGCTGAATTAATGAGCGTCAATTTCAGTCTTCCATAATCAGCATGCGTTAGTTTGAAATCTGCTCAATTCAATACAAGGCTAAGAATAGGAAGATTTATAAACATTCATTCTTAAAAGATATACTCAAGTTCCACATGTCTCTTCACAAACCTGTGTAGAAAAAGCGTAGACAAACAGTTTCCATACTGTTAAACATAATCTCATCCTCAGAGTGCTGACTCTGAGATAACATGCACTACATTTAATACAGAAATACAATACACACACATCCTAGTCTTTCTTGTTTTTTTTTTTCCTGGTTGCAAAGCGCCAAATCAAAGCACCGTAGTTCGGCGCTCCCGAGTCGGTTCTCAGCTCTTGAACTTTTTATATGCTCCGTTCATTTCATCTGTAGGACCACCTAGGAGAGGACAGTGTTAAAGGAGACACGTTAACACATCGGTGTGCAGATCCAAAAATGGGTTGTAATAATATTATCCCACAAATAACAAATAAAAAGTTGTTCGTGTGAAAGAAGGCATGCACCTTGTTCGCAGCTTCTAATGTGGTGATGAGCGTGTTTAACTCTTCTTTGTTCATTTCAACGTTTACAGCTTTCTGGATTCCATTCTCTCTCACGTCAAGACAGAGGTTTAGGAGAGGAGTGTTTAAAGATGACAGTTTATCACTGGACAGTGCAAGCTATACAGGAAAAAAGGGAAAAAAATAATAATAAAAAAAGTTACTTCATCAGCAAAATCATTGTGTTAACTAGCAGGGCCTGAAATGTGTTGATATCTTGTGCCCGTATTAATATAGTCCTGATATCATAGTGGGTTATTCTAATATTATGCTAATGCTAACATTTTCAAGGTCAACCGATCGTAGACGTTGCAGATACCGACAGCTAGGTTGGCTTGAGAATCAATTAACCAAATTATTTTTTAAAAAATCATTGTTTTTAAAATAGATACTTGATGATAAAAAATATTTTTTTTATAAAAATTTAAATAAAACGTTTTTAAAAATACAATTTCAAGCACGAGTGGATTCAAGTTAAATGGTAACATTTTAAAGTTAGATTATATCCAACAGAAGTTAATAAATGCTTTAGAAATATTGTTTATATGAGAATTTCATGGTTTTTCCAAGTAAAGTTTATTTTTCTATTTCCTTTTCACCTGATTAAATACACGAACCGATAAGAATGAGGCACAGCGAACAATCTCGGCCGCCGAAACAAATAGCACGTGGCGTGACTGATTCGCCTCTAGAGGCCGCTGTCGGACCTAATAATGACAGCAGACTTTCTCAGCTCCTGCTTTGAAAAATCAATTAATCGGCAACATCAATGAACCGATTAACCTCTATAATATTCTCTCAACCGTGAATCGAATGCAATCTTCTGATGCACAATTAAACAAAACATCAAATGCTCAAGGACACTGTGCATTTCAACATGCTTCATTGTAAAAACTAGGTCTTTGGTCAGTGATACAGTTTGATCTGCCCCTGACCCTACCGTTCCTGACACTAATAGTCATTATTAAGTCATTGCTTCCTTAGTCAGGACAAATTTGTACTGCGACATACTTTGAGCTGCCAGTTGAAGTCATCAAGTTGTGTACTGCAGATTCTGTTGGTTCTGTCCACCAAAGCTTGCCTGATCTCCTCCTGCCTGGCATGCACACACTGCAAAACAGCCTCTGCATGTGTAGATTCCAAATCAACCAGCAATTCCTTTATCTACACAAACACAACATAGGGAAAAAAAAATTATTAGAGAATGTCTGAGCTCAATATTTAATATGAAGTGCATGTACCACATGGTTTTACATCCTAATGAAACAGAGGATAGTTGTAGACATTTATCAAATATTAAGTATTAATATTAGTCCCACACCTGACCGTCTCAGTTATGTGCATATTTCATAACTGATGCCATAAAGTTAAAGCACACAACTGTACAGAATGTCTGCGTAAGCTGTTGCATCATTTTGATTCAGAGGAGCTGAGGGATCGACCCCTTAAACCGTAAACCTTGGCTTGTTTTCCAAGGAACCAAAGAAAGGGGCCTGAACCCCGGACCCAAACCTCAATGAACATGTTTGGGATGAATGGATGCTCTTGTGGCTTATTAAGCAGAAAGGGATGAGAACAAAGGGAGCCCAAGAACATGTAGATTGGTCAGATACAAATCAGATTTTAGATACGTAACCTCCTGGTCTGAGATTTTCCTCCCAACAGCGACTCGAAAGAAGTAGGTTAGGGAACTGATCAGTTCACCCCACTCCAGCAGACTCCATGTTTCACCATACTCTAGGCGCTTAGGCTGGTTCCGACCACAGAGCCCATCCACCACCCTGTGCAGGAGCTGGACAAGCAGCAACAATTAAAAGTTCATTCATGATATGCCAGCACAAAACAACAAATATAATTCGCATTATATTTTATATAAACAGTTTCATGTATCAGACTGTCCGAATGCTGAACTCCACCCCTCCCAAACTACATCTTATCACAATTCTTCAAATCTGGGACTGTTGCACTTTGCCCATTAATTGTATACTAATGCTATGTTTCTTGCATGTTTAAATAAAAAATACCTTTTGCACATCATACAAACACAACACTTGTTTACATATACGTTGATGTACATCAGGCAAATCACAATGTTTACATATATTTCTATAGTAGCAACTCACTGTCTAAATTGTTTAGTCACTTGCATAGTCATTTAGACACAATACATATTCACTTGGTGGGATATAATATATATATATATATATATATATATATATATATATATATATATATATATATATATATATATATATCATTATACACAAGTCTTGCACGGTTGGCGTTATAATGTCAGCATTATTACGCAACTTAGAATAACCCCCACTGAATAAATGTTTTGTTTATGATTAATGTTTTGTTCTGGATTGATGCTGTAGGCTAGTATGCGCTCATTTTCCATATATTTTTCACACTGCATGCAGCAATATATGACTATATAATATATTATTTTATATATTTTACACAAACACAAACTCTCTTTTTCCCGTTACATACTTTAGAACACTCAGCAGGAGATATTTTATCGAGCAGTTTCAGCATGGCGACTACCACTTCCGCTCTCCGCCGTCATCTGACACGAATATCACATGACTGATGTAGCTACAGACGTGTTGCCAGATCCGCGGTTTTTACATGAACTCTGGCTTGCGTTTTTTGGTTTTCTGGGTTTAAATCGGTTTTTGAGTGCAAGGTGAACTTTTTAAAAGTAAAAATGACATGTTGTTTACGTTCCCACTAAATAACATAATTTATTAAAGAAAAAAGTTTAGCTTTAAAGGAAGGTTGACAAAACGTTTACATAATATGTGCATTTTAGCAGTGAAGATGTCATAATTTATACATATACATACATGTATATATATATATATATATAAATGTATATACTTATTTATTACACGTTGACTGCTGTACAACCGGCTCTACAAAATCCCTTCTATACTGCACTGATTGTTTATTTACGTGTAAAATTTCCATGCTGCATTTTAACACTCGATAGGAAAGAAGAGAAACGATATTTCGATTCCTCAGTATTGTTTTGCACATAAGGCGGCACTGACAAATAAAGGGCTTGAGCTTGAACCTGAAAGGTGAACTTGAAAGACCCACGTGTGTTACACGGACCTGGCAACCACAACTTAGCGGTAAGTTGATGTTCTTGGCTTTTAATGCATGCGTTATTAAAATGATCGAATTTGCAGCAATTATGGATCGTCGTTTAATTTTGTGAATTATTTGCAATTTAGGATAATTGTGAAGGTATATTACAACTCAAAAAATGCAAGACAAAAAAGTTTTAACCCGGAAGCACGTGTTAAATTTTCAAGCTAAAAGTCTTTAAACTCTCGCTAGAGAGATTCATTTGTTACATTTACGTTACAGCACAGTGAAATTCTTTTCCATATCCCAGCTGGTTAGGAAGTTGGGGGTACAGAGTACAGGGTGGGCTATTATACAGCACCCCTGAAACAGAGAAGGATGAGGACTTTGCCCAAGCCCCAAAGTTGGCAGCTTAGTGATAATGGGGCTTGAACCCTTGACTGTTCCCACGTGCATTTGAATGTATAAAGAACTGCTCTTAGATATGAGATGATATTATCACTTCTTAGAACCAATTTCACTATATAAAGAGATTTCCCCCCTTCATAGCTTTAATTAGATTATTTTTTTCTGTTCTGTTTTTCTCTTTTACTTGTGTTTTGTTCATAGCCAATAAACAGTAGTAATCTGCGAATGGCTGAACGCAAAATAACCAGTGGCAATATTCACATTATGAACACATGACTGCTTTTCTTGTCTGATGGATTATCGCCAAAGTTTAAGTTGATGCTTCTTGATTAACAATTCAGTTCTTTGCAAAGATACTGCACACATTTTAAAATTGCAGCAATGAACTCTAATCGGACTACAGTCACTCAAACCTATATGCAGTAAGACGTGGTATACTGTGTTATCTTACACCTTTGTATCAAAGCCAGCATGAACAATATCAGCAGTAGTTACAGAAATGCTCTGTAGTCTAGAATTCATCATTTGACCTCTGTTAAAGAACACTTACCTTTCAACAGATCAATTTACAGAACTTCGCCATTTGCTGTGTAAGACATTTCACCCACTGTATTAAAATAAAATTACATATATATATATATATATCTATATATATATATATATATATATATATATATATAAAAAATATATATAATATATAATATATATATATATATATATATATATATATATATATATATATATATTATACCAAGAATAAAATCTATTTCAATAGAAATTTTAATTGTATCTAAATTTTAATAATGAACAGGGTCACAAAGCAGTTAAAGCGGTTATAAAGTATTAATTTATTAGTTTAACCCTAAAAAGGAAACCCAATAAATGGACATTTCAAAAGAGATGCTTTTACAAAAGAGAGCTTTTTTTGGACTTATGCGTATAAGCTCACTGTGACATCTAACACGGAAAATATTCGAGAGAGAAAGTGTGTGTGTGTGTGTGTGTGTGTTTGAGTGTTCGTGTGCAACCTCCGGTTACATGATAGAAGTAGAAAGAGGAACGTATACTAGCGGTGTATTTTGTTGCTCCTCGTGTCCAAAAGAATTGAATACAAACTGGAACTTCCCACAAATGCAAATGCGCCAGGAGGCTTTACGCTGCGGCCGATGATGCGCAAAAGCCGGCGGCACAACGTGATCCGCGCACGTCCCTGCTGTAAAAGCTTCTCGGCGTCGAAAATGTAACTAACGCCGACCAAATCTGATATATATACATTACATATATTTATATATATATATTTCATATATATATATAACAACCGGAAAAAGAAAAACCTCTCAGCCCGCCGCACAACGCGCCGACTTGATGCAACCCTCAGGGTCGTGCAGAAGAGCCTATGAGCTGAGCCGGTAAGTTTTTTTACAGCTGGATGCGTTTACTGTAGCGGTAACTAGGTTAGCGGGCTTGCTAACAAACCAGGTCTGGCCAAAAACCCGATCTACAGAGGGTCCGGAGAGGGAGTAGGGGATATAAAAAAAAAGTTTAAAGCGACTCTGGGTATAAACGAGCAAAAAGATAATACTATTTAAACACACACACACACACACACACAAACATATTGCAAACTAAATATATGCGCTTATTGATGATTGGCTGGAGCGGTTTTTCATTACTATCACTTCATATAGCGGGCCTCTACAAATCAAATAGGAAGCGATTTCAATCGGAGGAGTGTTTCATGTCGGATAAAAATCTCCGGTGATTTCTCCCGCATGTTGTTTCATAACCTATAATGAAAAGCCATTAGCTTTTTGTTCTCTTGGCTGCCAGGGAGGTCGAAGACCTGAAGTAGGGAAGGCGCTGTCAAAAGCGCATCACTTCCAAACGAGTCTCGGAGATATAATGTCATAAACTAGTCTCGATACTAAACCAATTGTGTCGTCTAAACTCTGAAATGTCTTATTGCCAAATCAGTTCGGAAAACCGGAGAAACCGGAAATGAAGGAAAACACCCCCCACACCCCCCTTTTTTGTGACAACTACATAACGAGCAGAACACACACCTAGGTTTATATAGCTCTAAAGCTATGCCCACTGGACTAATCCACACAGTTATTTATTTATTTGTATATAGAATAAAAACTACACACGTAATTTAAAAGGTCACAGTTGTTTTAGTTGGTGTTTTTCCAACTTCCCTTTCCCCCCCATTTGTTATTTACCCTGTCTAGCATAGAAAGCCAACAACTACGAACAATATCTTTATTTTCATGATCTATAAGTGTTTTGAGCTGAAAACTATAATATATTGTAATGTATCCGTTTCCTCTGAAGGTGCTCACCATATCATTTGCCACATGTCTTACTGTAAGTCATGTTCTGTGGTTTAGTTTCCTGTCTGTTTGTGTGTGCAGAAGAAGTGGAAAGGCCGAGTAGGAAGCAAAGGCCTTTCTGCATCATTCTTTTTGGAACCCCACTAATGGAGCGCATCCATTGGTTTCGGCAAAGATGGCAACAGTTGGCCTCCACGGATTCTAGGCAAGGCTGGTCCTCTGCCAATGACGCACCAAACTTTAAAGGCGATTTTGAACCTAAGGACCACTCTGGACGCAGGCTGTCTGGAAAACGAAGAATGGTGGTGGCGCGTTATGGTCCACATCGGGCAGAATACCAGAGCATCTCTAAATGCTATCAAGGCAACAGCATTCGGACCACCAAGTACACCCTTCTCAGCTTCATACCCATGAATCTGTTCCAGCAGTTTCACAGGTAAAAGAGTGCATGTGATGTTACTGTGCCTTTAAAGCCTGATATGAGTAAAAGGTATCTGTTTCATGTAACATGAGTGATAACGAAGAATGGCGTATTTCCACTTCCTGCAGTAAGTGATGCGTGGAAACGCAACAGCGCGATATGTCCTCGTTCAGAATACCTTCTTGATTGTTGACAAAATGAACGAACAGACAGAATCATAGAGTAGCACACCAAGCCACAATGTTTTGTGTTATCTTTACAGACAATTAAAATACTTTACTTACTGTAAATACTTTTCCTTTACTCTGACAGTAATACTTAACTAGTAATGATTTATTTCTCAAAACCTGATGATATTTCAAGTTGTTTTTACTCATGTATTCAATTGAAAATGTACCTTTTTAAATGACCAACAACAATCTACACTTTGTACTTCACACTACTGAGTGTGTAGCAGAATGATTTTTGTTTGATCTATCTATCTATCTATCTATCTATCTATCTATCTATCTATCTATCTATCTATCTATCTATCTATCTATCTATCTATCTATCTATCTATCTATCTATCTATCTATCTTTCTATCTAAACCTCTATTTCTTTTTAAATACACCAACTAGTATTGCATAGGTCCCCTTTATAGATAGATAGATATAGATGAAGGGGTCTGGAGAATGATGTGGTAATGTAGAGTACTTGTTATATAAAACACTTTGAGACCTTTTTAAAGGAGATGGAAGTGAATGTCACTGGGCTGTTGTGTTAATTGAGTACAGTATGCTCTTTAAGAGACTGATTTTATACCCTGACTTCTTGGCTCTCCACGGGAACTTCTTCAGGGTTCATTTAATGCCTAGTATTATCTTGAAGTATTGGTCATCAGCGTCTCTTTGTGATCCTTATGTTGTCAGATGCATCTTACTGTTGCTTACTATTACAACTCTGATGCTATACATTTTTAATAAAGCAGGTCTGATATGAGTGCTTCACAGACGGAACTGTATGTTTCATACAGGCCAATAAAAATCTTTTTTTTTTTAATCTTTTATTCTATGAAACCTTAATCATCGGGTCGTATTAGCTATAAGCTATGAGTTCATTTATGATATACTTTACTAAATTATTGGCGGAAGAGAGATATTTCCAAGTGAACCACTAAAAATATTCAAACGTCAGGGTTTGAATGCTTTGCTAAATTGACACCTAGCCTTTTGTCATTTTACCGGAACTACTTCCTTATTTATTACAAGTTTTATCAGGAACTCTCTTCAACTTTTTTCAGCTGTTTACAGTCTTTTTATTCCTCAAAACAAAGACTGAGGTATAGACCTACTGACTTCAGAAGCTGTACTCTGGTCCTTTGGGAGCAGGTTTCAGAACAAAGCCCCATAATATTTTGTTAGTTGTTCTGAGTGGTTTGGTTAGGATAGGTGGTTTTTCAGTAAACTGCACTTTTGTAGACTATATGAATTCTTCTTTTAATATAAACCGAGTCATGCCTGATTAGGATGTCAATGATCTGAGTAATGTGAGGCCTGCATCTGCATTCTTTAAATGTTGGGAAAACATAATTTGCAATGCAGTGTCTTCAGAAGCGGTGAATGGTCCTTTGAAGGACAAGGTGCATGATTTGCATTAAAGGTCAGCCATTTTCCTGCTCGTAACTTCAAAAAGGCGTGCGAGCATTGCACAGAAATGCATGGCACAACCTGAATGGGGACTTTTTGTGTTTCGAGTTTTGTGTAGAGAATTTAAACATATATTATTTGTTGATAAGGGAATTGTTGCTCAAAAGATCTTTATACATATGATATTTTGTAGCTTAAGGCTACAAGACTAGACAGGAGAAAAAAACATGTTGGTTTGGCTGAAATCTTCATAATGCCTAACAACTGTCCCTTCTATGGTCAGAACCAAGAAAATTTAATTGATGTGTGGAATCTCATACATGAAATCTAATAACTTGCACCCCTGGATAATCGCGATAGTCGCCTTTTAAAAGTGCACAATAAATGCTACACAGCAACATTGTTTTCATTTTATTGTGCATGGACGCACGTTATTTACCTCAGGCATTTGATAGCTCAGCTCAGAAAATTAAATCAAATTTATTAATTAATTTTTTTACTTTTGCTGGGAAGCATCCATACAGACATTTACGTATCCTTGGTGTCTTTATTAAGCAAGTAGGTTACTAAAGGTAAAAAAAGGCCATGGCACAATATGAGGAAGAAACCTTGAAAGGAACCAGACTCTAAAGGGAACCTGACCTCATCTGGGTGATACCAGATACTCTGAATGATCAAAAAGTGCATTTTTGGGAAAATCAGGAAATTCATTAAGTTTTAACATCATGTTTCCAGTAGTTTTCACTGAGAACAAACTGTTCACAGCAAGTCCTAAACCAGAGTATAAATGTTGATCAGTTACAGTCCAATGGGGTCGTCATGTTTTCTCAGATGTACCATTCACAGTAATCTTTTGTATCCTTATGCTGTTTGTGTGGAGCCATCTGTCGCAGTATCGGATCATTTTTAAGTGACTCCAGCCAGCAGTATGGCATCAGGACACAGTTCATCAAATTACACAAAATGCTTGTAAACATTCCAGATCTGCTACTTATATCAAACTAAAAAAATGGTTTGGATCGTGAACCGTGAGACTGTATCCGAGTCACAAACACAATGGAAAGCAGTTCTAAAACCTTGATGTTTTGTCAGAGAAAGCTATGCCACCTGCTATAGGTTTCATTATAACATGATACCCTATGATCACCCTATGATCGAAACAGGCATGACAAAATATAAAAGACTTAAAGTTTGCATAGTCATGAGAGCATGACACTAGGAGTATATATATATATATATATATATATATATATATATATATATATATATATATTTTATATTTTTTTTTTTTTTTTTTTTTTTTTTTTTTTTTTTAAAGCAATAATCTTACCCAGATCATAAAAAGGAAATGTATCTTATTAAACTTAGCCACCATTTACTTATATAAGACCTTAGTCATGACACAACAATTGTCTTAAAAATTTAAATCCACATAGCCCATGTGTTATAATGAATATGGCCCGGTACACAGAGTCACTAGTGTTTTCTTGTTTTTCCCTTTTCCAGTGTTCAGTTGGAATAAGCGAAGCATGAAACGTGAAAATCTCTTCTTCCTTTTTCATTCTAATCATATGACATGTGAAATGTTGAAAAGTTTGTGTGGGAAGTCAGATGTGCATTAATGTGCACACAAATCGGTGTATGTTTGAGCTAGATATAAATATTTATTCATGCTTAAACTCACAATTCTATAAAAGATATGCTGCACTTTTGAATGTACATAGGCAGTTATCTGTGCTTAAGAATATATTATAATATTTGTTTTGTTTGGTGTGTTTGTATTTATTAAAATGTATGCCTAGTTATTTCAATAAAGTTTGATTTTGTTGTTAGTAGACTATTCTCTTTAGCTCTACTAAATTTAAAATGTATAATTGGCATATGGCAGCCACATCTATGATTACAGATCATTTCTTCAGCTCTGTCTGAGTTACTATAAGTGACAAGCAGCTAGTAACACTACACTATACAATATTTATTACCTCAAATTGCCCAGACAGATTAACCTGCTATAGATGGAATTTCCGAAGAGTTCATAGACTGTCCTTTATTTAAATGTTTGGAACAATCGGGGCTTTTACAATCCATGTATTGAAATGACAAAAGGCTGATGTTATAGCTGACATATGGTAGTGTTTTGTATGAATCACTTTATGACAGTAAAGAGGACCTATTGTCAGAGTGAAGCAGTCAATATTCAGCACCACCTCCATTTAGTAAATCTGTTATTATTTTTATTATTATTATTATCTGTTATTAAACACATCTATAGCCTCTTTTATATTCCATCCTAACATTACATACGTTAAGCATGCCTGAGGAAAAGTCAATGCTGAAATGATCTGGTTTCTTTTCGAGTGTCTCTGTTAATAAAATGAAGTCCATTAAAGTTAATTAGCTTTAACGCGTTATTAACACGTTGACTCTTAGACCCTCATTTTATACATATTTAGAAATTATATTGTGTTTAAAATTGACAACCATAAAACCAAGATAAATTGAAATGGAACCAAATGCTAAATACTTTGGGGCTCTGGTAAAACTAATGTTGAGACATTTGGCTTAAAGCTGAATTGCTTTGTACAAATCAAGTATTCCTAGCACTATTAACAGGTAACACCAGTCTTGTACACTTTTGTGGTAGCAACATGCTGCTTTCTACCCCTCCTTTTCAGCAGGGCTGATTTTCAGGTGGAGGTAATGGAAATCTTGTTGCCATCACAGCCAATATGTATGGAGACAAATATAAGCAAATTGTTGAGGAGAACCTGTTTCAGTCATCCAATCCATTACATGTAGTATATATATGTCCAGGACAGTGCCCCAAAGCACAGGGCAAAACTGACAAGCATGACCTTAAAATTGTTCAGTGAAGGAAAAAGGTCAAACTCGAAATGCTCAAAGCTGGAGGCTACACAAATCTGACGTGGCATGAGAAAAACAATTCTTCAGCACAGAGTTTGATCACTTTCCTAAGGCACTTTGATGATCATTTTGACATTGTATGTTTTTTTTCCTCTCCAGAGTGGCAAACCTTTATTTTCTCTTCCTGGTGTTGCTGAACTGGTTTCCAGTAGTGGAGGCCTTTCAGAAGGAGATCACGATGATCCCTCTTATTGTTGTACTCACTGTCATCGCCTTCAAAGATGCCCTAGAGGACTACAGGCGCTACTGCTACGACAAGAGGATCAACACCAATCTCACACATGTGTACAATGGGTGAGTATTTTTTAATTTTTTTATTTATTTAGAGTTTATGACAAAATAATGATATTGCCTTGCTGTGATAAATGTCTTTTAACAAAACAACACATATATCAGCTACAACATATGTGAAATGAGCACATACTGTAGTGCCATTACTAATGTCTATAGCATACAATGCATTTGGTTAAGAAAGATAAACAAATTTTGCATGAGTACTTGGGAATAGCATGGCTCTTGCGGCTGTAAAGATAACAACAATTTCGAGGACTATGGGTAATTTGCCTAGCCGTGTCACGCTTTCTGCATTATTGGGTTCATGGTGAGTGTGTACAGCCTTGCTTTCTGAATGGATATAACTTTATTCATGCTTTGACACAGATTTAATCCGAGATTCTCTCATAATACTCATAAGTCACTTTTGAGGGTAATTGATATTCCAAATCAGCTCTGAATTTTATTTGTGTTTTTCTCTAATCATGACATTAGACATTGTAAACAAATATGCTCATATGTAAGAATTCACTCCGGAGCTTTAGGAAAGAATAAACAAAACAACTTAAGGTTTCAAAGGGTTAGACACGTGTATCCCAATTAATCAGATGGTAGTCTTTTACACCTTTGGACACTATATACGACCTGACTTTAAGCCAGTATACTAATCATGAAATTCTTTTGAGTATTAAATACAGATCATTATGGTAGTGAATTGGTCCCAAGTGTGAATGCGCCTGTGTGCATGGTGTCCAAGGTGAATTCCCATCTCACACCCTGTGTTCGTGTGACTGGTTTCAGATCCACAATGACTAGAATATTAGAGTATTATGGAATATATATGGAATGTATATAGAAATTTTATTATTATATAAGGGGTCAAGTTAAATGCAAGCCATGTTTTTCATAGTATATGTCCTGAAATGTGAATGTATATTGTCCGTGTCAATTTGTTGGATTTTTGCAAAATATACTGTCCTTTTCTCAACAAAATATAAGGTTTTACATTACTGATATACATCTTTGCACTGGTAGCTGTTTCCCCCTTAGCAACCAGCAGATCACATACCATTTAACAATTTCCCTTGTACTATTATTTACAGAATGTCTCAACCAAGGCTGGTTTATGGCTTCGCATTTGTGTATTTTAGCCTTATCATCAGGTGGGGCACTTATATCTGTCACACACGCTCTCTTTACAACAACGGAGTATTACAGTCTAAGCGTTGGAAATTCTACCGCAGTGATCAAAAGCTGAGGGAAATGATCAATTTTCGCTATAGTTAAATGTCCAGTGCGTGGTCATATATGGCCGTAAACTAAGATGGCAAGATACACAAAGGCGAAGAAGAAGAAGAGATCGGTGGTCCCAAGCTGGATTTCTAATGAAGAAGCTGAAGATCAACACAGACGGTTCTCCAGGAATAAGATCAAGACCACGAAGTATACATTCCTCTCGTTTATCCCCAAGAACCTGTTTGAACAGTTTCACCGCTTTGCCAACATCTATTTTATTTTTTTGGCTGCACTAAATTTTGTGCCCATCATAAACGCATTTCAGCCCGAAATCAGGAGTCATACCTGTTTTACTGGTCATGTCTGTCACCGCAGTAAAGGACCTATGGGAAGATCAGCGAAGGAGAAAATCTGACAGGCAGACCAACAACCTGAGGTGTAGATTGTACAACAGGTGAACTTAATACTAATACAAATATTGGAACAGCCGCCTTAGACACATTATAGGCTTTCTTCGAGGTTTTTATGTCTTTTTTATGTTTAATGTCCAGATATATAATGAGAATATATTATAGAATGTATAATAGAACACTTTATTCATATTGTTTTTTGTTGCGATTTTTGTGTTTTACTAAAACTAAAGGTTTTTGTTATTTTCTTAAATTCAGATCATTTTTACACATTGCACAAAGTAAAAAACCTGTCCCTGAGTGTGCGTGAATGTATTTCAGGGCTTCTATAGTGTTGCTAAATGCGACTTTAATTTGAGTTAATGGTTAAACTACAGCACATTCTTTATGGCACTGACGTCTTTTTTTCGCGTTCAGTTGTCCAAGGTACAGGTTTACTCAACCTGGATCAGGCCATGCTTTGTTTTTGTTTGTTTTTTTGGAGAATTCAGTATAGCATTCTTCACTGGTACACACATGATCATATGGCCATGAACACGGCAATCGTCCTTGTCCTATCAGAAATCCTTTATTAAGAAATCTTTTTTTAATAAAAAGAAAATATTCTTATTAAGTGTTGAATGGACTTTTCAACATGAAAAGAAGGTTATTTGTTTATGCAGAGTCAAAAGAAAGTACCCTTTTCTTTCATTTGTTGTTTTTAGTTATCAGGGCCTTGTTATTTAGTTATACAGTAGTTACCTTGTTCATTTTTGTACTCTTTTGTGGGTTTGCTGAACCGTCGGTTGTCCAGTTGCAGAGCCCAAATAATATTTGTGGTAATTTTGTGCTTTATTTGTATTTCCCTTCTAGTCCAAAAAATAATATTGCTCGTTCATATGTAAATTTGCATATCAAAATCTTGCTCCATATATTTTTTTTGACTTCCCTTCCATAAAAGTTGTTCATTAATTAGAATACACATTTTATGTGCTAGTAGAGGCCTGTATGTTACATGGTCTAACACTTTTTACATTTCTGAGAATTAATTGCTCTGAAATTGTACTGAATATGATGAGGCGCACACTTATTATAAAATTATAAGAACTTACTTAAAGATTCTAAATGTGTCATATAGATTGAGACGGCTTTATAATGCTTTTCAGACTGATAAGCAGCAACAGTAGCCTTTTCGATGTCATGGTTGATTTGCTTTCTACTTTGTATGATGTAAACATACAAATGAGTATTTCAGTACACCAAACTTCCAAAAGATGCGCTGTTGCAGAGATAGTCACAATCTGAATCTCTTTAGAAGATTAGAAAACAAGCACATCTGTAAATGTTACTTAACAAATACTTTATTTAGTTTTAATTAAATTTCGAGAGCAAACATACATAAAGGGTTTTTTGTCTCACCGCTGCAACCCAGGCCATTCAGTGCCTCAGTGCCTCTTTGTTGTTTGTGATACCTGCTGTCTACTGTGTTTTTTTCCATTTTTCCAACTTGAAATAATAATAATGCCTGATTTTTTTATCTTGAGATTTATTAGTGCAGCCTTTTAAACCAAAGATAATACCTTTTCAACAATAAGTGAAAGCAAAGGAAATTACAGCAATACTCGACCTTCTAGCTGCTGGCTTCACCCACAATGCGCTCCGGTAGTCGTGATTTTGACTGATTGATTGTAGAAATAAAAAGGGCACATTAATGTTTGCTCCCAGTGCATTTTCTGAATGTTTTCTGAACAGTTGCCATGAATTAACTCGTGATTAATTGCACGTTTTTTCTGTTCTCAAGGTACTATAAATTAATACTTTACATGTTTTTAATACTCTAATTGTGACAGATCTTATAAATATAATGCAGTCTCTCCCTTTAATAAAATAATGGATCATTTTATTATTTTATTTCACTCTAGAAATTATTCTTTTAATATAAAATTCTTGTTAATTAATTAATTTCTATGTAAATTTTTTTAGTGGTTGTTGTAATTGATAAATAAGATATGTGGCTCCTTTTAAGAATTAAGTAACAGTTTTGGTTGCGTTTCATATGAACTATTTAGGTTACATACGCTAATATAGAGAGTAGCTCATACAGGTTGTTTATATATTTGTTTTATAAGTTGGCGAAGATCACCCAATTATTATTTGGTTACTGATAAAAAAAAAGAAAAAAGAGAGAAGCGTTCTAATACACAGATTGAATAACTGTCTGTAGAATGACTTTTGAAAGTGAAACTATGAAAGTCCTATAGGGTTCAGCTTTAATGCCCACTTGTTATTTGAGCCGCAAAATAAATAGCTTCAAGCTATTTATCCAAGATCAATATGAATCATGTCCTGGAATATAATAGGCAGGATTCAGGTTACTGTTTGCGTATTCGAGCCTGGGTTTTAAGCTCAGCAAATGAATGATGATTTGTTTATTGGCACAGACATCACTCATGGATGGTAAAGAAGTGTATGTTTGTCTTGTAGAATACATATAACATTTTTGTGTATATGTTTTTTTTTACATAACTAAAAGATTGCAGTTTTATTTATTAATTATTTCTTGATCTTGCAGTAAAGTGAGAGACTACGTGGAAAGGTGTTGGGCTGACGTGTGTGTGGGTGATGTGGTTCATTTGTGCTGCAATGAGATCATTCCGGCTGACATGGTGCTGCTCCACTCATCCGATCCAAACGGAGTGTGTCACATCGAGACTGCCAACTTGGACGGAGAAACCAACCTGAAACAGAGGCAGGTGGTAAAAGACCTACCCCAAGAAGTGAGCCATCATCTTGTGTTAATTGAAATATCTAAATAAATAAGCAGTATATATGTATGTGTATATATATGTATGTATGTATATATATATATATACACACACACACACACACACACGTAAAATCTAAATATCTGTTCATGTATATGTTTTTTGCCTTAGGGATCTGAGTTTACTCCAGAAAATTTCAGCAGTCGCATTGAATGTGAAAACCCCAATGACGACCTAAGACGGTTTAGAGGTTACATGTAAGTGTCGCTTAATGATACAAATTTCTCCTATTGTGGGAAGGTTACATTGAAAATGTAATAGATTTCAGAGTACAAATGACCCTATTCAGAATGTAGAATGTTCAGAATGCCAAATGTAAGTAGTGTAACACTTCAATTTCTTTACAAAAGAAAAGTAACTGATTACATTTTTGATTACTTTCATTCGTCCACTAGGTGGCACTTTAAGTTAACATTCTAAGGATAAAATATTTCAAACTCTCAGAATAAATGTTACTCCCTGCACATACTCTGAAACTGAGAGCGCCACTGTCACCCACAGTGCAATCATACTTTATTCTAGTACACCAAAAAAAGCATGTTCCCCGGGTCACACGTTTCATAAGTAACTAATTTAATTACACTTTTTTTCTCAGTAACTGTAACTGTTATATTTATTTTGTTAAATTACTTAACACCATTACATGTAACTAGTTACTCTCAAAACTGATTTTCAGATGTAGTGGACTGTCAAATCCTGTCACACTATGAATAAATTCTTGCAAAATAGACATACGGTTTGCTTTTTCTGCTTATAATATTGCATTCTTTATATTTTACTAGGTAGTATTATATTGATTTTTTTTATTTAAAATATAAATAAATGTAGGCAGGCTTGGGAGAACACAAAAGGCCCTCTGTATTTTTCTCCACACTTCACTTTTGCTTTTCTGCAGTCGTATTCATTTCACCCAGACACACACTCAGCTTTGTCCTGATCAGCTGTCTTTCTTGTGACTCTAATCTCTTCCACCTTTATGCAGAACACTTGGCAAAGATCCGTATGCGTGTGTGATCCTTAACGCAAACTTTTACCAACTCCGCCCTTCATTCACATACCTTGCACTTAACCACACCTCTACTTCTACATTATTTAGTGACTGTAATCCAAATCTTGCATGGCTTTTCTCCATTAATGTTGCGACGTAAGAAGAAAATGTAATGATACTTGATGGTTAAAAACTTTTAGTCTGCATATCTGATAGATTTCTAAACCAGTGAACAGGTATTAATTGAATTTGAGTTTGCATGTTTTCTTACCACGTGAAAGGATTTTCCCGACTGCTACACACACATCGTTTTATTTTTAGCTTTTTGCTTACTTTTGCTTCATATTTTATAATGTGAACATGCATGTCTTTTAACACATTGGTTTAAAGTGGTAAAGTGTACATAGAGAAGTTAGTGGTAGCACAGATGTTGAACTTGGGTTCCATCACCACCAAGCCTCCACTGCAGAGCCCTGGTCCTTTAACACTTATTGTCGCTCAGCTGTATGACTGAGATATAAGAAGGGAATCTGTCACATACCGTAAATAAAAATTGTGTGTGTGTGTTTGTTTTCAGGGAACACCCCAATAAAGTACGGGTAGGATTACATAATGAAAATCTCCTGTTGAGAAGCTGTACAGTGAGAAACACTGAGACTGTGATTGGCATTGTTGTCTATGCAGGTACCGCATATGAAATAACCACTCTTCATTAATATGCCTTTATTACTTCCTTATATTCTGTGGGAAACGTGGATTATTTTGACTTAATTGTTTGTTTGACTTTGTGTTTGTAGGTCATGAGACGAAAGCAATGCAGAATAACAGTGGACCACGCTATAAGAGAAGCAAACTAGAGCGCAAACTCAATGTAGACATCATTTGGAGTGTTGTTTTACTACTGATCATGTGCCTTACTTCTGCTGTGGGTAGGGACAAACACACAAACACACACACACATATCTAATGAATATCTTGTGTCAGCTAAAAACATCATAATCAGTGTGTTCATATTATTAAGATTGGTGATTTTCTTGAAATCTACTTGGTTAATAATGGTTGATTTTGCTGTGAATTAGGCCATGGGGTATGGCTAAGCAGCCTGAAGGGTCCTATATTTATGATCCCGGATGGCACACACCCGGCTCTCGCTGGCTTCTACATGTTCTGGACTATGATCATTGTGCTGCAGGTGTGTATTTGAAACATCACCAAACACACCCCTCCTTTTATTCACCACACATCTTTGCCTGCTTTCTTTTCACACACGCTGCAGGTTAGAATCCCCAGCCATATTATAGTTTCAATTTCTGTCCGTAATTAAAACATTGTAGGCGGCGGATTTACACAACAACCCACTATGTGTGGATGAGTGAATGAATGTGTGTCCACGGTGCCTTAAAACTGACCTTTATTCATTTCCAGGATGTATTCCCACTTTGATAAATTGGCCATGAATCATGAGTCATGAACCATGAGTCAATTTTAAACAGAAATAGTATTTTAAAAATAATAATAAATGAATAATAATAAAAATAATATTATTATATATAATATATAATAATATATTTCATTCACTTCATTTCACTATCATGTCACATGTCACCATTTCACAATCATAAACACTACATAATATAAAATTGTACTATATAGTTCCTTCTTTGAAAAATTCCACTGTATAACATTGTTCTGCTTTCATGGTCAAGCTGCTCCTCATTACAGGTCTTATACAATTCAAATGGAGTCTCAGTTCCACGGATGCTAATCTCTCCCTCCGTGCCTCTGTGTTACAGGTTCTCATTCCCATTTCTTTGTACGTGTCCATAGAAATAGTGAAACTAGGGCAGATTTATTTTATCCAGAATGATCTGGACATGTATGATGCCAGGCTGGATACTGGTATACAGTGCAGGGCACTGAACATCACCGAGGATCTAGGTCAGATCCAGTACTTGTTCTCGGATAAAACCGGAACCCTGACAGAAAACCGCATGCTGTTCCGCCGGTGCACAATCGCCGGCAAGGAGTACCCTCATTCCGATCATGGTGAGTTTTGTCTTTCACTTCACCCCCGATCTGATTTGACAACAAACATGTCACTGCTTGCTAGACTTCCTTCACTTCTTTTCCTCCCTCATTTGTTTGTACTACAAACAAGAATTGTCCAGCCTATTTTGATTTACACTAGAAATAGGCCGTATATTCGTTTCAAATAATACTTTCCTTTAAATGATTTCCTTTAGCATACAACATCTTTTTTTTTTTTATTTAAGCGCTAGATCAACATCTTGCTCGAGCTGCAGGGCTTTGTATTACTGACGCCACAACACTTCAGTGTAAAAGTGACAGGGAGGATTTTTGAGCGACGCAGACATGTGTACACATAACAGTCGCTTGCTTGATGTTGATTAAAGTAAACATGCTGCACTACGGAACGTCCAGAACCACATGGAGTGATTACTGTGGATTGTAAATATTGGATTCGTGGTAGAGGCAAATTTGTCAAGACTATGCTCTACTCTAGTCAGCCTACATTAATCCCTGACTATGTTATTCATAGACAGACCAAATCGGAACAAACGATTTTAGAGGTGAACAAACACTTATAAAAATGTGTCTTGGTACTGAAACTAAAGCGTTTGAATTGTGTATAAATTATGTTCCGTATTTCACCCATGTGTTATAATTTTCTCGTCAGATAAAATGATGTGTGTTCCCATTAAACTGACCTGAGACTGCATGTGTTGCTCGGTAGTGTCAATTTTGAACTTTGAAGACTGAATTTGACTGTTACGGATCACCCTCTCTCTTTGTGTCCGTGTCCGTGTCCGTGTGCGTGTGTGTGTGTGTGTGTGTGTGTGTGTGTGTGTGTGTGTGTGTGTGTCCTCCAGCACAAGCTATGGATCAGTACGAGGAGCAGGTTGCTGGCCGACCTGATCGCACACTCAGTCTGCGTTCCAGCTCTAGGAAGTCTCTCAGTTGCAACCGCAGCTCCCTATCCCTCAACACCCTCGACGCCGCTTCTGACACACACTCGCCACATAGCACACTCCACCATCACGTACCTGGGGCTTTTAGCAGCACAATGGTAAGTACTTTAGGGGGAGTTTAGGGGGAAATGTTCTTTGTCCTTGTTCGAGCTCCCATCCGAGGGACTGATATTAACCACTTCTTTAACCACTACCACCTACTTCAGAAAAGTTTTCTAATTGTATATGTACTCATGCAAAACCGTTTTCAGGCGTGTGCAGTCATTCCAGATGTGCAGCTAAAGGAAAAGCTGCAAGCCCTCTCGTTTCCCCTGCACTCCGCGATGAAGTACGATACTGCAGAGCTTTCGCACATCCTAGATTTCTTCCTCGCCCTGGCTGTGTGCAATACTGTAGTGGTGTCTTCCGCCAGCCAGCCACGTCATGTGGTACGATCTGCACACTGCACCACAATCTTCATTTCCTCTTGCGTTATCTATTTATACACCTACGGTTTAGCCATATCATTTACAGCTTTGGAGTTTTCGCTTCTGCAGAAACTTGAAAACCACATTTGTAACATTAAAATTTTTAACAAGCGTACATAACACAGTCATTGTCTTTTATAAGATTTATTATAAAACACAGGGGATTTCCTTTTGCATCTTCGAATCTTTCTAAGCGTACCACACATTTAAACAAATTTAAACACGTATCGTGACTTGTAGCAATCAGTGAAATTTACTGAATATTGTGTATCTAATGGATAGTAATAGATGTGTGAATCTGAAACACCTCTCTTATGAATAAATCGCTTCTACATATTGCCCTGTTTGTTTTATTATATGCAGATTACTTCCAGTTTCTGGAAAGAGGTCGATCTGCATTATCGTCTTTCGGGTTTGTTCCCGTTACGATGTTTATTGCTCTGCTTGTGTGGTTTCCTCAGGTGAAGACACCAGTGGCCCACACTCCTTTGCGCTCCCTGGAGGAGATGAAGAGTCTCCTGCAGAAACTGAGCCTCCCTCGCTTCTCCATGTCCCCCATCGAGAACTCGGACAGTCCTCCTGGCTACACCCGGAGGTTGTTTTCTCGAAGTCGTCACAGTAACACGACTCCGGCACACACTCCTCCACAAACTCCGTCACCCAGCCCTGCTGTCACGCCTCAGCAGCAGCACCACGGAGAGCAGTTTGAACAAGACTGTGATGGTGATGATGAGGAAGAGCGTAGCGATGATAAAGAGGCAGAGGAAGAGTTGCTATATGAGGCAGAGAGCCCTGATGAGGCTGCACTGGTGCAGGCGGCAAAGGCATACGGCTGTACACTGCTGGGCAGGTCCCCAGAGCAGCTGCTGGTTGCTTTGCCAGGTACTGGGCCACTCACAGTGCCACTGCTTCACCTACTGCCCTTCCATTCGGCCCGCAAGACAATGTCAGTAGTAGTACGTCACCCACTCACCGGCCAGGTGGTCGTCTACACCAAAGGAGCTGACAATGTCATTATGGAACTGTCCGGGAAATCAGGTGTGTGAATGTTTTTTTTCCTCTGTCATTGTCTATGGGTATCTCTAATAGGCCAGATGTGTCAAGTAACAAAGTACTTCCTTACCTTATGTAAGTAGATATTTTGCATAAATAATAATACTGGATTATAGAAATATAAACATATACCACCCTATTGGTTTGTACGCACCTACACATGACACAAATGACATTACACACCGGCAATGGCATAGCCAGTGTTTGGGTCGTTACTTTTCTTAAAAGTGACTATTTCTCCATTTACTGGCTCATTTATCAAACGGGCTCTTTCTCTTCATCCTCAAATGAAGCTACAGTAGGGAGTTCTGTAGCGAGGCGTTTGAATACATTAGCGATTGCGTTTGGCACGGCCTAATGATTTGTCAAAGTTTTGTCCTTAATGCCATTTTTCCCCTTTACATTACTTTTATCCTTTAAGTAGTTTTGAAACCATTACTTTTACACTTTGACTTTATATGTCTACGTGAGTAATGAATGTGAATACTTGCAGTGGTTGAAATATATATGAGTTGAATAGAGTTTTACACTCCGGGTCGCAGCTGCATTACAGCTGCTTTACACCTTTCTCTGTGAAATTCCGATTTATGACTTGCTGTTTTACTAGAACCATTAATCTTTCATTCTCTGTTCTTACCACTCTTTCTCACAAATTATAATCAATAACTCCTAACAGGATCAATAATACAGACATTGTTATGAATGGGCTACATGACGAGCAGCCTATTTACACTGATAAAGCTTAGTTTTTTGTTCTGACTTCAAAGTGAATTATGTTTACAGATAAATCACTGATGCTTGGTGTTATAATTCTCCATTATTTTTTTTTTAGAAATTCATTATGATTTCAAATCTGTATTTAAACCCTCATCTTATTAACCTATCCAGGTTTATGTAGATCAGGTGTGTCAAACTCCATTCCTGGAAAACACACCTGATCCAACTAATCAAGTCATTAAGGCTTATTTGAAAACTACATGGTATGTATATTGGAGCAGGGTTGGAACAAAACACTGCAGGGCTGCGGCCCTCCAGGAACCGAGTTTGACACATGTGATGTAGATGTATGTAGCTCATGTAACAAATATTAAGCTCTCAGTTCAGTGAGCAGTTTTTCTGCATTTGCCTCTAGAGGGCACTATAGTGAAGTTTACGGATCAGAAACCGGAAAAACTGTTGGTATGGATTTTTGCAGATGGTTCTAGAAATCAACTATCTGTGCCTCAACCACTGTTATTAACCATTCATTCATCTTCTACCGCTTTTATCCGATCTTCCCTCGGGTCACGGGGATCCTGTGCCTATCTCAGGCATCTATGGGCATTAAGGCAGGATACACCCTGGATGGAATGCCAACCCATCGCAGGGCACACACACTCACACACACATTCATACACTAGGGACAATTTTCCAATGTGCCAATCAACCTACCGTGCATGTTTTTGGACCGGGAGGAAACCGGAGAACCCGGAGAAAAACCTCCTTGAGGCACGGGGAGAACATGCAAACTCCACACACACATGGCTGAGACGGGAATCGAACCCGGGCCCTAATAATTAACCAATTATTTATTATTTAATTTTTGCTTGAAAACCAGACTTTATTATTGTCAAATACAGATGTGATATGAGGAATACATATTTTAAAATTGCACTTTTCAAAATGTTTGGCATTGTTCCAAATATGGGTTTCAGGCCATATTTATCCAAAAAAAGCTGTAGTTTGGGGAACTCCTGCTCTAGTAGATAGGAGCTTCACCTTTCATTGCTGGACGTGACCTCTCAAGATAGTTGTTATAGAAGTGTGTTATTTATTTACACCAAGCTTCAACATATGTTAAATGTAGTGATGACATGAAAGATGTGTATTTTGCAGATCCTGGTGATTATTCTAGAGAAATCATAAAGCGAACACAGAGACACCTAGATGACTATGCAAAGGATGGCTTGAGAACGCTCTGTGTTGCCAAAAGAGTACGTCTTCTAATTTTCTCACTTCCTGTCTTGAAACTACTAACCCACTCATTAAAAAACAGGAAATGAGATTTGGTGTTTCATTATGGCTGGTCATTTAACTGTGAAAAAGTATATTCCCATTTTTTTCTTCCTGTTCCCTGTAATATGTAAATTGTTTTTCGGATGATTTGCAGGTCCTGCAGGAGGTGGAGTACAAGGCCTGGCTTACCGAACATGCTTTTGCTGAAACCAGTATCGAAAACAGGGAAGAACTACTTTTAGAATCTGCTCAAAGACTGGAAACTAACCTTACATTATTAGGTCAGACACTGACTTAAATATTTATATGTTTACTGACAATATTTACTGACTTATATATATATATATATATATATATGATTTCATATTTTTAATACTAAATAATATTAAATGTAGCCAGCTGTTTTATTTATTTATTTGTTTGTTTGTTTTTGGCTGAGAATTAAGCTCATATAGATATGATGGACCAGTGTCCACATATTTTTGACCATGTAGTGTATTAAGTTACACTTCAAGAGTGAACTAACTTGTTCCGAATTCCTTCTTCGCACTAATTTCACCACACTTTTCTCTCTTCAGGGGCGACGGGTATAGTCGACCGATTACAGGAGGACGTCCCCGAGACCATCGAAGCATTACAGAATGCAGGGATTAAAGTTTGGGTCCTCACAGGGGACAAACAGGAGACGGCCATTAACATTGCATGTGCCTGTAAACTCTTACGAATGACTGACCGATTGCTCACGGCTAACTGCGGCAGCAAGGTGCGTTGTCCTTTAGCTTATTTGCATATTCCAAGAGTAGACATTTTTTTTGCCAGTGTGTTAAGTTTGCTGCATGAACATAACTGTAGTGTAAATATCTTGTGTATTTGTGTGCTCTCTGACAGGAAGCATGTGAAGCAAGGCTTTTAGAACTCCAACAGGAGATCAAAGTCGCTAAAGATGGCGGTTTGTCAAACTTCGATTCGGACCCAGATGATGCTGGCATCACCGGCTTTACACTAGTGATTGATGGACGCACATTAGACTTTGCCCTGCAGAAGGAGTTACAGAAAGTGTTTTTGGACGTGACGATCAGCTGCCGATCGGTCATATGCTGCAGGTCTACTCCTCTTCAAAAGAGTCAAGTCGTTCAACTTGTTGGTGACTCGCTGGGGGTCATGACCCTTGCTATAGGTCAGTCTGTGTTTATTGAAGGCGTTAGAAGACAAGTGGAAGTGTGTTTCCTAAAACTCTCTAAGACATCGCACTACCATCTACATAATTAATGATTTTCTAATTGAAGTGCACTTTATGGGGCACGGCGGCTTAGTGGTTAGCACGTTTACCTCACACCTCCAGGGTCGACGTTCGATTGCCGTCTCGGCCATGTGTGTGTGGAGTTTGCATGTTCTCCCCGTACCTCGGGTTTTTTTTCTCCGGGTTCTCCGGTTTCCTCCGGTCCAAAAACATGCACGGTAGGTTGATTGGCACCTTGGAAAATTGTCCCTAGTGTGTGAATGTGTGTGTGTGTGAGTGTGTGTGTGCCCTGCGATGGGTTGGCATTCCATCCAGGGTGTATCCTGCCTTAATGCCCATAGACGCCTGGGATAGGCACAGACTCCCCGTGACCCGAGGGAAGATCGGATAAGTGGTGGAAGATGACTGAATTAATGAATGAAGTGCACTTTATAGCCAAAGCATCAAACCTTCACCCCAAGCAGGAAAACAAGTCTTAATTTTCAGTAGCATTGTGTTTATTATAACAGCAAAGTGGGGACTGTATATAGAAACACACATGAGCGTGATGATCAAGTACCTTTGGATATACACTGTTTAGCAGGGTTTTTTTTAATGAAACACAATTAAGCAACACAATGTCCAATAATGACTAATAAAACAGTGTATTGTATCCATCACTTGCTGCAATATGTTTAATTGTGTGTCTGTGTATTCAGGTGATGGAGCAAATGATGTCAGTATGATTCAGGTGGCAGATGTCGGTATCGGCATTTCAGGTCAGGAAGGCATGCAGGTATGCTTGATCACGCCACCCATTCTTTCTTCTTTTGATCTATTATCTACTACGTTCGAGTTACTGCCGTGTCACATTTCAGCATTGACCTGAGTTTAGAGGCTGCATCTGCACAACCTCTGGAGATTTGCAAGCGATTCACACTGCCGTGCTTTTGTCCCATAATGGAAAACAGCTCCCCTTTCAGATCCAAACTCATAAATGCTTTATTCATGAGCTCACTCATCCGACTGCTCGTGAAATGTGTGTGTGAGTCTTAAGCATTGCAGAAGCACCGGTACGTTGTTTAAGGGTGTACTTATCTATTCACTAGTCAGGGCATTAGTCATGGCTCCATGCCATGATGTAAGAAAGAAATTGCTTTACATTTCCAGCTGCATTTAAATGTGAAACGTATAAACGGAAAGAAAACAATCAGAATATGGCCAAAAGATAAATCAGAATATGGCCGATTCAGATTCATGCACTTTGGCATTCTTTGTGAATGTTTAACTGTCAAATTATATGAATGAATGTAGATCCATTCAATTCTGTTTGTATACCTACATAAAGCACAAGGTGATATGAAAAAAATCTAATATTAAAGAGTACATCGACTTTTATGTAACTTATTAGATATGACAAACTTGTGGTAATAAAGTAAACATTATGCACTTCTTCCTATTCTAGGCTGTGATGTCCAGTGATTTTGCCATCTCCAGATTTAAACATCTCAGAAAACTCCTGCTGGTTCACGGGCACTGGTGCTACACGCGACTAGCGAACATGATCTTGTACTTCTTTTACAAGAATGTGGTGAGGCTCGAATGCGCAACACGATTTATTTGGATGAGCCAGTTTACTGAATACCTTTTTAAATGTAGCTTCATTCAATTCTGTACACTCTTCTTTCTAGATGTATGTGAATCTGCTGTTCTGGTTCCAGTTCTTCTGTGGTTTCTC
Source organism: Kryptopterus vitreolus (assembly GCA_030449085.1). Classification (NCBI taxonomy): domain Eukaryota; kingdom Metazoa; phylum Chordata; class Actinopteri; order Siluriformes; family Siluridae; genus Kryptopterus; species Kryptopterus vitreolus. The sequence goes on from JACRUU010000014.1 coordinate 3,689,032, forward strand.
AGGAAGCACAATGAGTAACTCTTGGGTGCTCATCTTTTTTAACCTGCTGTTTACGTCGGTGCCGCCGCTGCTGTATGGCGTGCTGGACAAAGATGTGTCTGTTGGCACACTCCTGTCCTTTCCTCAGCTCTACAAAGCTGGACAGAACTCTGAGGTGGGGAGAGTTTCCTGGCCGTTATCCGTCTACACCAGGGGTGGGCAAACTACAGCCCGCGGGCCACATCCGGCCCCTTGATCCCTTTAAAAATTGATACAGAATTGTTCAAATCAAATCATATCATATAATTATTACTGCATTCATGTGATCGTGTCCTGTAATGCCTGAGATCCAACCAGGTGGCGCATTAGACACGTGATATATTAACATATTAAGTATTGGGGCATAACAAAAAATAATTGACAAGCACTTCATTCACACGAGCATTAACATTAATGCATTTTATATGTTTATGTTTTTATTTGTGATTTGTATGCATCTGGTACTGGTCCGGCCCGTCTGTCAAATTTTAAAAGTCAAAGTGGCCCCTGAGCCAAAAAGTTTGCCCACCCCTGGTCTACACTCTTTATGACTGTTAATGAAGGATTAAAAAAATTTAGATTTTTTTTTTTAAATATATATTAATCAGTCTTTAACAGGAATTTGTCATTAACTTTATCAGTGAAACTTTCTCTTATTATTTTGTAATGATTTGTTATATGCTAAAGCACATATCTTTGCTTGCAGGCTTACCTCCCATCCACCTTCTGGCTGAACATGCTGGATGCTTTTTACCAGAGCCTGGCCTGCTTCTTTATTCCATACTGTGTAAGTAAATCTTAAGGTTTATAGCACTGTCTTCCGATATTCTTGACACACTGCTATGTGTTCGCTCATTTAATCTATATTTGCATATATTAAAAATACACCAACATAATGACATTGTAACATCATGGCAGATGAAGTGAATAACACTGATTATTTCTGTCCCTGATGGAAACTGTTAGTGGGTGGGGTATATTATGTGGAACACAGTCTTCTCATGATACCCCATTTTTGACTTTGATACGATACTGTGATTAAATATCACAATAGCAAAGTGATACTATAGCAAATATATACAAAATAATAGAAATTTAATAATCGAGCTTTGTTTTTATTTATTGATAAACACCAAAATGTAAATAACAAATCTAAACAAGTATAACAGTTGAAACTAAGTATAAACTATAGTTGTAATTTAAGTTTCATGCCTCATGAGTAGTGGGCACGGTGACTTAGTGGTTAGCCTCACACCTCCAGGGTCCGGGTTCGATTCCCGTCTCGGCCATGTGTGTGTGGAGTTTGCATGTTCTCCCCGTGCCTCAGGGACTTTTTCTCCGGGTTCTCCGTTTTCCCCGGGTCCAAAAACATGCACGGTAGGTTGATTGGCACCTTGGAAAATTGTCCCTAATGTGTGTGTGTGTGAGTGTGTGTGCCTGCGATGGGTTGGCATTCCATCCAGGGTGTATCCTGCCTTAATGCCCATAGACGCCTGAGATAGACGGGTTCTCTGTGACCCGAGGGAAGATCGGATACAGCGGTAGAAGATGAATGAATGAATGCCTCACGAGTATGAAAGTCTTGGAGAGTGCATCCAAGAGTAAAAAAAAAAAATCGCCACACAAGCAATGTGCACACACTGCCCTCTGTAGTCCAACATTTAGAACTACAGTCGTCATATTTTTAAGCGTAGGTACTAATCAAACTCTGCAAAGTAGTTTTCTAGAGCTGACCATGTGCAGAGTTTTTGGCACATCGTTCCTCATGTGTTTTTGTTGATTTATCTCATTCATTATTTAATACCGTTTGCTGTTACAAGGACTTTACTGTTCTGTGATGCCTGTGGGCGTTTTTACTTACTTTGGTATAATTTACACCAATCCCATGTCAACACATCATGTAGAACAGAACAGAAGGATAGTTACCACTTGTTAAATGGCAAACTTCACTAAATTCAGTGAACTGTTGGTAATTTTTTTATGTTTTGTCCGTCTGTCTTTTGACGTGTGAAACCTGATTCATTAAATTACTGTTAAAAAATTTTGAATTCTTATTACAAAGTGAAATAATGTTTGTGGATTGTGAGGACATACGAGCACCACAGTAAGCGCTGATTTAAAATGAAATTTTAGAAAAATGCTAATGCTTTAGACTGCACTGCATCTGCTAGCTAAACTCTTGTGCCAGCTTGATTTATATAACGGAGCAAAAGATATAACAATGATCAGGCGGAGTAGGTGTGTTTTGGGAGTGCCGGATAGGAAAAGCTGCACTTACTGACTGTTTTATGTTTTGTAATGTTATTTTTTTGTTTGTCTGTTTTCAGACGTACTCTGGTTCAGACATTGACCTGTTCTCTTTTGGTTCTCCCATCAATGGTTCAGCTCTTCTCATCATCCTCCTGCACCAGGTCATAGAGAGCCACACGGTGGTAAGTCACTAAAAAAATTGTAGACTTAATCCCATTAGATTTGGATTACATTCATTTCAATGGCATGTGTAGAATCTATAAGCATTCCTCCTTGGACAGTGACTATGTAGCGTAGTAAGGACAGAACCAACCGTGAATACAAAAACAGTAATAAAAATAAATTGTATTTTGTATTGTATTGTCTGCTACAATAATTATGATCAATTAAGATGTATGCAGTTGGTTTGTGTAGACAGGATTATAGTCACATTTATTATTGTTACTGGAAGAAATTTTTAGACAAAGAATCCTCTCCGCTGACGCTTTCATTAGCTATCACCCATGCATAACGAGTGCCGACTAACCGTAAATCTTAAGCATACCTTATAGAGTTGCTGAATAATAGAGAACATGAGCTACTGATTGTATAATAGTGACCGCTGATAGACGCTTTCATTAGCTAAGAATCACCCATGCATAACGAGTGCCGACTAACCGTTAAATCTTAAGCATACCTTATATGATATATAATAGACCATGATCATGCTGATGTGTATATAGTAAATACTTTGTAGTGCCGACTAACCGTAAATCTTAAGCATACCTTATATAGTTGCTGAATAATATAACATATATATGATTGTATATATATATATATATTTATATATATAATATTATATGATATATATAGATGTCATGTGTGTGTGTGTACGTAGTATACTATATAATAGTATAAGTATCATGATATATATATATATCATTCCTGTATATGATATATATATATATATATATATATATATCATAGTGACTGATAGTGCAAACAGTGATCATGATTATGTGGGCAAGACCATCTTCCTGTGTCTTGATTTCCTCCTGTTACTGATTTGCTTTGTTCTGTGATTTATGCGTCATGTGTGCTCGGCATGTGTGACCTTTGAAATTAGCTCCCACAAACTGGGCTGCAGTGGCCAGTGGTGTGGCTAGGTATAAATGTTTGTGTGTACTACTGGCAGTGCCGTTGGGTTTCTATTATGTATTTTTCCTAGCGTTCAGTGTCGCATGTGTGACCTGTAATTCTCCACAACAAACCCATTTGGCATTGAGACCAGATTGATGTCTGAGCCACTGTATTACTGTGTGTGTGTTGGACTCACTACTGTTGCAAGCACTACTACCCAGGGCGGTCATACATGGTACACACAAACACACGCATATATATTAGGGGCTGTCAATCGATTAAAATATTGAATCGAGGTATATACACATATACACACACACACACACATATATATATATATACTCACATGTATGTTTATGTATGTATGTATGTATATGTGGGTGTGTGTGTGTGTGTGTGTGTATATATATATATATATATATATATATATATATATATATATATATATATATATATATATATATATATATATATCCCATACACACACACACACACACACACAGTTTTTCAGGTCCTTAAACTGTCTCTCCCCCCCCTCTCATAGAATATTGTGTCATGCTCTCTCTAACTCCATCTGGCCATCTGACTTGGTGAAGGCTCAGAAACTTGGAAGGTCTTCCACAGGGAAGTCTTGCAGCAGTAAGCATCACTGGAAAGAAAACAGATCTGCCAAAGAGAATTTGAGCTCCAGGCTTTTCTCTCAGACTCTCAGTGTGAACGCTGAGATCCCCCAGTTTGCCAACTGCACTTCAGAGGCTGGTCCCGTACCCTCCTGATTCATGCGCAAAAAGCTGCCTCGATACTGAGAAATCGTCCACACTGTACTTTTGAAGCTACCGAAACTAGTCAGATATCCAAACTGGCTTTGCTCTAATTAAAGAGTTTACTGTCACTGACATGCTTCCACATTCCTATCTTCTTTTACAAACATTGGATGTACCTGTTTTACCTATTCGCACATACTTGCATATCAGAAATAGACATAAATATGACCCCGCCCGCAAAAAGGATTCTTGGCATTCCTTCAAGACACAATCTTGTGCAATTTTCCTCGACATGCTTTTTAAAATAGATTTTTGGTGCTCGGTTTTACTCTACTAATTAAAAAGTCACGGAATACTACAACGTTGCACAGATCCTTGTCAGAGAACTAACCGAATGCTGCTGTAAGAACGGAGAGTCTGAATACGTTTCTGAGAAAATGAGTTGTTCTGGCTCAGTTGTAGAGGAAGAACACTGCCTGTCTCACATGCCCTAAGCGCATAACATTGTGTATCACTGATCTAGATGAAGACTACTGAGTAATTTTGCCTTTGGCCTACCTGCAAAGTCCTTCACAGAAAACTGTCCACCCCGATTTCACCACTGGTGAAAACATACCTATGTAATGGCCTGTTTTTAGCAACACGAACAAGAACTGACACATTTGTCATGAATGTTGTTTACACTTTTAAGTACAGCAGTGATAGGATAATTGACCTGAATTTTGGTAGGCAGATACTACAAGTTAGTACAGTCAGAACAAGTAGAGGTTTTTAGTTTTAGTATTGTTGATGCAAATCCTACACATCACTGACATGTCATTACCAAATTACCAACGGCCAAGTGTTTATCATTGTCAACAAAAACGTAATTCAAACAGTGGTTTAATATGACCCTCCACCTCCACCACATTTCATTACACGTCATCACGGATAACCAATAGACCTTCAAACAAACAATCTTGGAATTTGATTGGGTTTTGGAGTATTATTTATGGGAACCTTTTTGTTAAAGAAGTGTATGTAACGTCTAGTCACAAGTAGGTTTACTTGTAACGACACAAAAAGAACAAAACGACATAATGTGAAATAGTTTAACCAGGACATGCCTTTCGACTGAAATGTTTACGGAAATGTTAACAATCGTTATTGCACCCAGAGAACATCTCATGTCGGCATAGCATAAATCGTTTGTTCATTTGTTACAGGGTTCGTTTTGTATGTCGCACTTTTATGCAGTACCAGTATTGTGATATTTTAATATCAGTTAGCATTCACATACAAATCCTGTGATAAGTGTAAAGTTTTCTGTTGACTGGATTGTGTCCGCATGAATTTTTAATTTTTTTTTTTTCAGTAGTACTCAGCGCTTATGCTCATGCAGTTAATTATACTGGGTTTTGAAAGGATTGTACGAAAGCAAGATGTCTTTGCAGTGAATGGTGTTTCTTTGTGATTGTTATTTAATGCCCATGTGATTTTTGTTGGCTGAAATACTTTTTGTCATGTTGTTTGTTACATTTTTCTTTGTGTGTATACTTTTGTGAGTTGATATTTTTTTTGAAAGAATTTCTTATTTGATGAAAAATGCATAAAAAATAAATAGAATTATGACATTATCAAGCTTTTGTATTGTACATTTGTATTACATTTGTAAGGCCTTATCACTATTGGTTTATTATATAGGGGTATGTCATTTTATTAACAAAAACATTATAATGTTTATATTTAAATGTATATATAATCATATGCATTCCAGCTCATCACAAAAGTAATCTAGTATGGCACAGGTCACAGGTGCAGGACACGTAATTTCTTGTGCTTTTATCAACGCATAGACAGTGTGTATTGGGGGTGTTTAAGGCATTGGCCACTGGACCAGAAGATTGCAGGTTCAAATCCCACAACCAAGTTGCCACTAGTGGGCCCTTGAACAAGGCCCTTAACCCTCAACTGCTCAGTTCTAAGTCGCTCTGGATAAGGGCGTCTTCCAATTTGTGATTGTGAATAGAGCATTGCTTTCATTCTCATAAAGCAGCATTATATAAATAAATACAAACATTTACATGAGCAAGCCAGAGAAACAAGTGGCAAGGAGGGGGGGAAATGGATGATACTTTTTTTTTTTCCAAGTCATTTTTATTGAGAAAGCAACATGTATATACACAAATACAGGCATAAAATTTCTCATTTTCCATTTTCCACACAACAAGGAACTAAACAGTAACACAAAACACACCCACCTTACAACCCAAAACAACCACACAATTAGACAAACAAAAACAAACACACACAGACACCCCAAATCCCCCGACTTGAACAGCAAAAAAAGAAGAATCACGTATACAAATCAATGTTTGACCAAGTTAGATTTGTAATGGATGATACTTTATGAGGAAGAAATTGTTTGCTCTCCTACGCCTTCGACAAAGATTGATGAACATAGTTTGCCATATTGGACTGGAAGAACATTCGTGTCCTATACACAGATGTGACCTGTGACCAACTGCTCACTAAAGAAGACTAGCGTACAAACATGTTTGTATTTATAAGCCACTGTAGTAAAACACTCTGCATTTATTGCAGTCCATGGACATCTTCATAGTTTGTAATTAGTACCATATATAATAAAGGGTGTCTTTTTTATGATCATGTGGTACAATACTAAGCCACAAAACTTTGCCCAGAATGTTGACAGTTAATAATTAGCTTTTCTTTTTAGCATTTTTTTTCATTACATTTTTTTCCTGTTAAACTGAAAACATTTTTGTCTTGTAGATTAAAAAGTGTCTAAAATCCAGCAAACTAGTAACTAAAGTTGAGAAGCCCGGGATGTGGGCGTGTTCAACGCTGTGTGGGCGTGTCGGTTTCGGTTTGGGCGTGTCGATTGGACAGGTTCAGCTTCCTCTTGGCCGTATTTAGAGCACACGCAGAGCAGTGACAACTTTGACGGGCAACTTTTCACAAGAAGTAAAAAATAAATAAAAGAAACCGAAGTCACGATGAGCGTCTGCAGTTCGACACTTAGTGGTCCAGAGGACATGGACGAGTTGGAGTCGGTTGGGTGAGTTTACATTTTATCAATAAATAAATCAGATCAGCTTGATAAGTGTAAACAGCGGCTTTAATCCCTTTCTGAACTATGACCGTCTATGAACTGTAAACTTGAATGTGGACAGGTAAGTCCACATTCAAGAACTACATTCAAGAAGTAAAAAATAAAGAAAACAGCATACACTGTTTAATGTTTATAAAGTAAATTGGTTTTGATCGGATCGGATCATTTTTTTTGGGATCAGCAAAAAGGAGGAGGAAATAATAATAATAATTTGCTTGTGAAAATCCTCGATTAATCGTTAGAATAATCAATTTCTAAAATAATCGATAGCAACATCTCTAATCATTAGATTCATACATTTGGCCTCTACAGTTTCAAAAGCTGCTCAAAGTGGGTTTTTCTTTCCTTCTACTTTTCGAAGTTTACTCTGGTTATGTACAAGTGAGTTTCAATCTGTTCTTTTTTTTTTTGGTAATAAGAGTTCAGCTGGAAACACGCCTGAGAGCAGCAGTATGAGGAAACGAGTCTCTGATTTCAGATATGCTTTAATGAGCATCGAGCTGTAAACATGTAAACACCTGAACCTCCAGCCTCGGAAACCCCTTGTGTTGAAGTTCTCATAAACAGTATTTTGGAAATATAATATGCCAAAAATATATGTAAAAAAAAAAAAGAGACGGACATTTAGTCTGATTTATTTTGTTTTGTTTTTTTTTATAAATGGATTTAAATTAGAATTAGGTTAATATTTGGTTAACATAATTCCATAAGGGCCAGATCCACTGGCAGGGGTATTTCCCTGGTTTAACATGCCTCACCAATTACTGTTGTTGTGGCTCTGTGTTCTAGTCCCATTACGTTATAAGCGGTTGCTTATGCTGCCAGATCACTGCACCAGGACTCCTTTGCCAGTGTGGGATTCCCCCAATTTCCATTATATTAACTTCCTCATTGGAGTGTGTGAATGTGTGTGCATGGTGCGCCGTCATAGACTGGTATTCTATCAAGAGTGTATTTTTGTCTCACACCCAGTGTAATAAATTACAGGGATAGATTTCAGATCCAGAGATGTCCTTAAATGAGTGTACAGACGGTCTCCACCCTACGAACGAGTTACGTTCCAAGAGTTACGTAGTATGAATTTGCTCGTAAGTGGTTCGTTGTCATCTGCTATTGACTACGCATGTCTCCTATCTATGTCCCATTCATTCATCTTCTACTGCTTTATCCGACTTCATTCTCGGGTCACGGGGAGTCTGTGCCTATCTCAGGCGTCTTCGGGCATCAAGGCAGGATACACCCTGTATGGAATGCCAACCCATCACAGGGCACACACACTCACACACACACTCACATTCACACACTAGGGACAATTTTCCAAGGTGCCAATCAACCTACCGTGCACTTTTTTGGACCGGGGGTACGGGACCGAGGAAAAAAATGCGGAGGCGGGAATAGAACCCCGGCCCTGGATGTCTGAAAACGGTAGTTTACTGCATTCCTGGATGTTGCACGTATGAAAAGTCATAAAAACAATAACAGTAATACATTTCAAAATGAATAAACAGTATAAAATAATATGGTAATGTATACAGTAAATACTGTACATGGAATGTTGTTAATACGTGTGTGGATGGTGGGAGGAGGAGGATGTGGTAGGCATTACATGGGCATTACACTCGTTTATTAAGCTCGTTGACTAGCTAGCTAGCAGATTTTTCGAATCCGAACAAATTGTTCGTATCGGCGAAAGTTCATAAAGTGTTGTTAGTAGGGTGTGGAGCGTTTGTATTACATATCTAAAAGTAAAATTCTATATACCATTAAATATATTTGAAAAATCGCTACATGTGCATTATACAACTTGACTGTTCTTTTTCAGAAAGAACCGATACAGTAAACTATACTTTCTTCTTGACAATAGATTTTGATGCATTTTGTATTTGCAGTTGTTGACAGTCATTTATCATTTACGAAATGGCACTCAGGATTATTTCTGGCCTGTCTGGTTCATCACTCTCTATTCCTCTCTCAATTCTTCTCATCTCTAGTTGGTACCATTATGACCTGTCTCGGCATGCAGCTGAGGCTTTGCTCTTGTCAAATGGAATTGATGGGAGTTTTCTGCTCAGAAACAGCAACAAGGGCCCTGAATGCTTTGCCCTTTCTGTCAGGTTCGCTGTTCCACCATCTCTTGTTTCTCACCTTCAATTCAACCTGCGTTAATTTTTGTCCTTAGCCAGACTTTACTCCATGCCAATATTCGTAGCATTGCTATTATTTATGAAGGACAGTGCCAGTGCTATGATGCACTAATAAGTAGAGAATGCACCCTTTCCTTTTCTTTGCCGGTATTTTAGATTTTAGTATATATTTTAATATTTTAGTATAAATTATTACTAGCCCAAACAGTAGGAACACACTCAGTATTATGTAGTAAAATCCTGGACTATTGTTTAATACCTTATATTGTGCTAGATATACACTTTCAGAGCTTAGAATATATGTATGGATTATGTTTTTTTTTTTTTTACGTTACTTTTAAATACATTCAGATTTTATGGTGTCCAGGTGTGTAGCTGAAACCATCACCACCAAGGTTAGTGTAGCTCGTACTGTTGTATCATTAATGTCATTCATTATGTCGTTCAATGCGCGTTGCATTAGGAGAAGTTCGAATGCCTGAATATCTGATACATTATGTATTTGTAATGTGGACGATACCCTTTTGTTTTTTCATTTAACCAGGGCAAAAGACTCGGTGAAGCACTTTCATGTACAGAGGCAGAATGGGAGATACTCGTTCGGATTCAACGAGTATTCATGCCTTCAGGATTTCACCAGTCACTTAGCCAATCAGCCGCTGCTAGGAAGCGAGTCAGGTCTGAAACAATGACACACACACACACACAAACAAAATCCTGTTACTTCTGATCCTCTAACCTCGCTGTTCTTATAATTACTAATATTATTGTCATTATATAGGTAATTTGATAGTCGTACGGTTCCCGTACCCCAGACAGGTGGAGGAGCCATCGATTTACGAGTCGGTCTGCGTGCACACGGCTATACAAACCGGACGGCATGAACGTGACCTTGTTCCCAGTGCTCCATCAGTACGTTACATTTATTCCGTTTAGTTCATTCAAGTAGCGGAACCTTTTATATATAAGAAGATTAATTTTATAATAATATCTAGTAATATAGTAAAATGACAAGTCACAGACATTCTTTTAATGAACGGAACTTATTAAAAATAATGTGTTTTTCTCACCGTCTCTCTCCTGTAGCTTGGAACCAAAGAGGGCTATCTTGTGAAACAAGGAGGTATTATAAAGGTACGAGTCAAAGCAAGCTTTGTTGTGGAGGTTTTAATTCTGCGCAGGATCCAATTTTACTCGATTTGATTTCCTGAGCAGCCTCAATAATTCATGCCGTCTGTTTGCAAGGTGTCGGAATATCTACTCTGATTCAGTGATATCTACTCTGATTCAGTATATATTCAGTAGATTCAGAATATCTACTCTGATTCTGATTCAGTAGTGCATGTTGACATAATTGCATCACATAACTGCTGCAAATTCATTCATCCCATCCACTACTGTATCCCAGAAATAAATAGCCTGTGGCGTTCGGCGGCACTTGTTGGCCTTCACGCTGCTCTCCATCTCGACTGAGTTTAGGTCAGGTGACTGTGGAGGCCAAGTCATCCGGCTCAACACTCCTGTTTATTACACAATCCCATATGTGTTCATTCGAAGTTTTGATGCCTTCAGTGCGAATCTACAATGTAAATAGTCATGAAAGTAAAGAAAAACCATTAAATGGGAAGGTGTGTCTAAGATTTTGACTGCTAATGTAAATTCATACTGTTTTCTTTGGTGTTTGTTTTAGAACTGGAAACAACGCTGGTTCACACTGAACAGAAATGAGCTTAAGTACTTCAAGGATAAAATGGTAAGTCTGAAAACTCTATCAATATGAAACGAAAAAAATAATCATCACATCTTTACTTCTACTTTTTTTTTTTTTTTTACTTCTGAGAAGTTTTCAGAACCTATTCGGACACTGGACCTGACCGCCTGCTCTGCCGTTCAGTTTGATTACAGCCAGGAGAGGGTTAACTGCTTCTGGTAGGAACACTGATAATAATGTGGCTTGACGTCTGTTGGTGTGTGTTCGGATGTGTGTGTTAGCTTCCTGCGTGTCAAGCTCTAAATTGAGGAAGTGCAACTAAAAGTACCTCCATATACGCATAAACGGCAGCGTTTTGCTGCCACACATTCTCCTCATACCACCCACACCCACTGCAAGTTTCAGTAATGAAGATTTCTCCCATTTCTGCCTCGCTGGAGTATTTTTTTATACATCCCTTTAAATGTTCTCACTATTTCCACTCCCGTTTATAGCCTAGTGTTTCCCGAGAGGACGTTTTATTTGTGTGCAAAATCAGGTGTGGAGGCTGATGAATGGATAAAGATACTGCGATGGAAATTGGTAAGAACATGGTTATGTTTTACCAAAAAAAAGACTTTATTAGGCATTCTGTGTAATAGGTGTATGATGTCTTCTAGTTACAAGGGATGTTTTAGGAAAGAAATCATTTTCTTGTAGCTGTTTTGTAAAGCTTTCCGTTGTTTCTCGCATTGACTAACAGTCATTACCCCCACCTTCTTTTTCCAGTCACAGATAAAAAAAGGAAGATGATGGCCACAACATGGAAAAGAAGAATAAGGAACTACTGAGAGGATGAGCCGCGAGGGCAGCTGCGAATGATATAATGGGTTGAATCTGGGTAGCTGCCGATGTAATAGGTTCGATGGGTGCAGCCGGTTTGTATTTGCTCCTGTGGCCCCAGAAATCTGTTTTCAAGGCATCACTGTGTGAATATCTGTCTCAGATATGGACCTGGTATGGGACCAAATGTGGACCTGGGACGGAGCTGATCGTTGAAGTGATATAAAAAAAAGATAATTGGTCTAATGACATTTACATTAGGTAATTAATGGTGCATCTATTTAACTTTCCCCTGTGGAACCATGAAGAGCCCGAGCAGTGCATGAAGAGCCTGTGTAGTGCATGAAGAGCCTGTGCAGTGCATGAAGAGCCTGTGCAGTGCATGAAGAGCCTGTGCAGTGTAGTGATAAAATACTAACACCCTGGATGGAAACAGGAATTTAATTTCATTTGCACTTATATACAACATGTACAGGCAGCTACAATTCTGACTCCTACCTTGTTAAATGGTGGTTAGCAGAGGGGGGGGGGAGGGGAGGGGTGGATGACCTTGAAAATCAGCACTTTATGCAGTATTTCTGCAGGGAATCAATTGGACTGACCAGGTGAATTCTTTGGCTTTTGCTACACATTTTGCTGTATATAAATCTGTATCTGTTATACTTTCGTAATATTTACATTTAGACGTATTTCTGTATCATATTTATTGGAACGTGTAACAGACATGTTCTTGTTGTCTGGACTCTGTTGGTAATAATAATTCTGAAAACCAACCCATAGTTTTAGCCCATGGTGCTGTGAAGACTACATTTGTTGTTCAAAAATGAGCATGAACCAACTAGGAGAGAGAAAACGATTAGGAAAAAAAAAACTACTGAACATTTATTATATATAGACGACTCTGTAATTTGGATTGGACTGAAAAAAAGAAAAATGTAATTCATTGTTAGAGTTGAGAATTAAGACAGTTTATCAGTGACCCATCTTCTACGTGGCCAAAATGGCAAACACAACACCAGATTTCATTCAGGGGGTGGGGGGGGGGGGGGGGTGTTAGGTTTGAGCCTGGGCAAGTCAGTGACGAGATCTCATTAGAGAAGCTGTGGTACGAGACGAGGGGGGGGGGTAATTTGTTGATGCCAGGGGATTTCCGGTTTGGTACAATAATGCAAATAAGGGATCAAATATTAATGCAATCAAATATTAACAGCTTGGCCTTCAAACACAGAGTCTATATTTAAAATTTGGAACGTGTAACAGACATGTTCTTGTTGTCTGGACTCTGTTGGTAATAATAATTCTGAAAACCAACCCATAGTTTTAGCCCATGGTGCTGTGAAGACTACATTTGTTGTTCAAAAATGAGCATGAACCAACTAGGAGAGAGAAAACGATTAGGAAAAAAAAAACTACTGAACATTTATTATATATAGACGACTCTGTAATTTGGATTGGACTGAAAAAAAGAAAAATGTAATTCATTGTTAGAGTTGAGAATTAAGACAGTTTATCAGTGACCCATCTTCTACGTGGCCAAAATGGCAAACACAACACCAGATTTCATTCAGGGGGTGGGGGGGGGGGGGGGGGGGGGGGGGTGTTAGGTTTGAGCCTGGGCAAGTCAGTGACGAGATCTCATTAGAGAAGCTGTGGTACGAGACGAGGGGGGGGGGGGGGGGGTAATTTGTTGATGCCAGGGGATTTCCGGTTTGGTACAATAATGCAAATAAGGGATCAAATATTAATGCAATCAAATATTAACAGCTTGGCCTTCAAACACAGAGTCTATATTTAAAATTGGTTAACACTGCTCTCTCTTGCGTCTCTCACACAGATATAAATACACAAAGAATACTGAATGCATTGTTGAACAGTAAACATCAGAATACTGTTTTGTTTTTGTTTTTCTTAAATAGCAGAAACCAGAAAATGTCCTTAACCCATAGTTTCTGTTGAACTGTTAAACATCTCACCAGAAACACCTTATACAGTCATTATAGATACAGACATTGTTAAATTATATTCTAAAAGTAGAAGGAAGGAAAATATTTATTCAGGAAGTAATATTTAACAGTTGAATTGTGCAATAAGGTTTGCTAGAAGTAATGGCAGATTCTTTTTCCTCATTTGTTTTGAAAATTGCGCTCCTGCTTCTTAGTTAAGGTTATTGTATTGTAGCATGTCTGTTGAACATCCTGTGCATCAAAGTGTGCATGTTTTCCATAGACTGTAAAATAATCTCAGAAAATGCTTCTAACATTAAAGAACAATAAAAAAAACAATGCAAGGGGGGAAAAATGTGTACACCAAAGTCATAAACAAATTTATTAATTAGAAGAAATCAAAGCTCCAACCAGACAGGGTTACATTCAAAAGAAACATACAGCATCAAGAACAACTGACATGAAAATCCAGTTCACAGCCAACATCATACTGTTGTAGTAATGTCCAAGGTGCAAGTGTGTACGTGTGTCTTGATCTGATCCAGGGATTTACTTCGGGAGATTTTGAAAATGTTTCAGGTGTCCTAGGCAACTTCAACCACCTGCCTCAGTTCCTCAATCAGTGGAACAAGCTCCTTCTCTAAACTGATGATCAAACCTAAAAATAAACATGAGAAAAGTATTCACGAGCCACGCGATGCAAATACTTTTGTGAATTAAAATGTGGAATGTGTGGTTGTTATAAGTATATAACTGTGGAGTGTGTGTGTGTGTGTGAATAAGTGCTTTCCGAACAATCCCCCTGGTCTTCAGTGTGTAAGCTAATGTTGTACAGTGTATCCAAATAAAATATTTCTCTGTCAGTCTCGTACATTCATGGCACACTCACCTGTGTTGGCACTGCTGCTCGCAATGAAGCTTATCACTAAAGGTAATCGGTTAAATTGAACAATCTGGAAAGCACAAATGAAAAATACATCGATTATACAATTCGTAAAAAGAATTGCACAGTGTGTGAGGCACGGTACCTGATATGTGTTGTAGTAGCAAATGATGCTCTTATTTTTGGACAGACCCAACTTGCTGCCTTGATCCGTAGCCAGTGCAAAAGTTGAGAGGAAGCCGGGTCGTAGAGCATATTCAGGAGCATTGTCATTGGCAACTATAGAACACAATCCACATCAGTAACCCTTTAAGAACTTTAGGGAACATTGTTTAGTTCATGGAATCTGCCAAATTTGAGATACTTTAACCACAGAGGTGATTTGTAAAGTATATGGCCAAACATGTTTGAGCACCTGACCATTCCTCATTCTCTTGATAAAGATGAAACACACAACTTTCTCAATGCTGTATAATAACAATTTTGTCTTTGCTCGAACTAAACACCCTGAACCTGTTCCAGTGTGACAATGCCCCTTTCCCCCGAGCGTGTATCCAACCCTACTAAATACATTACGGATGAACTGGATCCGGAGCCAAGAGGTGGCCATAGCCTCAATCCATGGCCACACCGATCGACATTGCATTATTAAAAGATGAAAATAATTGATCAATCACTGATCTGGGAAAAACTCAAGCACAAAACCGAGTATTTTCATACTTAAAATATGGTAGTAACTGCACATACATCACTGTCAAACGGGCACCTACAATTAAATAATTTAATTATGGAGTTCTTGTTTGTTTGAAGAATAATATTTCCAGTGCCACCGCAGAGTAACAGCTGACCCCTGCATGGACTCCTCTCTAAAAAAAAATCTATCTGGAATAGTGCATTCTACATAAATATCTAGCTTTCTTGGTCAGGTGAACACCTCGGTTTGGAACATTGCGTATTATTAAGAGATCTTTGGTTACCTTTGATTACAGGAACTCCATCTCGGTCTGTTACTACTATTGCATGGAGGCCTTCAACCCTAATCAACAGGACACCTATTATTATTATTATTATTAACATTAAGACATGTACAATTATTTTTAGGGGGTAACAAGATAATAAAATCATAATCAAAGTTATTTTCTATTTAGACCTGGATTCAACTTTTTGAGTGGTAAATACTCACGTTGGCAACTGTTTGTACAGATACCTCTTCAAATCCTGTAAACACAATAATACAACACCCTGCATATGACTGCAGATCAACAACACTTGTCTTTTATATATATGTATATATATATATATATATATATATATATATATATATATATATATATATGAATATAACGGGAAATACATACATCTGCCATGGTGAAAACAAAGGAGTGTTCTCGCACTTCGTCCTGTAAAAGCAAACAACACAAACAAACTCAGCTGCTGTACAGTATCAGTCACTCCACCACTCACACAGCTGCATCTGTACTGAACTCAGCTCTATGCACCGCTTATATACTGACATTAATCAGAGCAAAACAATGCACGCCATTTATACTTTCGCTATTAAAGTCCGTGTAAAAACCGTTACCTTTCTTTACCCCTTTATTGTTGTTGTTGTTTTTTGCGTTTTGACGCCTTCTGCGTCGCGAAATGTACATATCACATGACACAAACTTCCGCAATCGTAATTTCCTGCGATTACAATCGCGTTTGTAGTGCGCCCTCTACTGCTGGGTCAGTGTATTATCGTGCCAGTAGGGGTGGGCGATACCATTTTACAAGCCCAGAGGACACGTTAATACAGTGAAACAACGTTACACGGTTGTAAATCAGACAACAACAACAAAACAAGTAACACAAAACTAACTGGGGAAATAGACACAGCGACACTGCAGCTCTGACCAGCAGTAGTGGACGAAATACAAAAACCATGTAGTTAAAACTAAAGCAGAGGTACAATATATATTATTCATTCATTCATTCATTTTCTACCGCTTTATCCGATCTTCCCTCGGGTCACGGGGAGCCTGTGCCTATCTCAGGCGTCTATGGGTATGAAGGCAGGATACACCCTGGATGGAATGCCAACCCATCGCAGGGCACACACACACACATTTACACACACATTCATACACTAGGGACAATTTTCCAAGGTGCCAATCAACCTACCATGCATGTTTTTTTTTGGACCGGGGGGAAACCGGAGAACCCGGAAACCCGTAGAAAAACCCCCTGAGGCACGGGGAGAACATGCAAACTCCACACACACACATGGCCGAGACGGGAATCGAACCTGGATCCTGGCGGTGTGAGGCGAACGTGCTAACCACTACGCCACTGTGCCCCTACAATATATATGATATATATATATATATATATATATATATATATATATATATATATATATATATATATATATATATATATATATATATATATATATATATATATATATATATATATATATATATACATACATACACTCCCTTTAAACCTTCACTTGAGTAAAAGTGCAGAAATATTTGCCTTCAGATGTGCCTAAAAATCCAAAGTACTATGCTTTTTTATTATTAATTGTCAAAAGGCTCTTATTTAATTTACTCAGATTATGTGAAAAAGCTAATTAGTTACTCTTAGTCCTGCTTGCTGTTGAACTGATGCTGAACTGTATGTCGATGATAAGTAGGTATCACCACGCGCCAAGCAAAACAAGTTCTAAACAGAACTTTAGAACTTTCTCTCCTCTGATTGCTGTGTGTTTGACCAGTTAAGTTTTTAAATCAATAAACAGCAATGACTGATTTCGCAAAAATGTAGATTAGAAAGTACAATATTTGACTTTAAAATATAGTAAATTTTAAGTAACCGTCTTCTCAAATGGAAATACTTCAGCAAAGTACTGATAACGATAGATAACAAATGTCTGACACCATAAATTAATGACATAAACCAACACAACTGACCAGCACAGAACATTTGGTTTAGTACAAGTGAATTTTCCATATAATAATAAAATAATATACTGTACATGCACTGAATGTTTTAAAAATAATCCATTACTACTTTACAGTAAAGACAGTTTAACAATGCTGTCCAATATCATAATATGATCTATCATAAAAAATTTATGTGCAAAATAACAATACATATCTAATCATATTAAACACAGATACGTTTTTTCATCTTTTCATGTCACAACACTGAAGAAATGTCACGTTGCTATGTAAAGTAGTGAGTGTACATGAGCTTGAGTAGTGAGCTTGTATAACAGTATAAATTTGCCTTCAACTTAAAATAACTCATAAACCACTGGCCACAAAAGTAAGTAAGTGAAAATTTTGGGCCAAATTAAACTGAAAATTGGACCCAATTGGCCATTTTCTTTCCCTAGTGTCATGTGAAACATTAGTGTTACAAGGTCTCAGATGTGACTGGTGAGCAGGTGAGTTAAATTTGGTGTTATCGCTCTCACTCTCTCATACTGGTCACTGAGAGTTCAACACGGCACGTCATGGCAGAGAAAACTGTAAAAAGATCTGTAAAAAGAATTGCTGCACTACATAAAGGCTATAAGGCTATAAGAAGATTGCCAAGCAATCAGCAGCTTTTATTAAAGAGCCACCCGAGAGACTAAAATCTAAACAGTGAATGGAAAAATATGAACATTTTTAGAAGTTACTGCTTGAGTTGAGTGTTGATACAGTGAAGCAATAATTGGTGTAAATGTACAAACATTGAACGAGCCAAAAAAAAATCGGAAAGTAGAAATCATTGTTGTTATTAGCTAATATTTCAACAGTCGCCTCAAAGTAATAGGTCGCATCCAAGCTAACCCCCAAACTGTTTTTATTCATGTGCTTATAATGTAGTAATTTCATTTGAATGTTGATGTGTGTAAGTCAGGATGTAAGCTGTTCATTTTTCCAACAGTGATGGTGAGTATGGGTTTGTCATGTTGCTTGGCTAGTGTGATATTTTTTTCAGTTTAAGCCAAGAACATGTTGTTCTGCTGTCTTTTTCCGAATGCTAGTCTTATGCAAGAATGAAAATCCTTCATGCAAGGATTAGACCAAAAACAATGAGCTCCTCAGTATTTGCAAACCAAAGAGAATGCTTAATCCTCCTGACGAATTCAACTCACTTTACTTGGGCACACA
This sequence comes from Kryptopterus vitreolus, assembly GCA_030449085.1. Lineage (NCBI taxonomy): Eukaryota > Metazoa > Chordata > Actinopteri > Siluriformes > Siluridae > Kryptopterus > Kryptopterus vitreolus. Next base: position 3,707,952 of record JACRUU010000014.1, read on the forward strand.
GTCACCCTGGCAACGTTCAGAGGTCCCCAACCCCCCCAAACCTCATCTCCAAACCTTTTCCTCTCACTTCTATTACTGCTTGCTGAACATGGTGGAAGAATTTTCATCTATCCATGTGAACTGGGCTAGATAATAATAACATCGTCCCAGTTCTTTAGGTGTAGGAGTGATTATATTATTTTAAAAGGATGGGACCCGGAAACATAAGCTCCTCGAATGAAGACGTCAACTATGATGGAAGAAGTGCCTTTACGCAACTGGAACACAACATTGTTGCTGGATACCTCATTGTTGCATGTAAATAGCGTTTTGTACATCCTGTATGTGTCTGTATGGATAAGACAGTGTGGTGCTATTGCATATTATAACCAAATCTAATGTAATGTGATTGCTCTACGTTCCGTATAATACAGTTTCTATTTCTCTACCTTAAGCCCTACACAGAAGTACAGACCTGTAGTGCTTATGTTAGATAAATAGCACACTGCCTTATACTGAACGTAGAGCAATTACACAATCACACAACATTGGACTTGGTTATTATATGGCTGAAGATACAATTTGGATAAGAAATACCTGATGTCTTGTTTACAAACTTGTGTGATCAAATCTATCCAATAGTAGTGCTGCCATCCTGAAGTTCTGAAATGAAATGTATTTTATTCTGTCAGTATGTTTGTATAATTTGCTTTTCTTTCTGTCTTTTTATTTTTTGTCTATCTGTGTGCAGGTGTGATCAGTTTGTTCAGTAACATTGTGGTGCTGATTATGTTTGCAAAGTTTAAAGAGCTGCGTAATGCCACTAATGCCATCATCATCAATCTCGCCTTCACTGATGTTGGAGTAGCAGGCATTGGTTACCCCATGTCTGCTGCTTCTGACCTGCATGGCAGCTGGAAGTTCGGGCACACGGGTTGCCAGGTTTGTTGCAATTTGTCCGAACCACAGTTCACAACAGTTTTGGATTTGTTTCATGCTGACAGAAATGCAGATTGTTTTGTAATGTTTATCTGTTAAAATAAAAGCTGTAATGAGACTCGAATAGAATTATAATCGGAATGTATAAATTCAGCTCTAGGGTCCATGCATTAGTCACACAGGAACTATTTTTCTTTATATGTTTATGAGCATAGCTTATGGAATATATTGCTGTTTCTCTTGTAGATCTATGCTGCCCTGAACATATTTTTTGGGATGGCCAGCATTGGACTGCTTACTGTGGTAGCCATTGATAGATATATAAGCATCTGCAGACCCGATATAGGTCTAAACATCCTTTATTTCAATTTCATTAATGTTGATTTAGATTTTTTTAAATACAATGACCAGACATTTTGTGTGCTGTTATGCTTGTAGGCCAGAAGATGACGACACATTCATATACACTGTTGATTATGGCTGCATGGCTCAATGCGGTTTTCTGGTCTGCCATGCCAATCGTGGGTTGGGCTGGGTATGCTCCTGATCCAACTGGAGCCACGTGCACTATCAACTGGAGGAACAACGATGCGTCAGTCCAATGATTGCATCTTACATTGCTAACCTCAGCAAATCGGTGTTTAACTGAATTAAAAAATATGTTTTGCCCTCTGTTTCCTTAGGTCCTTTATCTCCTACACAATGGCTGTGATTTCTGTTAACTTTCTCATACCACTGTCTGTCATGTTCTATTGCTATTACAATGTTTCGGTCACCATGAAGAGGTACAAGGCAAGCAACTGCCTGGACAGCATTAACATCGATTGGTCAGACCAGATAGATGTAACTAAGGCAAGCATTTCTTTGTAGTATGATCCAATTTGTTTATCCTATCGCTGGTGATATGTTGAAAATGTACCGCTGCTTTACAGATGTCTATTGTGATGATTGTGATGTTCTTGGTGGCCTGGTCTCCTTACTCTATTGTGTGCCTTTGGGCATCATTTGCTGATCCAAGAAAGATTCCTGCACCAATGGCAATCATCGCACCGCTCTTTGCAAAGTCTTCTACTTTCTACAACCCCTGCATCTATGTCATCGCCAACAGGAAGTAATGTCGATGACATTTGCTCAGATGGTCGGGAAAATGAATTCTTGCACATGAAAATGATTACATAATAATTTGGTATTTTGATTTGTTTTACTTAAGGTTCAGAAGAGCCATCATGGGGATGCTGCGATGCCAGACTCGACGACATGTCACTATTAACAACCAAGTTCCCATGACGATCTCGCAATTGCCTCTAAACCCGTAACTTACAATATGGCAATTGAGGCATATGCCACGGTGTCCTCTGCTCGGCGCTGGGCGCTGACACTTCAATAGGATTTGAAGTAGATTGTTTGCTACTAGTTGAACAATGTGCAACATGAAAAAAAAGGCTTAACACTGAAAATGAAATTTGCCATTTTTGCTCATGGCCATTTTAAATTCATGTATGGAAGTTTTTCACACAAACAAAAGTAAAGACAAATTGTAGCAGTGATCAAATGTACCGCCCTACTGTTATTTGTATGTTATGCTTTGCACTGTATAGTTCCACATTATGTATTAATTTAATATTATTTATAAATAATAATGTATTCTAGGATTGTTTACAACTGTTTTACTCTGGGGACCAATATATATAACAACTGTACAGTCCATTTTGGACTTGTTTAGGTCAGGGCAGGGTAAAAGTGACACTAGAACAACACACAGACACTTTGCTTTAACACTAACTAATATTAGAACTTGTTATACTTTTAGGCATTAGCACTGATTAATTTATGCCTGCAGGGTCATTAGTTCAGCTCCTCCGTCTTCTCATTTTAAGATTAGGTCCGAGTTTGGAATAACAAACCTCTGAGAGGGTTTTTGATTAAGTGTGTGATATCTTTAAGACACGTTGGCATTCAGCCAGGACTGGATCTCCTGGAGGTTGCTATTCAACCACTTAATATTACTTTTCACTCTCTCCAAAGCCTGCTTTCGGGGGGTTTCTCCAGCACCAGCGTTTGGATGTAAGGCAAAAAAGTGTTCCATCTGAAAACAGAATGAACAGACAAATGAATAAAGAGGTGCATTTATTAGTACATTAGGACATTCTCTAGCAAAAAGGTGAAATAAAAATAAGAGTTAAATTTAACAAACTGCTCAGTCACAATATACAAAGCCATACTTTGAATCAATAAGATTTTAAATAGGCGCAAATGTGTTTGTGTGTGTGTTTTACCTTCCACAGCTGCAGCTCTGTATTGTATGATGTACTGATTCTGTTAAGCAGACGTCCCAAGTTCCTGTCCGTAATCGTGTATCTAAATCAGATTGTAAGACACTGATAAAGACCGGCTCGACTGATAACACCAACAAATGATATGTCTGCTGTGTTTATTTTCCACTTGATAGTTGTGTTGCATGGTAGTACCCACATGTGTACTAACAACTTTTTTTGCGGATTCTATTTTAATTAAAAATAAAGTCAGATTTCCTGTCTTGTATGGACACACTCACCTCTTCACTAGGTAGTCCCAGTTCAGAGTGACCCAGTCCCAAGCCATGCTCATGCCGTACTTGTTTAGGGAGACGTATCGGACCAGGGTGAACAAGTCTTGACTTCTTATAATGGATTCATTCTTTGATGCCTCAAGCAGACTGCCATAAACAAATGTTTTTTTTTAGGTTTCTCTGTAGATCATTTGTCAAGGCTAAAATTTCCTGATTTCCTTGCAAGATTAACAGGAAGCCACAGAACCCATATTCTGCCCTCTTTATAACTTTTATAACACTTTATATTGCTCTGCTTGTGTAACTTTATTGAATATTTTACCTGTTGAGGAGTGAAACGTTTTCTATAGAAGCTAGGCCATAGAGCAGCTTGTCCTTTTCTTGAGCGAGGGTGGCGCTGAGGTACCTCTCGAACATAATCTTCCAGCTTTCCTCGGTTCCTGCATTCTTCATCCCATATTTGTACACGAGCACCCTAAGATTCACTGGTACACTGCTGCACTCACAATAACAAATCATTTTTATTTAGCAAGCTTGTAATCCGGATTCTAATTTTGTATCATCAGTGACTATACCTGACTGTTCCATTGATCCAATTATTGAAAATGACAGAAGCCTCGGAAAGAATCGCAGCATCACCCATCTGGCAGGCGAGGCCGAGAACCGTCTCTCTCAATAGCCTAAGCAAGATATATACGGCGTTGGGAAGGTTACTTTGGAAATGTAATAGATTACAGATTACAAATGACCATATTAAAAAGGTAATAAGAAGTGTAACTTTTCAATTACATTATAAAAGTATAGGAACTGATTACATTTGATTACTTTCTGATTAGATTAATTTGTCCACTAGGTGGCGCTTTAAGTTAACATTTTAAGAAAAAAAACCCTCTGGGAAAAAAATAGGTTTTATTTCTCTTTTTTAAAAAAGTGCTTGTCAAAGCACTAATTTAACTTGAAATTGTTCAGATGATACACCAACATGTAACTAGTTACTCCCCAACACTGGATATATGCACATCACAAATAATATATATTCGCTCTAGAGCTTTTTAGACACATGGATATTTGTGTATATCTCTTTGTGTATATTCTTTTTCTTTCTTGCTTCCTACAGGATTGGAGGAAAAGGACTGGCGAGAATCCCATACCGTTTAGTTTGGTCACCCACGTCGTCCCAGCCAAGTTCTCTAGAAATCTTCTCTACATGGCGTTGAAACAGTTTCTAATTAGAGATAAAGTAAATGTTTATCAGAATAAAGTTTATATACCTGAGTAAGAATAATGAATGTAAATTCCCAACTTGAAAGTACTGGAACAGAAATGCTAATTCTATTGTTTCAGTTTTAGATCAGAATTTCCACTATAGGTGATCATAGCACCTTTTGTTTGATCCAACCATTTTTTTTTCAGGTTATCAAAAATACCAGAGGCAGTTAATGTAGGAAATGTATTTTGCATGTTGTAAAATAAAATAAGAAGAAAAATAAGAAAAGCGATTTAACAAAGGCAGACCGTTCTAACCTTTAAAATTTTCGTTCTTCCTTGCAAAGACGAAACCAAGGTGTCAGGGAGTTTTTACAGTTTTTAACAAAATCAAAAGACAACAGGAGTAAAAAACTGGCACAAACAAACCCACAACAGATCCAGAAGACACATTTCTGATTAAGGTGTTAGAAAACCATTGCTAAGATGGCAAAATATAAAAAGAGAGGATTGATGAGGCCATGAAGCACTTCAAGTGGACTACTAATGACTGAAAGAACGTCTTATGGATGTTGAATTGGATGTATTAAAATTTTCACTAAATCTCAGCTGGTATCAAATCTATCGCTAAATCAACATTTTAGCGCCATGCAATACCTTCTGGTATGCGCCTAGTTTTGTTGTGGGGTACATCCTACAGCAAGTTAATGACCCAAAACATACTACCAGGTTGTGAAGATAGGCTTCACATCATAGAATGGCCTCCACGGTCTCCAGAATTCAAGCCAAGAGGTTTTTATTGTCATTTCAGCTGAGGCAGTAAACAGTGAAATGAGACAACGTTTCTCCAGAATCTTGGTGCTACAGAAAACAACATTTTCACATCACAACATAGAGCTACAGAACACAGAGCTGAGGACGAGACTAAGTTGCCATAGCCACCTTGCAACCTAGTACAAACAATGCAAAACAAGACATTGCTGAATAGACAAAATGAGACAGTTTAACACAAAATGGCAACGACCTGTAACTATATGCAGTGCAACTTAAACCCTACTGAGTTGGCGTGAGATGAACAGGAGGGTGAAAGCAAAACAACCTACATGTGCAACATATTTGTTGCACAAATATTTTCATATTTTCAAAGAGTAACTGATTCCTCTCATACAAAAAAAAAAGTGTGTTCAATTTGCAAACGATGGCTAAACTGAGGTTTGGCATATGTTTCACATCTTATCTTACATGTATTATAGTTCTACTTTTTTTTTTTTGGCCAGTGGAAAAATGAAAAAATTGGACTATGAAGAAATTTGTGTCAACTGGAATTCATTCATTCATTCATTCATTTTTCATTCACTCAGTCTTTCTACACAGGGGAGTCTGTTGTGCCTATTTCAGGCGTATATGCGTCTATGGGCAAGGCATGTTAAGGCAGGCCATAGACCCTCCATGGATCCAAAGGAACACCCGCCTTATTGACCCCAACCGATGGATGCGCAGGGCAAACGCACTCACAATCACACACAAATTCATACACTGGGGACAATTTTCCAAGGTGCCAATCAACCTACTGTGCATGTTTTTGGAACGGGAGGAAAGCGGAGAAACCGGAGAAAAAAACCCTGAGGCACGGGGAGAACACATGGCCGAGACCGGAATCGAACCCGGACCCTGGAGGTGTAAGGCGAACGTGCTAACCACTAAGCCACCGTCAATTGGAATAAAAATGGAATTGTTCGGCAACAAGTAGTCGTAGTAAAGATGAAATTCCGATCGCTTTTTATTCATCATTTAATCTCAAACCCAAATGCCTTCATCGTATAGCAATAACATTGGGCTTTGTCATCCCAATACATTTGAATGGGACTGTATATGTTGCTACAGCAACAAAAAGGCATTGTGGTCTTAATCCCATGACACATACCTGAAATTTGGAATAGAGCGCGTTGTCACTTTCCAGCATTTCCCCCACATATGCTATTGAAGAGGCAAGCCGGTCCCATACAATATACTCTGTCTCGTTTCCCAGGTAATTGAGTAATTCAAAACTGTTATTATAATTGATAATGTCTGCCCTGTGGGGAAAAAAAACAATAAATTTGCATCAAAACATTTCAATACACAAACCACATATAAACATTAGTAGGACATAAACTAAATTCATACATAATTAGTAAACTTTTGCCCCATTTGTGTGTATGTCTTTGTATTTCGCAAATCCTATTATATAAGAAACATGAACATTATCGCTGAGAAGATATGCTTTAATAATAGTTATTTTTATAGGTATTAGATTTTAGCTACTATCTAGTATCAGCGCCGGGTCACACGACCCTGTTTTTGATGTTAACATATATACCTTGCTAAAGCAAATATATCATCAATATAACCGCTTCTGTCTGCTGCACTGAAGACCTGCAATAAAGCCATAAAAACAAGCACTGATTGGGAAAGAGCGATTCAGAAATCTTTATGGATGCACATGATCATGGCCATAAGCCTTAAATGAGGTACAAACACATGAGGAAGTACCAGGTGGTCTGTTAGCAGCTGCTGGCTGATGGTGGCCCATATGGCCTCAGGATGATTGACACGGTAAAAGCCCATGTGGTCGTTGTTAACTTTGATGAGTCCGTCAGTAGCAGGGGAGTAGTTTGCAATAATTACCTCTGAAAGACAAATTACACAGGAGCCGTTTTCCAAGAGGTGCTTAATCACCAGTTAGGAGATTAGATAATGATATTAATGAAACTTGATTCGGGGAGCGTGATTCTATACTAGTACCTGTTTGTTCTCTATTAAACAACAAGGTGCCATTTGTGTTGGTTTTGTGTGAATTCCACTGCACTGGAATAGTCCACTTATAGCTGTGAAAGGGATTGATCATTTTCTAAACATCTGAACTGAACTGAAGACATGGAACTCGAATGATGTAGACCGGGAAGAATATGATATAGTATTGATGGAGTATATCCTTTGGTAACCAGAGATGATATGATATAATGGTGTAATGACACCGACTAACCCCAGAGGAGTGCTGGGCTGGTTGGGGTCTGCATCGGGATCCAGAAGGAACCGTTTCTGGGTAAGTTTAGCCTCTGTATTTGTATTAGTTAGACTCAGCACTGGGTAACCCATCTGTTTAGTCCATGTGTCCATCACACCTGCTACATCCAACCCGCTTACCTAATAAGATTCATATTGGTGCTATTAGAAAGACGGCAGCATTTGCGATACAAATGCAACATGTGCTCCAAACAAACCAACAATTCATTTTTGCACATTGCCTTTGGAAAAAAAAAATAACTACTACCTCAGTCTGGGCATTCCAAAAATCTGATGTCTTGGCGTTGTTAAATTTGAAGGTTTTCAAGTATTTCTGTTGAAAGCAATAAAGAGTTTGCAGATTGAAGATACACAGGTAAATGTTATATTCAAAATAAATGTAAAGCATGTCTTGAAACTTACCCGACAACCATCCCTAAATTTGTCCCGTCCAATCCAGCCCTCTAACATTCTCAAAATAGATGCTCCCTATAAATCAACAGTAGCAGGAAAAACATGGGTACTTTTTTTTCTTTTAAAAAAGCACAGGAGTGTTAAGAAATGTTTTGTTTTCCAAGCCAGTAACAGTTGTGAGGGCATGATGTAAGCACACCTTGCTGTATGAGATGGCATCAAAGACAGACGTAATTTCCGCTGGTGTGGACACGCTAACAATTATGGGGTGAGACGTGAGGAGGGCATCATCAACCAAGACAGGAAATACATCATCAATGAGCATGATGTCACGCTGCACAGAGAAAGACAATATTATATATTATTCATATAAATATAAATAAAGGAATTTATATATATATATATATATATATACATGTATATATATATGGATATGTCTACATACATACTTTATATAATAACAACCAGTTAAAATTATTTAAAATTATGTTCATGAGATGAAACCTAAACAAACTGCCAAAAATGCTTTCAGTCACATTGAGGTTTTTTCTTTCATTAACATTTTTCGCTTCTATGACTGTGGTGTTTTTTATGTATTATACAGACTTAGGCTCACCATTCCCCAACTGGGTTCAGCTACCTCCACTCCCACATACTCAAAAAAGCTGGCAAATCCTTCGTTTAGCCACAGGTCATCCCACCAGTCCATTGTGACGATATTGCCGAACCACTGCAGGCAGAAATCATGCAATAATATAGCAATTAGAGGCAATTATGTTTATCTGAAAACAGCACGCCATATCAGATATGCCTTTTTTATTTCGCCATCAAAGGGGTTTGTAGGGGCTGGGCTGACAGTAACACCCTGGTGAAAGCCATAAAATCTGAGGCTTGGTTTGTTGGAAATTATTTGGATTTTGTCCAAGTGCATCAATGCCTGAAATCTCTAAAAATGAGATTGTTTTATGGAGGCAGATTGTGTCTAACAGCCTTGACCCTCCATATTAAATACGCTTATCAATGTTCTGGCGTGATACAAAGGTCATGCCCAGAGGAGGCTGTGCTCATCACTTGGAAACTGAGCTGAAAGGCTTTTATCGTCAAAAGGTTTCGATAAGTTACTGTGTGACTTTTGCAGCCTTGTCGTCTTAGTGTTCTTTTAAAGGTTGTGATATGATGCTTGAGTCATTAACCTGGTGCACGAGTTCATGGCCGATGACACTGGCCACACGCTGCTTGTTATAAGAGGAAGACTCCTTTTCATCAAACAGAAGGTTGCTCTCTCTGTAGGTGATCAAGCCCCAGTTCTCCATCGCTCCTGTCCCAAAGTCTGGGATTGCTATCTTATCTGGGAATAGAAAATGGCAGTGGTGTCTTAGGTAGCTATCATGACATGACACAGAGGGGAGCTTTTCTTTTAAAGGACTTCCATATGTTCCATACATAACTGTAGTTAAAGCGAATGAAACGATATACATATAACATAGTTACCAAGCTTTTGAATAGAGTATTCCATGTCAAAGTATTCTTCGAAATAGTCAAAGATGACCTTCGTGACATTTGCAGCATATTCAGCAGTGTGGATCTGTGAAGGCTGGGCATAGATCCTAAGCTGAAGGGTAAGAAGAGAGAGAGAAAAAAAAGTCCCATTAAAACAAGCTCCGTTTTTTTACCCCGACGCTTGGAGACGAGTGTACTTACTGTAATGTTGCTTTTAGATATCCGTTCCACATAAGTGAACCGGTGCACTGCGAAACACACCAAGTAGGTGCTCATCGTAACTGATGTTTTAAAAGTAGTTTTTTGCTTCCGGTCTGGAAGCGTTTCTACTCTCTTTAAAAAAGAATTAAATAAAATCACATAAGAATAAAAGGTCAATTTATGTGTCAGTCATGCTTCGGGATGAGTGGAAATAAAAGCCACAAATACAAAACATAGAGCAAGGCTACATAATGCAGTGCATTTCTGCATGTGCGGCATACCTCCTCTGGCATGTTGGACAAGGCTCCATAAGCCTGGTCATGGGTAATGGAAATTCTGAATGTAGCTTTTTTGTTCGGCTCATCGAAACAGGGGAAAGATTTACGAGCATCGGTGGGTTCATGGTCTGTGGCTGCAATTTTTCTGAAAAAGAGCAATAGGGGCTCATAAAAACCCAACGCTTTGTTTACATTCTCTACTGCATTTCGCAAAAAGTAGTGCACACTATCACAATGACATTTTCGTACATTTTCGTAAGTTTTAGAAACAGCAGAATTCTTTTGGATGACTTTCCACAGATACTGTGTATTATATATAAATGTGTGAGAGGTGTTTTTCTTTTCTTCCATGATAAATATGGGATTTCTGATGGGAATGCATCTACATATCATTTTTTCCCCTCTCATCTTAGCCTTGGGATTTATCTATATGGACCAGGGTGTCTTATGTTTCATATTCTGCCTGTGTGTAACTCCTGCATAGACTATGAGTTTGCTAAAGCTGTCTCTACTCATTCAATAAATCATCTCTTTTATTATACTTTGGCTCTTGGTTTCCTGGTCATTTAGACAGCCCGCTTCTGATGAGTCTGCACTGTTTTTTCCCACTCATCCAGGAAGAATCACAACCACAGTCGTGTTACTGTTACTGTGGTTGCTGTCCATATGCAAGAAGATTTTCATATGTTAATATGTGATTAATCAGTTGTAAAATATCTGCTTTTCTCTCCTCTGGTTACTTCTGGTTATTTGCTTGGGCTTAAAAAAAATCTGTGACCAAGTTATAAATAGGATAATAAAAAATTATTGCAGCATATGGATACAGTCCCAGTCCCATCTTCACATTCTCTTAAGATTTTGCTAACAACACAGATGCTTAATACTACTTGCGTTGAATTATATGTACAGGCATTTCCAACAACGGAAATGAAATTTTTTTTTTACTAAATATATTGTCGATCTGGGACTAGGATCACTATCGAGGAAGATCCACTGAGACCCTTTACTGTCTGACGTGTTCCCCCTGGAGGTATAACTTATTTAGCTGTCTTTTATGTGTTGTTTTTCTGTGATCTTTGCTCTTGTCTTTGCTCTTACACACTAATAAGGAATGCGAAAAGCCCTCGCTAAACAGTTGCACAGCCATTTGTTTCCATGGCACACACACACAAAAAAAAAGACAGATACTATAGCTTGGTAAATTTCTGAATATACATACTTAAAAAAAACACTATGAGAAGGACTATCTAATTCAGGCACACATTTCAAGGGAGGAAGAGATTAGAGACTATTAATGACCGAATCAGTAGAGTGATTGAAAATTGGCGCTATTAGGTTTTCTGTTGCACCGCATATAAATGTCGCTGCGTCAAAATCATTGTTCAAAGGAAACAACGCAACAAGTCTTACACAATGTCAACATATATTCCCACAGTGGAAATGAAAAAGAAACAAGACTGACTTGGTTTCGCCATTCTCAACGTAGGTTGTCTTGTAGAAACCAACTAGAGAGCCATTCAGCCAGCCTTGGAAGTTCAGAGTGAGTATGTAATACTCATTTGGGCCAGTGGGCCTTAGCTCCTTTGTTGCCTCCACGACTACATACTCCTGTGGAGTGTACTCAAAGCACCCCTTCAGCCCAATATTGCTGGTAGAAGTTGGGCCCTTAAACTGCAGAGTGGGCATTGCTGATACAAATGTCTCTCGAATGTGTAGCCATAGGTGCGTGCTGGGCTTAGTCAGAGTCAAGTGGATGGCCACACTGCCGGTATAGACATCTGTGTCTAGGTTTGGCTCCATGTGCAGATCATAGTGGTCTGGTATGATGTAGTCAGGCAGACGAAAATTGGTCCATCCACCGCTGGTATCGTTGGATGGTTTGCAGGGTCCCTTGCTGGGGTCTGGTTTTGGGGGTTCTGTTGGTGTTGGCTCATCCGGAGAAGAGGTCTTCTGGCTCAAGCCCACACCGAGACCCACAGCAACACCGGTGACTACCACGGCCAAGCATATGAGTGCGGCGTGCTTCCCTCGAATACAGTAGCGTTTCTGTTTCGGCTCCAGATCAAACCGGTCCATGGTGAAGAGTCAGAAGCCGTTATTCACCTCAACTCAAGGATTCCTTCTGAGATACGGTCACACGCTCCACACTTACTTCCTTATCCCTCCCAGAAAAGAAAGCAGCTGTGCGACTGGGGATCTCAGAGATTTCCAGCTGTGTAAAGAATACACTTGCAATCCTCATTCATCAGGATCTGTCTACAGACTGTGCATAAAAGTGCAGGACATGTAGAAACAAGACAGAGATTTAAAAAAAAAAAAGGCAGGTTTTCCCAAAGACGATAATTTAAATGTTTGTAAGACCACAAGTACTCACTTTGGTCCAAATGTCCAAATAAGGGGATTCACCGACTGATGTTAACTGCTGAATAGTCAAACAGCAATGACATACACAACTAGATACACGGTAATTCATACCCTCATCAGGTTAGCCATCAATATATGCAGGTTAATCAACAATCGAGAGGAGTGATCACATACTCTGTAGAAAGAATGGAAGTTAGGCAGGTTTGGAAAAAAAAACGGAGCAAAAGAGAGAGAAAGGGCAAAAAATGAGTGACTGCGAATTGAGTTAAGAGGAGGGGGCATATGACTTGGGAGTGGTGAAAATAGCTGTGCTCTCTTGAGTTTTACACTATAGAGTGGGATTATTACAGTCCATCAGGTGACATTTAAAGAGAAATTTACAAATTTACAACTGTCAATACTTCTATTATTATTATCCTTTTTATCTGTAAGAGCAGTGGAGTGTTAAGCAGCCACGAATATTATACTCGGGAGAAGTAGTATTAAATCATTAGGTTGATGTACAATCCCAATTTCAAATATGTTGCAATATTGAGTAAAATGTGAATGCAAATGTGAAATAAATCCAATTAACTGCAAATCTCAAAAACCCATATTTTATTTATAGTAGAACAGAAATTATGTTTAAATTGATGAGTACCATTTTAAGAAAACCTATTTTGAATATTTTGCCTAAAAAGAGGGCCATGTTTTCAACTCTGTAGCATCCTGTCAATCTGTATACATCTGGGAACTGAGTTTTATGAGCGTCAGCCCATTTGTGCCTGATACATGATTCTGGATGCAAACCAGACCTAGGAGTCGAGTCAAGGCAGACCCGACATCTTCAAAGTCATGCTTTTGTAAAACTGTTAATTAATTATTGCTCCCCTGAGAAATAGTGGGACCAGTGAGGAATGGCTGAACGAGCGTGGTGCAGTGAAGGGTGAGCCAAGTGGGGGGGTCGAGGGCTTGTGGTCTATTTTTAGCTTTGTAGGTGAGGATCAGTGTTTTAAATCTAATGCCAGTGGAGAGAACGCAATAGTGGGATGATGTGAGAGAACCTAGGAACAGCTGCCTTCACAATAACAACAACAATAATAATAATCAAGCTAACCAGCTATTTTCTTATCCTGAAATTAGCCACATTTTCCTCTCAGGTGTCTGATTTCTCTAAGCATATATGCATATACCTTGCGTGTACACATGTACAAAGGAGCAGTTAGGCTTATCAGTTTAACCGCAACTGGGCTTTTGGAAATATGTTACTAAAACAGTTTTTTAAAAAAAGACTCAGTGCAGTAATTAATATTTAATCCATATGATTGGGTAAAGGTAGCCCTCTAGAGGCCATCTTGACAAATACAAGCCATCAGAGCTAAAACGCACAAGATCACTATGTGTAGGTTGAAAGTCATTACAGAGGTTACATATAGCGGATATCACTTCAGATTTCATATCCTCTGACATGACATCATAGCAAGTCATAGCCATTCATTAAGATTGTTACTTATATAACAGAGGTCATTAACTTAGACTATTATCCTCATGGCTCTCCCTATTTAAGCCTGCTAGCACATGTCAGTAACAAATCCACTATATCTAAACAAATATCTATGTTATTAGTGCTATCTATCAAAATAGAGACTACAATTACAATTACAATCAGTAAGAGAGTCTGCTTTGTGTAGAAATCACATGTGCTCAATATACACATTCCACATAAAATATCAAGTTTTCCTCACTCTGAATAAATTAGCAGATATACAAGATAATTACATGACTGCTGTGTGTGGTGTGTGTGTGTGTGTGTGTGTGTGTGTGTGTGTGTGTGTGTGTGTGTGTGTGTGTGTGTGTGTGGTGTGTGCAAAGAAAACTCAGAAATCTGTGTGGTGGAAAAATGGAAAAATTATGCAACATTACCTATCCAAAAAAATTATCATTGACAGGTCTTGTCCACAGCTGGTAAAAAATAAAAAATCTCCCCCTAAATGTAAAAACCAGATGCCCAAAAGGAGAGAAAAAATTTAAAAGAAAAAGGAGAGGAAAGGAATATTTAGGAGGTTGCTGAGAAAAAGAGAGAACGCTTAGGAAAAGAATATACAGTATAAGAAGCTACAATTTAAAAAATACACCAAATTGTTACCTTTTCTCTCTGCAGTATCCATGGAAGGAACAGGTAGGAACAAATGTGCCTCATCGGACATAGGCAGAGTCTGAATGTTTAATAAATGATAGACACAGAAGAGATAATATAAAGGTGCACTAGTCTTAGTCAAGGCATTTTTGGGACGTGATCACACCCATCTTAATAAGAGGATGTCATTCACTCTCAAGAATGGCTGAAGGTAGTAATAGCCAAAAAAAAAAAACACTTGAGAAGAAACGTACATACTCTAAAGGTTCAGTATTACTTTATTGTACCAGTTATCTTGCATAGCATTGTAAAAATTTGTGTTGGATGAAATATATATATATATATATAATATAATATAAAAATATATATATATAATATATAATATAGTATGTGTGTGTGTGTGTGTGTGTGTGTGTGTGTGTGTTGAGGCTTTTTTTTGTTTGACTAACAATACTATCTCCTGCAACCCAAAAATTAACGATGGTATTGTCAGGTACTTTCAGTAGTATTTTATTGTTGGTTTATTTTTATAGCAAAATGACAACAATAACAAAAAAATGACTGAATCCAACCATTCCCAACTCGATAATTCTACAGTGAGGAGTATCATTCACAAGTGGAAAGCAGTTGCCAGTCTTCTCAGAAGTAGACGCTGCAGCAAATTCATATCATGCAGTGCTTTTGCAAACATCTCAGTCTCTACAGGCCTTAGTTTTAGTCTGTTTTAGATTTTCTTTTATATTCTTTTTTATGCATCCACGAAAAAGAAATACTTGTTTTTTTTCGTAGTTTGGTCCTGGACTACTAAAAAAAACATATAAAAATAATTTCCCCCTTTTACATTTTTAATTTGTAAGTTCCCTTTCTAAAATGAGTATTGGAGGATTAGAAAAGCGACTTCTGATCTTCCCATCAATAGAATGTACTAATAGAGTGCAGACGCCACTGTTAGACCCTATGTAGTGCCCTTCCTTTTTAGGGGTTCTCTCTCTCTCTCTCTCTCTCCCTCTCTCTCCTCTCTTCCCTCTCTCTCCCTCTCTCTCCCCCCAAATCCGCTCTCCCCCCCAAATCCGCTCCCCCCCACCCCTCTCTCTCGCACTCTCACCCCCCTCCTCTCTCTCTCTCTCTCGCTCTCTCTCTCTCCCTCCCTTTCCCCCCTCTCCCTCTCCCTCTCTCGACTCAAAGCATGGCGACGGTGGTGGCGACACGAGCGTGCGAGACCGAGGGTTGCAGCAAAGAGGCCAAACTGCAGTGTCCCACATGTATTAAACTCGGCATACAAGGATCGTATTTCTGCTCCCAGGTAATTGCCCTGCTCCGGGTTCCGCTTCAGATCGGCTGCTAGCGCACGATTTAGCCGATGAGCTAGCTAGCACGTTGCTAAATCTAGGTTCACCCGGTCTGGTTTTAGTCTGCGGGCTAGCACAACAAGCTATGAGGGCCAGGACAACCGGCGTGATTTCTCACTTGCCTGGCGCATTTTTATTTTCATTATTATTTTTTTTTACAAGCACACCATTACACCTTGCTTGTAGAGCCTTTTCTATGGAGTGATGGTATAACATGGGGTTTAAGACTTAAGGCAAGTGTGTTAGCACAGCGCCTGGGCATGAGGCTGACTCGGCTCCAACATGTCAAACTAGTGAAAGAGAAATCAAATCAAAGAAAATCCATGCTTTATACGTACACTTTCATAATCCTCGTCCATATAGTTAGCCATAAATGTTTATTAATATACTTTTAGTGACTGCATTCAGGTTTGCTGAATCTGCTCTGGTTATATGGCCAGTTTAAGTTTTATATGTATAAATGTATATTGATTATTTTTTTTAAGTTTTTTTTTGCAGGTTATAAGGGGGAGAATAAATCCTTCGGTGGTGGAGTGCAGTGTTAAATGGGTAGTTGTGGTTAGATGGGCCACCTGTTGCAAGTCTGTAAACTGGGGTGTGGACTTGCTATACAGTGTCAATGCATCTCCAAAAATACTCCCATAGAGAGATGATCCAGATACTGTACATGGATGGTAAAGGTCCTGGGATATCCAAACCAAATTATATTTGATTATATAGATCAGGCATAACATTTGACTGGTGGAGTGAATGAGTGTTGATTGATCATGGCACCTGCTAATGGGGGAAATTTTGAAAAATGGGCAAGCGTAAGGAAGAATGGAACAGTGATGGACCGGTGACCAAGGCTTATTGATTCACATGGGGAGTGAAGGCTGGCTCGTGGGGTCCGATCCAACAGATGAGCGACTGTAGCTTAAATTGTTGAAGTTAATTCGGTTAAAGCCTGAATGGTCAGGGAAGTTTTGGCAGCAAAACGGGGGTCTAACGCAATATTAGGCAGGTGGTCAGCGTGTTATACCTGATCAGTATATATACAATTGTATACAGTATACATCAATGTCTTTTATTTATATTGATTTTGTGTGTTTGTGTGTATATATATTATATAGTATATATATATATATATATATATATATATATATATATATATATATGCATGAGAGATATATGAAGGAAGAATAAGGTTCATAATACTTATCACATGTACACAGTGAAATATCCTAGTGTGCATAAAAATTGGTATGAGAAGGGATTGCATTCATATTTTAATGATTATGTGTGAGGATAGGACACTTGTATATTTTAAGTGTAAACACGCTAGGCAATTCAATTTTAATTCAATTATTACATTTATATTTGGATATTGCTTTTAACAATGGGTCTTGTACCAAAGCAGCTTTACACAGATGATAAAAGAATGTAAAAGTTTGTTCTGTATAATTGGTAACTTTATCCCTAATGAGCGAGCCAATGGTGACTGTGGCAGTGAAAAACTATTTGAGATGGCATGAGGAAGAAAGTTTGAGAGGACCAGCATTCAAAAGGGAACCCATCCTCATGTGTTTGACCTTGAATGTCCATTCATTAGTTAATCATTGTTAACCATGGTTTGCAGTAATGTCCTAATGTATTACATCCATTATGCTGTTTGAACATCGTGAGGATAGTATAGCAAAAATAGGAATAATAGTAAATACTTATTAACTTGGCTGAGGATTCAAGTTGCAGTGTAATCCAGATGCCACAGCTTGCCCGATTCATCAATGGCAAGATGTGGCACTGGATTGAGAATCCAGAATTTGTGAAGATAATGGGCCAGCAATTTGCAAAATGCATAATGACACACTTGCTTTTCTTAAAGACTGCCAGGTAATCTTTGAGAATGCCACTTGGGTGATATTCTATGCAAGGAAAATGAGGCAAATTATAACTTCAGTCTGTAAGGGTTATTTTTTTTTGTATTATTAAAAGACAAAAAGCTGCAGATAAGTTCTTTGAAATATGATGGTTCTTAAAAACTGTACTTGTCTTGGGTTAATATATTTCCAAAAACACACAATTTGCCTTAATAACGAAGTAACTAGTCATGTGAAAATAAATAGGCGTTCTTGTGAAACAAAAAAAAAATTCATATGTTCTTGAATCCTGAAAAAATAAAAATTTACAAAAAACTTAATTGTATGGTGTAAATAGATTTCAAAAAAAGACGTGTGGGACTATGTATGATTCGTATAAAAAAAAAACCCTGACAGGCTTTCATTTAAGGGATTAAGGCTTTATTTTTAAGTAATACAACGGCAGGATGTGCTGGTAGAGCAGGAAACTCCTCAAAAGGATATTTCTGATCATTAATGAAAATTTACTGTGGAATATCCAGAAGGCTGTGTTAGTTTCTGTTTTAATTTGCAGAAATATACAGCAAATTCCTTTCAAGCTTCTTTTTCCTTTCACTCACTTCCTTTTACTAGCCTTAAAATGCTTACATGCTGGAAAAAGTTTTGACTTATTGACTGTACCTATTCTGCTATGAGGTTCCTTATAAGGAATCTCTAATATCCGATTTGATAGTAAGTTTTCCAGCATGCAAGCATTTTTAAAGATACGAATAATACAATAAGAATACACACACAATGTGTATATGTATGTAATTTTTTTTGACAGAAATCTGTCACTTGAATTCAACACCTTCTGGCCAATCATGCTAGAGAATTTAGTAGCAATGTGATGTGTTTCACTGCTACTTTTAGTATAAAGTGTTTCATTATACATACTACAGACTTTTTTTTTCCTCTCTTGTTTTAGGAATGTTTCAAAGGCAGCTGGGGTACCCACAAACTGCTTCATAAGAAAGCAAGTATGTGTCATCTTTCCATTGCACCTGAAGTATGTTTGTCCAGGTGATGTGTTTAACAGTCCTTGTTATTGTGTATTTGAACAGAGGAAGACAAGAAGGATGAAGAAAAGAACTGTGTGGAGAAGGAAGTCAACACAGATCCCTGGCCTGGATACAAGTACTCTGGCAAGCTCCGACCCCACTATCCTCTGGTATGAGCACAAATAAAAGGTCTAGATAAAGATTATTTACAAAAAAAAAAAATATATATATATATATATATGTATGTGTATATATATATGTATGTATACGTGTATGTGTATATATGTATATATATGTATATGTATATATATATGTATGTGTGTATGTATATATATATATATATGTATGTATACGTGTATGTGTATATATGTATATATATGTATATGTATATATATATGTATGTGTGTATGTATATATATATATATATATATATATATGTATATGTATATATGTATGTATGTATGTATATACATATACGTACATTCATACATACACACCCACATTTTACAGATAGATGTTTTCTGGTTGACTTTTTAGACACCCATGCGTCCCGTTCCAGGGCACATTCAGAGGCCGGACTACGCTGATCACCCACTGGGTAAGTTTGAATATATTTACCAAAATGTGAGCCACCAAACAAAATCTTTAGATTTTGTAAATAATTGTTTCCCAAAGCACAGCTTTTTCTCGTATGTGTTATTTTAACCCTCTCTCTCATAATTGAATAAAACA
>JACRUU010000014.1:3732500-3765000 GCA_030449085.1 Kryptopterus vitreolus
GATAACATAGTCACATGCATTATGGGAGATGTAGTTTATTGTACGCTTTGAAGCGGCATAACCTTATTTAAAGACAATCATACACTTTTTAAGCTCTTTCGGAGCTTAAAATATTCTGCGTGTGTGCCTTGAATTTGGCACATGTTCTAGATGTAAACACTTTGGTTTAAACATTGTTGCGGACTGAATGTGGTGCATTGTGATAAGTGATAAGATACACACAGCAAGCCAGTGTGGTGCGACGGCCATCAAAGTTAAAATGAGCATCTACAACGTCCTGCACCAGCATCTCGTAGTGACTTTGCCAATTGTACTACAAGAAGCATGGTGTTGCATATGATTCAGAGTTAAATGGAGACGTAACCCCGTACTGCTGTTGTCTTTTGGTTTCGTCGTCGCACCTCTATAAGTAAAGTTTTCGGTGCTGACAGTCTTGTTTTACTTGCTCAGTTATTTTTAACTCTGAAACTTCAGGTTGTGAATTTGCTTTGCACGCTGAAAGTAAATTCACCATCTGATGTTTCAGAGAGTGCACATGCCCTAAAGATACGCTCTCGGCACTAATATCATACCAGCCAGCCTTTCCAAACAATTTCTTCATGATTCATCCAATGCGATCCAGTGCGGTGAGTTTGGAAGCATTCAGCTGAGTCAGAGCCTCACCCGCTTCAGAACCTGTCCTGCTTTTGTCAGCAGTCACAGCATTTAATACACGAGAGCCAATTTAGTCGCCATACATATCCACATATCCATACATATGTTGAGCTGGTTCAGACGATGAGCAATTTGTACCTTCCACACATTCTTTTCTGTCCATTGTTTTGTTTTTTTTGTCTCATCTCTTTAAGGTATTCCTGTTTACCTTTTTCATATACATTTATAGATCGTTGAAAAATTCTTGTCATCTACCAATTATTTATTTATTTCATTAATTCATTCATCTTCTACTGCTTTATATGACTTCACTCAGGTGTCTTCAGGCAAGACACACCCTGTATGGAATACCAACCCATCGCAGGGTACACAAACACTCACATTCACACCGTAGGGACAATTTTCCAAGGTGCCAATTAACCTACCGCGCATGTTTTTGGACTGTGGGGAAACCATAGGACCCCAGAGAAAAAACCCTGAGGCACGGGGAGAACATGCAAACTCCACACACACATGGTGGAGACAGGAATTGAACCCCCAACCCTGGAGGTGTGAGGCGAACGTGCTAACCTCTAAGCTACTGTGCCCCCTTTTCTTGAATATTTAATAATAATATATTAAATATAATATATCTAAATTATATTTGTATTTATATAATTTTTAAAAACAATCTGTTATCATGAAGCACGAATCCAGCCTTGCTACGAGCATCATAAAAATCCGTCCAATGGCTCTGGTGGAATTCATGCATGTTATTGTATCATAATTAGTGGAAATGGTTTGCTTAAAGCAGACTAGTTCGAGCTGACTACACTGTGTTCACAGAAAACATCCGAAAGCTTTTCCCAGTCTTTTCGTTCCGAGCATGTTTAAATGTTTGTAAACTTCTCTGTCCAGGTGGTTGGCAGGATGAGACATGGCCAGATGGTTGGACAGCTGTTACTCGAGATGGGAAACGATCTGCCCAGTTTGAGCACACACTTCTGGTGACCGAAACAGGTTGCGAGATTCTCACTCGCCGACTCGATGAAAATGGCCGGGCTCACTTCCTGTCTCAAATGTAGAGTGCTCGGATGAGAGCACAAGGCGCCTCCCTTCCCTGTGGAGGACACATCCGCTCCGCCCCCGTCGCTGATCAGCCAGTCACACCGTGGTTCTCTGTTGGGCAAAAGATTATTGGCCACATGGTCACGGTAATGGAGTGTCTGTCTGGGCAAGAAGCGGAAATTTTGTTTATTTATGAAATTGTCATCTGAACATTCATAGGACTTCAGCTTTGGATCTGATCAAACTGGAAGGCACTGACCTTTGACTTGCTTGCAGATGCACCACCCTTTGTTTGGTGTGTGTGTGCTCGTGTGTGCGTGCGTGTGCGCGCGTGTGAGTGACATCACACGCTTTATGTATGAGTTTGAGTTCAGGAGTAATTATATGTATGTGTCCATTTATGAATGGCATGCCTGTCATGCGTTTCCAAACGATACCAAACAGACTGATCGAATAAAATCCGACTGCATTTTCTATTCTTTTCTTTCTGGTTTATCGCAAACATATTTTCTGGCCACAGCCTTCTGTTTACAAAAGAGTGCCTCATGACAAACTGTGTACTTCATGCATCCGACTGTTTTATTGTTAGTTATTTGAAGCAGTAATGTGAGTGAGGGTATGATTTTGTTTGTTATTGTCTGATGCGGTATCGAACCGTTTTGCATCATTGATCTAACATTGCCAGCTTTGTGGTCATTTGGGTGGGTGTATGTGTGTGTGTGTGTGTGTGTGTGTGTGTGTGTGTGCGTCTGAAACCCAGTCAAAACCATTTCATTGATCTGCATTCAAGGCTGTATTAAAGCAGATTTTCCCTATTGATGATCTCTAGGTTTTATGTTGTTTCTCCCCCACCCCCAACCCATATGTGAGTAAACTCAGTGTCTGTGTCTATATGTGTATTTGCAAAAGTCCAGATTTGGGTATGGGGAAGTTGAGAAATTTGTTTATACCAACTTGCAAGTGTATACTAAATTCTACGTAAATAAATATGTTTAGTCTAATTTATTTCGGCAGCTGTCGTGTTGTCTAACCCCATTTCCGTTCGGTCATTTTCAGAAATATCTACTATAAATCCTCCAAATGGTATGTGTACTAAATCAGTAGTTCAGCTGGGGATTTGTGTTTGTCCAGGGAGATTTCTTGCATCTGGATCCCATCATATTATGCAACAGATGGTTAGAGTTTAAATGAGCCTGACGAAAAATATGAGGATGAACTGATTCCTTTTTAAAAAAAAATTTTTTTTTTGGAGGGGATTATTAAAATAGTTGAAGGGGGTACAGTTCATGCCCTGGGGATGTCTTGGCAAAGATCAAACCCGGGGTTAGAGCTCGGAAATGCATTTGCATTCGAGTCTGCAGATTGAATTTGTTAAATAGTGTTGGGATTGCAGCTTGTCAGTCGGCTCCACACGGCCAGAATATGTACGTGACTGGATCCGTTTCAACATTTCTGCACGTTGCGTAAGGACATCATATGGCCCGCAGTCGGATTCGGGAGGGATTTCCACAGTATGAAGCGATACAGCTGTTTCTTTGCCGTTTAGCGCTTGGTTATTTTATGAATCGCTTAACGAGTCTTATGAAAGGGTCGTGGTGTAAATGGGATGAGCTCATAAAGATTTAAAGCAGACGCGTAATTGAATTTGCATCTTTATTACCGCATAATATGGTGTAATATCTTGCTGTAGAAACTTGAATTCCAATATGGGAGTTAAATGCTTAGTCTTGCATGCAGGTTAAATGGATAATGAGTACTTCAATATGATTTATTTTACTGAGTATTACAGGGTTTGAGAGAACCCTTTTCAATGAGCATATTAGAAGATAGAGAATAATTAGCTGAAGCCATGGCAAAAGCAGTGATGAATTTGGCCTTAAGCAGCTGTTGTGTTTGCGTGCCTGCGTCCCGTCTCATTTCGACACGCTCATGATGGTTCGAATGCTGTAAGACAGGAAAATAAACGTGTGTTTAATAATCTGTATAAAAACATCCACCTGTTTAAAAGAATGACGGAGAATTTACCAAGCGCCTTTCTTCATGAGCTCGATGGCATCGTTGACCTGCTCGATACTCATGGTATGGGTTACAAATTCGTCCAGTTTGATGCGGCCGGCCATGTAGTCTAGGACTAGCTTTGGAACAGAATCCTTGCTCTTAAAACCTGAGGCACAAAAAGATCAATTGATGCTCATTTGTCATTTAATAAAATAACTACATTTGATTTTATTTCCATTCCATAGGCGTTTGTGTGTATGTAGTGCCGGGTTACCTCCGAACAATGTTCCTTTCCAGGTCCTTCCAGCGATCAGCTGAATTGGTCGAGCAGAGAAATCATTGACGTCTGTCCAGCCGACGAGCACACTCACACCCCACCCTTTAATGCACGACTCCAGTGCACTCCGCTACACAAAACCAGCAATAATTTACCACACTTTCGTCATTCAAAAAAAAAAAAATACACACGCACAACCAATACAAAGAACTTGACATTACAGCTCACCATAACGGCCACATTGCCCACACACTCGAGGGAGAAATCCACACCCCCGTTGGTCATTTCCACCAGAACTTCACTGACAGGCTTTTTGTGTGCTTTAGGGTTCACAAACTCAGTGGCACCAAACACCTTTGCCTTCTCAAACTTCTGCTCGTTTATGTCCACAGCAATGATCCTGGAGGCTCCAGCATTCTTACAGCCCATGACTGCAGCGAGGCCGACGGCCCCGAGCCCAAACACCGCGCACACAGAGCCTGGTTCTACCTGTAAGCCACATGCTGCCATATATAAGCATATTCTTACTCCATCAACACCACCGCACTGCATTATACACACCTTGGCAGTGTTAATAGCCGCTCCGTAGCCGGTGGATATGCCACAGCCCAGCAGACACACGCGGTTCAATGGGGCATCATCGTGGATCTTTGCCACGGCAATCTGGTTCATAACCGTGTACTCGGAGAAGGTGCTGGTGCCCATGAACTGTAGCACGGGCTTCCCGCGGCAGGAGAAGCGCGTAGTGGTTTCTGACATTTGGGCATATCGGTCACTAGACCTGAAAAAAAAAAATAATTTGATGTCCGTGAAGCAGTTAATTCATTGCCTTTAAAATTGCCTTTATGTTTGGCTGGAACAGCCTTTCAGCCTTTTTATTGTTATATTTATGGCTTGTTGTTAAAACTACTTGCACGGTCGAAGAGCTTTTCTTGCCCACTCCTGTTTCGGTGCTTTGTATGCATTATGTAGGTTTCTTACCAGCCGTTCTCACACAGGTTGGTCTTTGGGCTCTTACAGAACCTGCACTCCTTGCACTGAGAGATGAACAGGGGAATGACTTTATCACCTGCAAAAGACATCAGTACACTAGGAGGTCAATACACTACAGATTAGCGAGCAGTCCCAGATCAGAACGGACGTTTTTTAGCTCTCCTGACCTGGTTTGAATTCAGTGACTCCGGGTCCGACGCTTTCCACCACACCAGCCCCCTCATGGCCAAGGACACAGGGAAAGCCTTCTCTATGCTTTCCCTCAAACAGATGGTACAAGTCGGTGTGACAAAGACCTGTGGCAATCACCTACAGCACAGGACAAGATTAGAGTATACCTTAAATACCTTTTTTTTGTTTTGTTTTTTTTAATCACCATACATTAATTTATAGGATTGATTTCTGAACGCAAATACAAGGGCATGAGGGAGAAATATCCGACCTTGATGCGTATTTCATGCTTTTGGGGTGGAGCCACTTCGATTTCCTCCATCACCAAAGGAGCATTGGGCTCCCAGGCTAGCGGCACGACATTTAATCACCTAAAACACACACACACACACACACATTGTGGTGTTCTTCCTGTGTGTAGCGCAAAAAGGTCATGAATTCTCCAAATACGCCGATTCCAGATGGCACATGGAATCGTTCCAACCATCTGTTTCTTGTCCATTAAGCAATGTTTGTCATGAATGGAGTTTATAAGTGAACTTAAAACCTTATCATATGTTCAATAGATTACCACCTTTTACCGCTTTAGTACTTTGGTTTCTAGGTAATAGGGAAACTGTTCACTTCGCCTGTTTTTATTGGGTTATATTCTGAAGTTATAATACCTCTCTTTACAGGGAATAATTCAAATTTCAAATTTCATTTGTCACATACACACACATACATACAAAGTACGACATGCATTTAAAAGCTTCTTACGACCGTCCAACATGTAAATATGTAGGGGGAAAAAGAAATGCAGGTAGTGCAGGTATTCATAATAAATAATTGGAGAGAAAAATAAAAGTAGCATATGTAAAACAAAATAGGAATGAAATGAAAATAGGGATATTAGTTAAAAATTAAAAATATGATGCATATATATATATATATATATATATAAATTTATTTTGTGTAATATAGCACATAATATAGCACTTCTTTATGAAACACAATTGAAATGTATTCCACATTATATAATTCATCTGGACCCTGACAGCTAAATTGCAATTACATTTTACAAAGCGTACATGGCAATAAATGTGAATTTATACGAAGCTTTCAAATACAACAGACGAGCAGCTATTGATGAGACATAAATAAGGGGGGGGGGGGGGGGTAATACGTACCTTTCCTGCAGTGGCCATGTCTTAATATTGTCCCTATGACAGAGAGGGAGAAAGAGAGGGGGAAAAAAAAACAAAGACAGAAAGAAAAAGACTGCGAGCTATTTGGCTCCCGATTATATACCCAAGCCCCAAAATCTCAACAGGGAGGAACCACCTTCTTACAGCTGTCTTTAAGGAGGAGCTGTAAAGTTATCCAACAGATTTATGGGAAGATTAACAAATACCACATTGCTGAAATGCTACAGTTGAATTTATTTTCCTTTCAGTAAAGCTTATGTAAGATAGTGATCAGGGCCAAGTGGTAGCCGTGATTAAGTAAGAGAAGCACTGCACTTGCAGACACGGCCATACAAAGGGCTTTTTTTTTATGACTGAAACACGGCAACCCAAGATATACAAGTAAACTTATGAAAGTGAATTTGAGTCCTTCCACCCCCTTAATTAATGTTTAATCATACTGATAAACAACTGCTGAAAATATTCCACCCTGCAGCCTTCTGGTCTGCTTCCAGTAGATCCGCCATTTCCACAGCTTGATGAAAGAGATTTTTTTTTTTACTACTTTAAAAAAGAACCAAAAAAAAAAAACATAATATGGATTTAGGCAGATTAAAGGCTTCATAAACGTATAGACTACGTGCTGAGCAATTTGATAAAAATGACTACTTTGAAACTCGCACGCAATTTAAGGTTACGCAACCTCTGAGGATTTTGCTTTTTACGCACTAGCCAATGTGTGTCATCTGTGTCTTTTAAGGGACGGATTGTCAGGCCACGCGCATAAACGTTATGGCTCATGCATAATTTAAAATCCAAAAAGCATACCAGTGATGCTCCATTCTTTGTTGTTTTTTTTTTTCTACAGGCTTTACGATCAATTTTCTCTCCTCAGTTTGTGCAATAAAATTAAATTAGCTCCAAAGTGATGGAGCGATAGAGCTGATCTGTTTGTACCCAATTTGTTCATGTTTATTTCCAATATAACAAAATGTATTTAAGTCGCTAGATTACTGGATTTGTTAAATAATGCGGATCATTTACTTGTCCATTACAATCTGCGAGGCTATATTAAAGATTGTAGCTCGGACACGATGCTGTGGATTATGTTGATGGAATGATTTCCAAAGCTGGTTCTTCATTAGTTGCTTTTCTCATCACACTCGTTCCTAATCCAATTGCATGGGAATATTACAGCTATCAATATAACTGAGAAATGATGGCAAATTGATTCCTTCTCAGCATATGAATGGCCTAAACTTGTTGTGTAGGGGCAATTCATACTCCACACTAGATTTATTTTCTATTCAGTAAGCACTTAAAAATATAAGACTGAATTATGAAATCCCTCACCTTTGTTTTCCCCCTTGTTGCACTAAATGCCATACTAAATTCTCCCGTATGTGCGTAGGAAATAGCAAAATCTCACCATGATGATTTTTGCAGGTGTCTGCTTTACCAGGTCTAGCATGTTCTCTTCCTTTCCTTATTTTCTTACTGAGTACAGAGAGTAGAGGCCTTAGGAAGCATACAAACCATGTAAAAGATTCCATATATTGGATTTTGGATTTTTGCAGTTTTATTTTTGATTTAATTTTTATTGAATAATCATATCAAATACAAGGGCTCAAACGAAAAGACAAAGAGACGAATAAATCACATAAAACATGAAATGAATCAGCCAAGCTGTAGATAAACAGAACTGAAGGTGCACTCGGTACAGATTAAAAATATCTATACATATTGTCCAGATGCAGAAGTAGAGAATTCAGTACGTGGGAGGTAAAGTTTTAATCAGCCAAATTGAGTTGCCCAGTGATTCCTTATGGTAGAGAATGATATATTGGGTCGATGGACGATGGGAAATTGTGGGAAAAAAAAAAACCTGAACCATCAAGGAAAGTGCACTGATACGGACCTTGGTAAATTTAGTATTGATTTATAAGAGCACACATAAAATGGGTGCAATGGCAGATGCAGAAACTGTTGGGGTAAAATGCTGGGAAAAGACTGAGCAATGACCTTACTAGTGGGTCAACGGACCACCGGAATACAAAAAGAACTGGAAAGCCTACATGACATGTATGATATGTGTAAGCGTTGTTGGGAGCACCGTGGTGAATTTGCTCTTTTGCTCTCAAGAAGATTAAGGCTTGATGGGAGATTCAGTGCTTGCATGCAGCGCAGCTAGCTACATTTAGCTTGTTGAAATGCTAGTACAATACTCCTCTGGTGGTGCATCATTTTGGGAGATGCTGAAAAACCGTTCCACTTTAAAGCATGAAGAAAGAAATTAGGGAAAGTAAAGGAAATATCTCACACTCAGTGATATTATAGTCGTGCAATATACAGCACATATTCCATTGGTGAAATCTGGACTGAACAAACAGTCAAAGTCCAATTCATTTCAAACCCTCGAGAAAATAAAAGCACCAGAAAAAAATACACAACCAACAATTGGTTGATTGCAACTGCAGCACTTGCTGTAGATAACTATTGATAAATGGCTATTTAATACATGGCTCACAGGGTGTATTTCTCAGTTCTGTTGACCCATGCAAAACACTAAAAGGTGTGTGTTGATCATATCAGTAGTATTTAAGCTTGGAAGGCAAAAACTAGCAATGCAAAGCAGTGAGAGTTAAACCAGATAGTTTGTGCAAACTTGGTCTCACCAGACCATTATACAATCAGATGGTTTGGCAAAATCTAAAAATTTTTTTTACTTGACATACTGCATATACTCAGCCTACCCCATTCCACACAATACAAGTGATTATTGCCACATGGTGCAAGTCACCAGATGTTTCTGCAGCTTCTTGGAGACCTTTGATTCTTGGCAGCCTCCGTGAACAGTTTATCCCACCTTTTTTCCCTTCTATGCTGAAGGCATGTTATTTTATTAGTAAAGTTACATTTTTACCAAGTTTTATTACATGTTTTGTAAGCTCTTTGTAGACAATGTCAAGAAACTTAGCAATGGACTGTTTGCCAACGTGGATAGAGCACTTAAAATATGATAAGAAACTATATCAGCACTCGGTGGTTGTTATTGGATCACTAGTAGCACTTAAGAGGAACTTCCCTCCTATTCCTAATCATTTCCAGTAGATAGAGGAGAAAGCTACCCTGGTGGACTGGACATACGTCCATACGCGTGCCATTAAGGTAAATGTAGAAGGTAGTGGAGTACAGACATAGGCCCGGGTCTACAACAAAGTAGCTCACTATACTATAAGACAACAAGAGAACAGTAGATCTAATTTTGGATATGGACAATCCATGGCCAGAAGGTGGAAGCTCAGTGGATAAGGCTCTGGATTACTGATCAGAAGTTCATGGGTTCAAGCTTTGGTGTTGCCAAGATTCCACCCCTGGACCCATGAGCAAGGCCCTTAATCATGGTTGAGCCTACGCTCTGTCCTCAGCTTCCTAAAAATTGTTGGGATATGTGAAGAAAAGATTTCACTGTGCTGCATTGCATAAGTGACAAATAAAGGCTTTTCTTCATGTGCCTTAGAAAAGTTCAAATGGTGACAAAGACTGTATTTTCTCGCTCGTTCAGTTTATGTATGAGTGCAGATAAATCTCAGCTAAAATTGAATTCACTTAATAGCTTAGGCAAATAGTTAAATAGCCCACTTTTTCCGAGTCATTAAAATAATGTGTATTTACTCAGCACGGTTGTGGCTAATGACTAGCTGTGCTATGGATGTCTTGTTTTGCTGTTTTGCAGATCTTGTTTGCTTTTTGTGCCTTTTTTTTTGGTGCAGTCTACCAAATTAACTCACACAAATATGTATGCATGCTAATCGCATCCATGATAATGATGATGAAGACCTTCAGACTGCAGTGTACAAACTGACACATTACAAACAAGCGCTTGCAATAACAACAAACAAGCCAATTATATAGATTTAATAAAGGGGCTGTGACAGTGTTGTAATCCTTTATGGTACTCTAGGGGTGCAACACAAAAAGAAAGCTTGCTTTATTGCTTGGAGGTTACAGGAGAGACACAGGAGGTATGCGAGTACTAGATATAAATAGTATAGAAACAAGTACAATTGTGTGATCACATCAAATATAATTTCAATGGTGCAAGCAATGTGGATTAAGGATAGGCGTGTGTGTGTGTGTGTATACAAAAGCATCTGATTTAACTATACATTTCTTCTTTCAAAACATTTTATTTTAATAGCCAAAACATTTGCATCCAAATACAGAAATAAAACATAGACAACTGCCTTCTCTCAAACAAAGCTTCCCAAAAGATCTAATAGTAATAAACATAGCAGGCTGGCATAAATAATGAAAGAAAACTATGGCACAAAGTCTGTTAAATAAAGTATCAGCTGCAATCCATCACTGATTACTTTTTGTTTTCATCACTTCACTGGATTACAGTCCTAGCCAAAACACATCTGTGATACAGCTGCAACTATTAAAACAAATAACAAATTAAAAAAAAAAAAAAATCAAGGAGGAATCACATTTGTATAAATCATATTGTTTTTTTCTCAAATATGATACAGCTACAAATAGACTTCCAAATGATTCACATTTTTTTATTATTCTAATTAAAAAAAATGTTTTCTAATTGATAATGATATATTTTAAAGAAAAGGATAATTAGCTATATATTTATATTACAGCGAATGTACAGGTAGTCCCCAAGTTACAATGGGCAACTTACTAAATTACAGTAGACTATCCCATACTGATCACCATTCTTTAAGACTCCTGGGTTGGCTAAGCCATGTCTCGATTTATAATGTTTTTAAGTTGACGCATGTTCAACATAACTCACAGACTGAGATCTGTACATATTTTTAATGTATTGTTAACAAAATGACTTTGGTATTTTAGATTCACAATGTAGGATCTTACAAGAATAAAACTGATCATAGATCATAGGAACAATGAGTGCAAAGCATGAAGACACTGTGGATGGGAGACTAGTCCGACACAGGGCACTGCACACATGCACACATACTTGCGCTTAGACCTCATACAAAGGATTTGTTTTAGACACAGTTCCCATGCCAGTCCATCAATGACAAGACATGCACTGGACTATTAGCAAAAAAGAGATCGTTTCATGATTAGTTTTCCCAGGGGATAGGGAGCAAGAATAGGTTGCCCTCTAGTGCACTTGTGTGGAGAATGCATGAATGATTGCAAAAGAGAGAGAAAAAAGAAGTTTTTAAGAAATTAGGATTGATATGCATCATTTTCTTTGAATAAGGTAAAATAACTATAATTTACGCTCTCTTAAAGTACCTGTTTCGTTAAAATCCATGCTAGTTAAGAATATGTGCTGACTCAAACAATACAAATTGATATTTTCGGAGACATGCATATCAAAAAACGTTGAAATTAGTGCATAGATGACAAAAATAAAAACTTTCCAAAAATCAGCTTCTTGAAACTTCCTGCTAAATTCCATTCTCACTTACAGTGTCATGTAAAGGTTTTTTTTTCATGAAATTTTAACTTTCTTAATTGTTCCATTATAAATGATATTTTCTTTTCAAAACATCAAAACAATAAAAACGCATATATATAATCTTTATAAAGGCTGAATACCGTTGCATGGCACTGTAAATATCGGCAGTCATTTGTGGCTCACAACGAAGTCACAAACCCATTTTATTATAATGTTATTCATTATAAAGATACATTCGTTATACTGATCTGTATTAGATCATGCCAATACACAAAAAAACCAATCATTTCATCCTGCATAGGCCATTATTTCTGCATGTATATGATGATAATACAAAGAGTTCCTACGAGACCCAGAGCCTGGATGCCAAGGAACCACAGAAGCAACCAGAACAGGAGCACCACCATGGGTTCTACAATCTTTTCTCCAAAGTAGAGCTGTGTGAAGCCCATGCCTCTCAGGCACTTGTTGAACATCCCAAACAGAGTACCAAGCCTCTCGCAATCATCCACTAGTGCTGCCGCTGGTACTGGGTCTATCGCAGCCTGAGATGCAGACATGGTGGTGTAGGTGCCTGGAGGTCGCGCTCTTGCCCGGAGGTCATTCTGAGAAAATAAGAAAACAAGTTCTTGTGGAACCTGCATGCCATATTTGCGCATATATATATATATATATATATATATATATATATATATATATATATATATATATCACTCAATCACTCGAGGCCCTTTACAAAATATTATTTTTTATTGAAAAAAACTTTAATTAAAGTATAATTAAATATTTTCAAGTTCTGAAGGAAAGTGCAGTTCTAATCTATATTCTTTGTGACTCCGTAGGGGTATGAGACTTATTTTTTATGTGGAGAGATCCTGTTCCTGAGAGAACTAGTGAGAAGAAAACAGACCACAAACTATTGCTCACTTTCTAAATTGAAATCGATGCCTCACGTCCTTAACTTTTACGCCGTTGCTGAATTTTCGTTCTTTTTTTCCCCCCCTTTTCAGCTTTATCCAACTTCTCTCTCGGGTCACGGGGAACGTGCCTATGTCAGGCTTTTTCGGTCTTCAATGAATGACTCCCTGTATGGAATGTCAGCCCATCTCAGGATACACACTAACACACACACACTTGGGACAATCTTCTAAGGTGCCAATCAACCTCCTGTGCATGTTTTTGGACTGGGGCGAAACCAGAAAACCTGGAGAGAAAAAAAACCCTGAGGGACGGGGTGAACATGCAAACTTCACACATACACAAATGGCAGAGGCAGGAATCGAACCCCCCAACCCTGGAGGTGTGAGGCGAATGTGCAAACCACTAATTTTAAGAACATCTACGTGGCGTTTATTTGTAACGAGATAGGGAGTTGTCTCTACTACTCACGAGCCAGGAACATCTGGCATGTGTTTAATTGCATGTCCTTTGGAACCTCCTCGTGACAGCTTCCTGATCCAGTCATGACAGATATGTATGTATATCTATCTATCTATCTATCTATCTATCTATCTATCTATATATATATATATATATGAATGAGAGAGATGGATAGATGAACAGAAATTGTGGTTAGTTTCTATGAAAAGATAAAGATTTTAAAGACCCAATGGACATACAGGTGGCCACTGAGGGTTATTCTTGTTTTGCAAAAACTTCTGGGCTCTTATAATATGAACTTTAGAATCTCGAGAACAAATGCATCTG
The DNA here is from genome assembly GCA_030449085.1 of Kryptopterus vitreolus. Lineage (NCBI taxonomy): Eukaryota > Metazoa > Chordata > Actinopteri > Siluriformes > Siluridae > Kryptopterus > Kryptopterus vitreolus. Next base: position 3,745,963 of record JACRUU010000014.1, read on the forward strand.
TGAATCTGAAAGCTGACTGCAGAAACGCATTGAATCACCCTGGAAAGTCACTTTTGGACAAGCTATTAAAGGCGGTCGTATTTGCATGCGCACACAGACAGGTTTACATAACAAACAGCAAGTCTACCACGTAGAAAACCGGCAGGTCAGAAAGTACAAAGTTATACATTTAAATCGCTCCTTGTGATTGGGCTTCCAGTGAACACTGTTGTTGAGTAATCTTTGTTTACCTGCTCGCTGCCTGTGTACCGGTGCTGATACCTGCTCTGACCCTCCGCCTCGAGACAAACACGACCATTAATCAGTGTCTCATCGCTCACTGTCGGCAGCTCCTTGGACATTTTTTTTCCTCCACCGAAAACTAAACACAGCTAACACGGAGTGCTGAAGAAAGACTAGCCGTGCTTGAAACACTTCCGGATTCGATTGTCAAATACGGGGCTTAGGTGACGTCACCGACTCGTAACCGACCTCGGCAGTTCATTCAACTTTTCCCTACACGTGTTCTAGCGCTATAATAATACATCTTAGTGTATTAATGCCTACTTTGTCCAGGAATATGTATATAATCAGCTGACATTTACTTCTTATTGTGTATGTTGACGAAAACAAGAATTTACAGGGTATTTGGGACATCAGCTGTGTTTCTAGTATAGGAGGTTGAGGACAATAGCCAATAGTGTTTTGAGCTGACATGAAACTACAATATTTGAAGCCCAAATATCCACTGTTTATGACTGTAAAAAACACACAAAAAGATGTACTTCATACCTTGAGATACAACACAAGATTGTATCAACAACTATGATGATGGATTTGGATTGTAATTAATAACAAACTACAGTGGCTACAGTGGCAAAATACTTCAGTTTACATGAATGATTCTGCATTTAAGTGCCTATTACTAAACGGAACACATTGATAATGATAAAGCCATAATAAAGGTGCCACGAAGATGAATATGGGTTCCCTTTTTATATCCGTTTCCTTTCAGAAGTTTCTTCCTCATACCATGTTAAGTTTTCTTTACGAAAAAATAAACTTATAAGGGACACACTTATAGGCACTAAACTTCATTATAGGCTATAAAACTTCATTATAGACTTCATAACCTTTAAAAATCTCCATTAAAGAGATGCTTTGGTTTTTGATACTATTGCGTTCTCAGAAACACAAAAACACCTTCTTGTCTGTTTAATCAAAATTTCTTCTGCAGCATTTGAATTAGAATGTCGACAGCGTTCATCCTGATGGACCCAACCTGCCATGTGTCAGTAGCTCAAGTTTTGTGAATGTTGTTACTGATGACGTGCGCCCATTTTGTTATTCTTATATTGTCTAGTTGAGAGTGCTTCAATGGATTTATCAGGCACTGATATCAGTAGAGCGGCTTATATGATGAAATCATGTCAACATAGACCAAATCCTTAAACAAATGTTTCCGGTGTAATCTTGTGTGATTGATATTTTTATGAAACGAGGCTGTTCGGTTCAGAGAGAAGAAATGGCACTATTATACAGGAATTATATGTAATAATATGGTATACGGACCTAAGTTTGTGGACAGCTGACCACTACACCTCATTTTAAACAAGTCATTCCAGATTTGTTCCTCATTTTCTGTTCTAATAATGGATAATATGGAAAAATAATATTAATGTCCAATGTATAATATATATATATATATATATATATATATATATATATATATAAATTATTTACACAGATTTAAATTTTTGCCACACTACCTTGTGAAATCAGAGAAAGTGTAGTTCTGGATTTACACAGTATCTTTTAAATAATCATTTGTCATATTTTTGTAAACCATGCGCAAATGTGGTCTATATAATTACAGCTTTAACAACAATTTAAACAATTACTAATTAATTAATTGTCAATATGTTGAAGATGTGAGCCAGCCTAATGCCGTTTCCAATAGTAGCAGATGACATTGTGTTGAAAACATGGTTGTTTTTAGCAAGGAAGACCATATCTTGATACAAAATTTGCACGGAATTAAAGGTAATGGCGCAAAAGAATAGTTTGAGAATTTCCATCCAAAGGTTGCAAATGATCATCATTGTATAAATTAAAGATCAACTGAATTTTATTCAGGGCACGGTGGCTTAGTGGTTAGCACGTTCGCCTCACACCGCCAGGGTCTGGGTTTGATTCCCATTTCGGCCATGTGTGTGTGGTTTGCATGTTCTCCCCGTGCCTCAGGGGGTTTTTCTCCGGGTTCTCCAGGTTTCCCGCCGGTCCAAAAACATGCACGTTAGGTTGATTGGCACCGTGGAAAATTGTCCCTAGTGTATGAATGTGTGTGTGTGAATGTGAGCGTGTGTGTACCCTGCGATGGGTTGGCATTCCATCCAGGGTGTATCCTGCCTTAATGCCCATAGACGCCTGAGATAGGCACAGACTCCCCATGACCCGAGGGAAGATATAAGCAGATAAAAAAAAAGTGAATAAAATAGGTAGAAGATGAATGAATGAATTTTATTCAGTTATCTATTACAGAATCTATTACTGTTAGCTTTAATAGATACATCCAGAAATACACGTCACACAAATTCATTACCTATAATTCTTCCAAGTTGTATAAGAATTGTTCGAAATTGGACCCATATTGTGTAAAAAATAAAAAGGGTTTACACAGTGACACAGTGTATATAGGACTTTCAGTGGCTGGTAAACAATGGTGACCATTTCTTATTGCCAGTCAAGATAGTTTCCTGATTGTTCTAATCAAATTGAACAGAACTAAGTTGTGTTAAATTTGTTTATTTGTTAGACTCTCTATAGGCTCTGGTTTCGCCCAATGACACCGAGGCTACTTTGAAACGAGCCCCCTTGCGCACTACACAGTATGCAGTAGCAGTTCACCGCCCATATGTGGCCATTCTGTGTAGTAGAGAAGGGTGCGTGTTGGGACGAAGCCTGAATGTTCCATATGAGGCCTGCGTGAACAAGTCATGGAAAATGGCGACTGCTGAGCCGGTGAGTCGATGTATTAGTGTTAACGACCGTTTTTTCATGTGATTTTCGAGTGCTTATTGACATTCCTAACATCATGTGTCAGCTGGAACGTGTGTGTGGACGACTTAGGAGCGATTTAGGTCGGGAATGTGAGCTGCAGTGAGACTTGGGGAAAGTTAATCGACATGTTTGAATGGGGGAAGAGTTGAAGTCCCGCAGCGCTTTACTTTCTGTCTTGAACTAGTTCGAGCGAGTCGAGTTGTTTCGAGAAACGTCGTAGAACGCTCTCAGGAGTGTTGGAAAACTGTTGTAGCGGTTGTTAACACGTGTGTGTGTGTGCGTGTGTTGTGGTGTTTTTTGCAGTCACTGCGGTAGCTGTAAAGCTTTTGTATGACTCCACGCGTCCCTACATAGCGTCTGATAACACACGAGCTAGGAAAAGACGGCATGGGTAAACGTTAGCAAAGCTAGCGACGTCCTTTTCTCTCCTGGACCTGCTGAATGCCAGCATACATGTTTGTTCATCCATGTTAATTTAGTTTAGTAATAATGATCACCAAACGCACCGGGCTTAAAAACAAACTAAACTAACTTGACAGCTGTTGATCTGCCACCACATCTGTATCTGAGATGTTTCGGAAACACACTCACAAACTTCATAAAGCATCAAGTTGTTTTCAAATAGATTAACATCTGAAATGCATTTTGACATCTGGCGTGTAAAATATCCTCAGATAGATAATGATCTATCTATCTGTCTATATGTATATATGTATGTGTATATGTATATATATATATTCAGAGACGGTAGTTAGTTGATTCAAAAACTGTATTCTGCACCATAACATCTGTGACATTCCACTATATGCACCTGCTACTAGGCAGATAATGATTTGATTCATATTATTTTATAAATATATACAGATTTATTTTTTCCCGTCTTTCAAGTGACTACAGATAGTGAACTTGATTTGAATAGGTTATTTTCTATACCAGAATCTTCCATGAACCATTTGTTTTCTTGTGTTTTGTTTTTTTTCCTGCTCTCAAGGAGGTAATATTCAATCCGCCGAAGACTAAAGAGGAGGACTCGGAAGAGACGAGCCAGGAGATTGTCAGCCCTGAGTGTTATATCAAACATCCACTACAAAACAGGTCAGCCATAAGTTCCACAAAATACTATTCTCACACACGCGCTCTGTTTTACACTTTGGTAGCTCCGCTGACAAGCTTGCCACGTTTCCGCCGGTACAGGATTGTCTCTTGATTGCATATTCTTTTGAAGTCACTGTGTAACTGCCTGTCGTCCCCGCAGATGGTCTTTATGGTTCTTTAAAAACGACAAGAGCAAAACATGGCAAGCCAACCTGCGACTGATTTCCAAGGTTGACACAGTAGAGGATTTTTGGGCGTAAGGATGACATTTTGCATGCCTATATGCCTATCCAAGAAGAACTTGCAGATACATTGTGTATTTTTACGTATGTTTTGGGTTGATGGTCTTATTTGTCCTTTTAGGCTTTATAACCATATTCAGCTGTCCAGCAATTTGATCTCAGGTTGTGACTATTCACTGTTCAAGGTGAACTTTTTAAAAAATTATTATTATTATTATTATTATTGGTAGAATAAATGCAAGTTTGTTCTAATGTTTTATTCAAGTTGTTGCATACTTATGCGTCTGTGACTAACAGTTGCTGTTGTCAAACAATTTTATATGCGTTACAGGACGGCATCGAGCCCATGTGGGAGGATGAAAGAAATAAGAAAGGCGGGCGCTGGCTCATCACTCTCAACAAACAGCAGAGGAAACTCGACTTGGACCGATTTTGGCTGGAAACGGTGCGCATCCCTAGAAAGCTCCCACTGCGGTTGATTGTTCTCGTCCTGATTGTTCTTTCTGTGTGGTTGCAGATGCTTTGCCTTATAGGAGAAGCGTTCGACGACTACAGCGATGATGTGTGCGGCGCGGTAGTCAACATCCGAACGAAAGGAGATAAAATCGCTGTGTGGACAACCGATTATGAGAACAAAGACGCAATTACACACATAGGGTTAGACGTGTATACGTATTAAAAAAAAAAAAAGAACACAAAACACTATTCTAAGCAAGATATTTTAATGCTATCATAGGTGTGTTTTTGTTCATGCAGTTTTTATTATTTTTTTTCTACAGGAGGGTGTATAAGGAGCGGTTAGGAATCCCTATGAAGATGACCATTGGCTATCAGTCTCATGCAGATACTGCCACTAAGAGTGGCTCTACCACCAAGAACAAGTTTGTGGTCTGAAATTCTGAGCCTGATTTCTCTCACTCTTTCTTCTTGTCCCGCCCCCTCCGTTTGTTTTCTCATATACTTTGCCTTTCTGTTCTGAACCAAAGCTTCATATTAACTGGTTCTCACAAAATACCACAAACCCTCAGCCAAATATGACTTGTGAACCCCTACAGGAATCTCTGTTCCACATACATTCACATCCACCAACCAACACAGCAACTTACAACTAGCTCGAGTAATTACATTTCACGTGTTAACTCAAAACATATCAAAAGAAGAAAAAAAGCATTATGATGTTAACTCAAGTGTGCTGACAGTCTCATTGACAATGACTCGAACAAACTTGCATATTCATTGTTAAAAAGGACTCTGAGATTGTAAAATATTTGATGTGTTCTTTTTAAAAACAAATGTGCTGAATTATTTAATGGCTGAGGAAAGGAAATGTCTCTGTGCCCTTATCTAGCAGCCCTGCTGCAATAGTGCCTAATGAACACACTTTTTTTGTTTATAATTTATTCAGATTTTATCTTAACATTTCATGAAGGTGGTATAAAGCCCCCCCCCCCATGTAACAAGCAAATCTTCAAAAGGCTGCTTTATTTCTTTCAGCATTAACATTAAATCTGGGGTTTTGCAATTCAGTGTGTTTTTTTTTATTTTATTTTATATTTGTTTTGAGTTTTACATTCCTTGTTAGAATGGTAGTGTATACGACTTTAATTATAATGTAACAATTGATTTCCCCCCCTGAATGTAATCGGTTTTAACTCGGTACACTTAGGCCGAACATTATCATTAGGTTTTTAAATAAAGTAGATTTATGTTGATTTGAATTTATTTCAACTTAATGTTAGCTCAATGACAGGATGATTCAAACCTGACAAAAATATCACAGACTGAGTTTTTGCAGTGATATTTTGACAGCTGTGTTCTCATCATCAGTATCAAGATGCAACAACTTAGGGCAACTTCTTATTGATCATACTAACGAAGATGTTGCATATTATCTTTTAGCAAAAGGAAATGTACGATTGAAACTGTCTTAGAAGGAAAAACAGTTTTCGTTCACCTCAATGAGAAACCAAACGTAGAAAGCGCATTTTACTACATCTATATGTTTGAGAATCAAATGCTATACTAATCTCGTAATCTGGAATTTAGTGAGCCTGTTCAAAATAAAGGTCTGTTGACTGTAGGAACTCTTTATACACCACCACACTGCCGATTCGTAGGTCTAGAAAACGGACAGATGCAAAAAAAATTGATTGGAAATGTTTGTGGATACCTGAACATACGATTTGTATTATTATATTAACCTATATTCTTCTGGGAAGATTGTCCCACTAGATTCTATTGTGTACTTGTGGAGGTCATTCATCTGTGTTCAGTGTTGGTTATGTTAGGTCCTGATGTAGGTGTGGTGATTTCCCCTGGAGTACAATCAGCGTTCCAATTCATCAAGGTCAGCGCTCTGTAGAAGGCCACTCAAGATTTTCCACTCCACAATCCACAATTCGTGTCGCCGTTCAATAGAATGGAAAATTGAATGACACCTGTGTAGCAAGAAATTTGTGGAAAGGACACACATGGTTATTTAAAATAAAATGGATTTTATTTTCAAATATATAAATAAGAAACGGGTGTTAGGGTGGGGGTTAAGTTCAGTTCGGCTAAACTGCATGTGCGAATGCATTCTTAAGTACAGTGCAACGTCGATAAGACGGAAAAAAGCTTATTTGCAGTATTAATGAACAAAATACACTTTATTAACTTAATGGTAGAAAACTGGAAGTTTGATGTAAAATCAGAGATTGAGCACCCATAAATAAACAAACATTAACAAATATAGCCAAAATGGCACGATCCTCATTTATTAACAACCTCTTTGAAGATTCTGCAGTGAGATTAGTAGTCAAACCAGGCTCCTACTGAAACCACATACAGTACACAGATTATGATGATGTGATGTCTACATTTGAAGACAGCTAATGAGCAGTAGCCTAAACCTCTGCAAAAAGTCATCAATATTGTTTATTAATAATTAATGAGTTGTTCAGCACAGCGTAAGGATTTAGAGACGATTTTGGTGCGAGGTTTAAGGAATCGAACCGCTTTGTGCTCTTATGTACGAGTGAAAAGCATGACTGCACTGCTGCTACTTATAATTATATGTATAGTGTGATAGACTGGGGAGGGGAAAACCAGCATGAAAGCAAGAGTCCTTGAATTTTTATTATACATTAAGCACAAAACAGCATCGGAATAATATAAAAGCTGAAGTGCTTACTGCTTCGTCGAGGGCAAGTACACAACAGCATCCCAGCTTTATGTTCAAGCGACGTGTCCATTTATTGCAAGCATGATGCAAAGTATAGATTAGTTTCCTAATTAGTTTGGTCAGAGAGATTATTATACATCGACTATTTGGGTGTTTTATGATCTAAATGTTTAGCAGTAAATGGAAGCAGTAATGGACACCACAGGCTGACCTGCTGTCTAGACTGGTGCATTTTAGGTTAGATAGGCATCTAGTGTTAATTTAATTACACCCAGGAAGCCTGGGAAATTATGTATTATTATACAGGTTTGTCCCACAAAAAACACAAAGCATGGTACTTATACACTCTTAGTCTGACCCAGCTGATTCACTCACATTGTCATCTACAATAGAGGTGCAGTTCACTGATATAATTGCATTCCTTTTTTAAGAAAAAAGTCATTTTTGCTTTAAAATCCTGTGATGTTACAAACCTTTTACACAATAAGATCATGGGTTCAGGTTGTTCTTGGTATTTGCACCGTCATCCTTCTTTAAGGGAGGGAGAGAAAAAAAAAACGCAATATCTGTAGGAGTTTAAAAGGGATAAGAGAGAGCCTCTTTTCTGACTGAAATAGAGGACATCTCCAAACAGGAGGATTTGAAAGTGCACTTAAGATGTACTTTTCTGGGTTCACGTCGAGGGCACTGGTTTTATGCCTTATCCTCATCGCTTCGCCGATGATGACGGACTTTATGAGCTCTAAGTCTCCTCTCTACTTTGCTTTAGCCCAGTGACGACATTCTTCAGCTTCTAAGTACCTACGCTCCATGGTGATTAGAACCGTTGTCACAGAAATGGCATAAATAAGGTCAGTTACAGGCGAAAAAAAAGTGTTTTCAGTGGAGCTTTTTGTATCAAACCCCATCAGGAGGAAAGCGCTGCAAAACAGGCCTACTAAAGTGCAGTGCATCGACTAATAACCTTCGACATGCAGTACTTCCTTTTTATAATAACTGTTATGTTCGTAAGTAGTTTATGTTAAAGTGTGCATGCTCTAAGATAGTAGAAATAAACCTTTTACATAAAAAAAAATTAAGTTCTACGTAGAGACTCCAAATGGCCAGTTTTATGTATCTGGTGCAAAACAATTATAAGTTATTCCGACTGTAATGTTCTATACATATATGTATATGATGATCTTTGTTTATTTTTTCTTTTATGTATTCAATCTGGCCATTTGTTTTTTATATATATATATAAATTTGTCATTATGCATGAAAGCTATCGTTTAATCGTATACATTTCTATTTCTTTCTTTGAAAAAAAAAAGGTGTGGTATGAGGGCTAAGCGCAACGCTCCACTAGATGGAGACACAATTTGCAATCATTTTACGGTTCCAGGTTAAATGTCAATGACCATTAAAGCCCCATGAGAGACCAAGCACTTGGATGTGATCGCACATCTCTTACGTCTCTCAACAACAATAGGCTGTTTCCAGAACTCGCTAGCTGTAAAATCTGTGGAGCTTCAGCCCCTGCATAGTGATTTCACATTTAGTGAAGCAGGAATCAAATAAATTTCATACAACCCCCTGCTTCCTTATAATATCTAACAGTTCCAATTTGAAGCTCTTTATTTAAATGTGTACAATATTATCCGTTTTTTATCATAGGATAATCTTACCTTGCTGGATGTTCCACTGACATTTTATAGATTTAATTCAATTTTATTTTAACAGGTTAATGAAAAACAATGATGATGGTTACTTCTGATCATCCAAAAATAAATCCATTATGGACCCCCTAACTATGCTCTTGGGGTCCCCAAAGCTCTCATTTTGGCACGAGTGTCTCTCTCTCTCTCTCTCTCTCTCTCTCTCTCTCTCTCTCTCTCTCTCTATATCTCTATATATATATATATATAGATATATATATATATATATAAATAAAAAAATACTGTTGCTTTTAATGCATATTAATTCCTGAACCGCAGGGTTCAGAGTCTTGCAGGTTGCACTAATTGTAATTGCATGTAATTATCCTTAACAAAGTTAATATCAATTTGCTCCCTGCCAAGCTACCTGTAATAACATAAAAGACGCAGCAAATGCTTTCAGCTTGATGGAGAGCAGAGAAAGCTGGGCTTGAATCATTTGGAAAATTGGATCTAATTCAGGGCTCTGGATTTCCAGAGTAGTTGAAATGAGGTTTTAAAGACAGTCATTCACATACACTAACCCATTTTAGACTAATGAGGCCTGTTGGCAACGACAGGTCAGAGGAAGAAACTGAAGTCTCGCTGCTTTCCATTGGGCTTTATATATTTTCCATAACCTGACCGTGGCGTAAACACTACAGCTTCTGTCTTTCACACCGGATCCTTCCTTTTCATCGCTGAAGAGAATTATTGAAGACTAGAAACAGATCTAATGTTTGCATCTTTTTTCCAGTCTGTACTACAGCAGCTGTGTGTGTGTGTGTGTGTGTGTGTGTGTGTGTGTGTGTGTGTGTGTGCACCCTTCTCTGGCGGGAATCCCTCGAGGCTCTTTTTTGACACGGCCGAATGGTTTCCCATGGCAACTGACTGGCAAGTGAGGGTCCACATATGGAGTCAGAGAAGTGAATGGGTCCTTAAACTTGCAGCGGCAATATCGCTAATGTTGTATCGATTGCTCTCCCAGGTCAGACTTTCTTTTTTCCCCCCGAAACGCTGAGATGCCAAACCCCGACCGCATGGACTCTGCCACATAAAGCAAGACAAATTGACGTGGGAGCACTTTTTTTTTTTAAACAAAGCCCGTGCAACTGTTCAGATATTCGATGACACACCAAACGTTCATCATCACAGAAGTGAAAATCCCAAAAGAAGCACTTGTGCCACTTGTGATTTCACCGTTAATCGTTCTGGACTTGTCCAAAGTCCGGAGTGTTTCATTAACACCTACAGTGTTGACTTTAGTCCATCAGACTAGTGAATTCACCGCTGCAGGTGCTCATTTGGGCAATGTAACATTCAAGATCTATTTTCTGTAAAAGGCCTACAGATATCCAGCTTTTTTTTTTCTTTTTTTTTTAAAGAGTGCAGCGTGTGCCTTCATTTCCACATCTAATCTAATCTCTCCGTCTCCCCTTTCTGATCTCACACCGAGCCGGTTTCCTGGGGGAGCAAGGCAAAGCCAGAAAGGGGGGCTTACTGCAACTCATCCGTCTATTTTACATGCTTCCATAGCGTGCCGTGTTTACTGCAGTCAACGTCCAAGACACGGCGTGTGTGTTCACGCGAGCTGACGTAACTGTACCCTGCCGACGAGTTGATTCATAGATAATACCGTCGCTTTTTTTTTGGCCTTTGGGGCCTGCATGATTATTGCTTTTGAAATAGTACAGAGCTAAATCTTTTAGTGGCAGAATTGTATTCCTCATATACACCTTACAGAACAGAGATAGATTGCTTTCGTTTCTAAACAGTCTTGCACAGATGTTTCTATTAAAATAGATGTTGAAGCTTTGTTATTAAGAAGCCAGGTCTTTTTTTTTTTTTTTTTTTTTTTTTTTTTCTTCCCCCCCAGATGCTCCTTCTTTTTTTTTTTTTTTTAGTGTATGTTGCGATGATGCAATCGTCACTGCTAGACTATAATACATTACAGACCTGCCTACATTCACTACTGCCATATATCCACTTCTACACTCATATGTGCTGTCTTTTCTAACCGGCCGTCTATTCATCACTCCATTTAGTCAAGTTCTCCGTAAGGAATGCACTTAATGCATGGACGGGGGTATGGGATTGGAGTTTTATTTCCCCTAGGACACCACACCAGATTGAGTTATGTCATTTAGGCCACAGGCCCGTGTAAGTTGCAGGATGTGTATTATTAGTGATAGTTCCCTGTTAGACAGCACCGGGTCACTGAAATGAAATGCAGCTTTTTTTTTGTCAGACTTTCATGACACCATTGTCTCGGTGCTCCCATTTGGACGTCGTGTGACTGAGGGAGATGGTGTTTGTGGACCTTGTAATTTGAGAAAAGGAGGCACCTTTAGGGCATTTTAGGGCTGCGGCTATTTTAATCCTTAAGGCTGAAGCGTTAAATCCGAGGACTAAGACTCGCACTTATGGTTGTTAAGTAGCTTCCTTCCAGGGCTGGCTAATATATGTAATAACTGAGAAGTTCGCTTTGTGAATTAGACAGAATAATTGTGTTACTGCTCATGTTATTATTTGAAACTTATATTTGTACGCAAAATTAGTTTTATTCACCACAATATATGCGTGTGTGTGTGTGTGTGTGTGTGTGTGTGTGTGTGTAGTGTGTGTGTGTGAGAGAGAGAGAGTGAATTAGTAGACGCTTCCTTTTTTGCTTCTCCCCTCAGTAATTCACCCTACTTTTCTTTCATGGCTGAATATCACCATGACGACCCCATCCTCTCCTTCTCTCTCTCTCTCTCTCACTCTCTCTCTCGCGCACACACACTCTCTCTCTTCTCTCTCTCTCTCTCTCTCTCTCCCTCCCTTCCTCACTCACTCACTCTAGTGTGCGTCATGCACATGAAAAGTGCTTGGTTTCCCTTTGGAACTCAGTCTACCACCCCACGCACACTTACCTGCAAAAAATCCCACTTCCTCTTCGCTCGCCGTCCTCTGTGTTCAGCGAGACATCGTTCACGTACACACAATAGGAGAGCGTGTCATGTTCTCCAAATAAGCGCGCGCTTAGTAAGAAAGATAGAGAGAGAGAGAGAGAGAGAGAGAGAGAGAGAGAGAGAGAGAAAGAGAAGGAGGGAGGGGGGATAAAGTCTTATTGTTCTTGAGCAGCGTGCACCGGAGGTGTGGCATCTTCCGGGCGTTGTCGTGGAGACGGAGGACTGGCCAAGCGCTGTTGTCTTTCTTCCTCCAGGCTCATCACCAAGACGCTGATCACAGTGAGGCTGATCCTTATGGCAAGAGCCGCAGCCACAGGTAAGTAGTCCGAGCGAGTGCGCGCGTGTGTGTTCGGGCGCACACACACACACACACACACACACACACACACACACACACACACACACACACACACTTACAGTCTCACACAGCTACTCGTATACCAAAGAAGCATCAACGTATATTCACAGGGAACGTTCGTGAGAGAGGATGTGTGTGTGTGTGTGTGTGTGTGTGTGTGTGTGTGTGTGTGTGTGTGTGTGTGTGTGTGTGTGGGTGGGGTTGGGGAGTGATTTCGTGCCGTTCAAGAAAAGTGTGCGCGCGTACGTGTGTGTGTGCTTGATCGACACGTGTTCCATAGTGCACGTATGTGAGTCTGTGTGAGTCATAAAGGCGAATGTGGTGATGTCGAGCGCTTGTGGCTTCAGAAAGAGATGCTGCAGATTCTCCTAGTGTGAAGCTCACAGCCCATTCCTACTGTGCTTGGGGAGCAAGAGCAGGAACCGTGTGTGTGTGTGTGTGTGTGTGTGTGAAAGAGAGTGAGAGTGAGTCTGTAACACAGCCTGTGAAATTGTGACAGGGGACAGTTCATTAGAAAATTATAAAATCTCGCACAGGTAAGTGTGTCACGGTCTGACCTGATAGTTAATTCACCTCCCGTCAGCGATGGTTAGGTGCCAGTGTTAATATGCTTGCGCTTGCCAGATCTGTCTCTAAGCGATAGAGGCAGTAGGAGCTTTCTCCTCTGCTGATAGTGGTGGGACAGTGATAGATGCCCCTTGCCCGTAAAGCAGGAAAAGAAAAAAAACTCTGATAATCCCGAGGAAGGGAAAAGTGAATAAAGTTGTGCCTCACAGTCCCTGAGATCCGGTCAAACACTGGAGTGTGCAAGTGAACGATATAATGGGTTAGAAATGAAAAATGAGAGGAAGCATATTATTCACCCCGGGCAATTTCCCCCATAATGAAGATGTGTGGGAAGATCATGCTTATTTGTTCAAAACCTTCTTAAGGTGATTTATGGGCTTGTTGCCCCCCTTCCCTCCATCACCCCACCCCCAGGATGTTGAATAGCATGATCAAATTCCGAGGCGGAATGGAAAAGGCCAGAGACAATGGAGATGGGAGGGAATTTCTGTTTTTAGCCATCAAAGTTGTAACAATGTGCGGAACGCATTTGGTCATTAAACATACAATATGCACATGATCATGTGAAGTATTCCATTATTTAAACGGCCCTGGATTTCTTTGTTACTTCATCATACACACTGGACGGTGCGTATGATGTTTCTATAAATGAGTGTTAAATTCACTGAAGCAAGGATTAAAGGGGTATTAGCTGACGAAGTGCATTAAATCTATAGGAATTCATTTAACCTTGGGGATTTCAATTTGTAGGATCCAGTGCTGTTAACGATACCGTCAAATCTCTGTAATGGATCTGCGTCAGGTTTTGTGGTTTCGCACGCGTGGTGTGCCGTCGTGGATAATTAGGCCTTATGCAAGCATAAATTCACATGGTGTCCTGAGACAAAAGGCTGGACAGATCAGGAAGACTTCTGAAATGTTTTTTTTTTTTTTTAATCTGTCGCAAAAATCATTAGGGTGTGCTGTGAAATACAATTGGGCTGTTGTGGGAACATAATTCTAGGAGTAGGGGGGATCTCCAAGTGTGCTTAGAGAAGTGTGAAAGTGTGAGACAGCCTGCAAGGGTGAGACAGACTGGGAAGAAACAGGTCATTTCTCCAAAGCTCCATGGCAGTTCTAGAAACACGGTTGTAGGATTTCAAATTAAAAATGTTTACAAACTGGCCCTCAATGTAGGCTTTATGTGTTTAATACTGCTGAACTAATCTGACTTGAAGTGAGATCCGTCATTGGACATTACTAATGTGATTGTCGAGGTTATGACCAGTCAATAACATGTAAGCTGCACCCGCATTGCCTAAGCTATTAATTAAAGCCATAAGTGAAAAAGGATGTAGGACTGTTTATATTTAAAGATAAAATATATCAGTAAATATATAATGACCACGATCAAATAATTTCTGAGATATGTTTGTCTGTAAATGTCTAGCACTCCATATCTGTATGTGGATTTGAATTAATAGTGTGTGTGTGTGTGTGTGTGGGGAAAAAGCAGAAGGGGTTTTATTCTGCGTTTTATATTTTTCAAAAGCAATACATTTAATAAATGCTAATCCCACAACACTAAAAAAAAACTAAGTCAGTTCTACTTATACAATATATTCAAGATTAGATTAAATATATACACCAATCAGACATAACATTATGCCAAAACAGTCCTGATACATCAATCATTAACAGCATTAAGTTCTTCAGCAATTAATGCTTCAGGAGCTCGTCTGTTGGATCGGACCACACGGGCCAACTTTAACTAACCAAGTGCATCACTGAGTCTTGGCCGTCCATGACCCTGATTCCGGTTCACCAATGTTCCATCCTTGGACCACTTTCGATATATCCTTCCTGTTGTGTTACTGTTTCCTTGTGTTAACGGGCCAGTTTTGATCATTTTCTTAAATTGGCCATAATATACAGTCAAAACAATTATTTAACAAATGGGTTTTTTTCTTCCTTTTTGGTTAACATGTTAGCCATTCATTATCAATAAAAAGATTGGTTTAAATGTTTTTGGTTGTGCTCCCTGGGCATTTCTCTTGACAGCATACATCTCGTTTTCAATTCTTTAAAAAACGGCAAAATTAACCTCAAGAGAATTATATAAATGAATAAAAGATTATGTTACCTAACTCTTTCTGAGGGGGGTTAGAACACATCTCATAAATAAATACATTTTATTATTTTTTTTATTTTAAATTATTAATTATAGTAACATCTGTGGTGTTACGGGTCAAAAAAAATTACGTATATTTTTACATCAAGAAAATGGCAAAAATATGTTTGTTTTTTCCTCCCCAAAATAGCACAAATACAAAGTAAACAGTAATAATACAACGAGTAATAATACAAAATGTAGATTTGCAAGGTCAAACAAAGAGCAACTAATCAAGCATATCAAACTAATAGAAATCAAGTACCTGATCCACAAAATGTCTTTGTGTGCAAAAACATGAATATGTATGTGTTTAGATGCATGTGTGGTAAAAACACACTTTTAGTGTGTGCTTTACAGAGATATTTCTTGTAGTAGACGCACAATATGTTTGTCTTTCTGGCTTTATTGCAAGGCTCGACGTGATACTTCTTTCATTTAGAATCAGGTGGCCTCAGTAGGGTTGTGGCTGTGGTTGTACTGGCTTATGTTGAGGCAGGATTGGATGTGAATGATACTGATGCTGATGCTCTCTATGTTGGTGTTGGTGATGGTGTTGATGGAGAGTTAGGTGAAATCTTTAACCGTCAGATCAAGGCTATGATGTCTGGGTCTCTGGTGCACATTCCCTTGTGCACATTAACATCCCCTAAAAAAACATTTCCTCTAGTTTTTTTTATTTGGTTCCACCCTGTGTGGATGTGGGTCTGCAACACAAATGCATTATATGCAGACACAACTAGGATGCTATAAACACAATCATAGACCATCTCTAGGTCATTTTCGTTAAGTGTAGGTGGCAGTCAGCTTGTGCAGGTTGTCCAGTCCTCCTTTGTTTTTATTATAGTCCAAGTATGAGATAAGTATGGGCTTTTTGTCACTTCCTAATGACACAACTGCATCGTTGTGAAAAGCAGACATGCAGTAGAAGTTTTAGGCAGGTGTGAAAAATGCTGTAAACAATGAATTCTTTAAAAAATGGAAGTGTTAATCATTTACTTTCATCAATGAACGAAATGCAGTGAATGAAGAAAAGAGAAATCGCAATCAAATCAATATTTGGTGTGAACACACTTTGCCTTCAAAACAGCAGCAATTCTTCTAGGTACACTCACACACAGTGTTTATGAAGGAACTGGGCTGGTAGGTTGTTCCATCTTGGAGAAGTAAACACAGATCTTCAGTGTATGTAGACGTTCTCACATCCTTCTGTCTCTTCATGTAAATCCCACACACACTATATGATGTTGAGATCAGGGTTCTGTGGGGGATCGTGCATCACCTTCATTACTTCTAGTTCTTCAAAAGGTACTCACACCAAATGTTGATTAGATGTAGATTTTTTCTTTTGTTTGCTCACTTTGCTTTTTGTAATTTGACAAAAATATACTATCATTGTTTATATTTCTGAAAGAATTCTTTATTTACAGCATTTTTTCCCAACACCTGCCTAAAACTTTTGCACAGTACCACACTCCGATTTCTTTTGGACAATATAACACAACTGTGGTGGTATCTGTAGAAGCAAATTTTGAAGAAAGGTCTGGGCTCGGTTATTGTGCCCAGCATGTTAATTTTCCTCCTTACAAATTCTTGCCCAAGGTCATAGTTGGAAAAAAAAATCACATGTGATATTATCACCCCGCAGTCCAGTAGTCATATTGAGATCTACATGAAACAGGCAAAAAGCCCCTTAAAGCTCACAGGTTTGGAAGAGAATCTGGTTGTAAGTGTCAGATTTGGAACTAATTATTGTTTTATAGTCCTAAATTATAACTGGATCAAAAATGACCCCAACAACACAAGGTTTATAATTTCAACCACAGCATTTTATATGTGAAATTATTAGTTTAAAAAGCCTTGATGCAATAAACAAATGTCCGTGGAACTTCTATGCATTTAAAACCTAAAATGGGTGTGTGCAGTCTGTAACACCAGAGGAGGGATATAATGACCACTGCAAACCGGAGAACACATCACAAGAGATGCAGTTTTAGACATTCTCTGACCCAGTGGTTTATCCATCATAATCAAACTCATTAAAAATCCTTACACTTTCCCCTTTCTTTATTTTCCCACTTCTAATACATAAAATTTGAGGGCAAAAATGTTCATTTTCTGCCTAATATGTCCAACCCAATAGCAGATGCTATTATGAAGACATAATCAATGTTATTTACTTTTCCGGTCTTCACTTTAGAATGTTATAATGTCACAATGTTATGTCTGGTCAGTGAATATGAAGGTAAACAATGAAGGGTATTTTCTTATAAAGTGACAAAACGGTGCAAATAAAGCCGACATGAGGTTAAACGTTATAATTAGCGCAACATTATTAGCATTATTAGTGTGGTAATTGCTTTCTGGTCAGCTGTCCATTTCATATGAAGGAACCGGTTAAACCAGGCAATTGTTGATATATACATTGAATATAATACACACCTTAAAGAAAATCATTTTATAGTGTGTTCTAAAATTTCTTTATTCATTTCCGTCTCTATTAATAAAACTTTATCTTAGGCTGCAAAGACATCATGAAAGTTTGCTGGATTGTGGTGTCAGAATCCATTATGAATTAAATCATGTGACTTTTTGGGGAGAATCATGTGACTTTCTTTTCTTCCACAATTAATGGCGAGTATTCATTAAAGAACGAATGCAATGAATGTATCAATGGGATTTTGAATAATTAATGCGTTCGTGTTTAATAAGTTACAGGAGTAAGCCGCTTACAATCTATGCGATACTTTACCTTTGCTTTGTACCTTTGTGTAGGTTTAAAGTGCTTATACAGAAACATAGAAACTTGATATTCATTAGCTGATTGTATGCTCGTCTGCATATCAATGAAATTGTGGTCACAAATACTGACTAATGACCCTAGAGGATTTGTTAAGCACCAGGCTGTGCTCCAACAGTCAGGCTAATAAGTTTGACAGTTGAACCGGACTGGGGTTTGATATAAAAAATGTAACTACACGTCGAGGCTATTTTTTTCCACCCCAACATGTGTTGCTATGGAATGGAATTGAACCTGTCAGTTCCTTCTTAGATGTGAGTTTAATATTTCTGCTGCAATAATTGGGGGGTTTGTTGGGACTTTTAACCACAGTTATCCGTCAAAAATAATCAGTAGACTATGGGGGTTTTGGCTTATGACGATTTCTGGGAATTCGGAAATCTTCAAATATTTATGTTTGACCTTTAAGTAGTAAGATTAGGCTCGGCAGAGAAAAGGGTTAGGTCTGGGCGGTTGCCTAGCACAGTGTGTGTGTTTGTGTGTGTGTGTGTGTGTGTATCTCTGTGTCATATGGTATCACAGCTGGTGAAAAGGGTGCTCTATTTGCATTTTTTCCTCACTAAGTAAAAAAGAAAGCAAATTTAACTTTTGTCATTGGAATAATGTGGATGTGATTCTCATTGGTTTAAGTTTAAAATTCATTTTCAAACCATGAACAGGGTCAAAAATTTCGTCTCTGCCAACGAGAAATTGTGCTTGTAATCATTGACCTTCGTTTTAATAACATTTATCGGTGAATGATTCACGTTCCAATAGTGAGTTTTCATAGTTTCCATACTTTTGGATATTTCCCTTCCCCCCCCCCCCCCCCCCCCCCCCCCCCCCCCACACATACCTGTCTAATCCTGCATCCCTGTGGCCAGGAATAAACTGAAGTAGTGATCTTTCTCTGAAACGGGGCTCTATGCTTCAATGAGTTAAGAAGCTTATTTCTGCATGCGCTCCACGCAACGCAAAACTCTGAGCGCTAAAAGAGCTCAATGTAATCATTAGTGTAT
>JACRUU010000014.1:3767500-3867500 GCA_030449085.1 Kryptopterus vitreolus
TGGCTTAATATTTTTTTTCTGTTTTCAATTTATCCATCACTCCATGTTATTTTAGAAACAGTCAAGAAATGTTTAGCCTGTCTCCTTCCTTCCCTTCGCACCTTAATTGCTTCATATCTTTCGAGAATCCGCTTCTTCTGCCGCACTTTCATATTTCTGTAATGTTTCATATTTGTACTGTTTTTTTTTTTTTTTTTTTTTTGCTTGTTTTTCCTGTAAGGTGTATGTGAAGTCTTTGCTTCACAATATGCTTATTTATATATATATAATTCAACTGAAAACAAACTGTCCCCTCATTGATGACACATCTCATCAGTCCACTCCACATATACCCTGATCGTCCCTAATATTAAAACATCCAGCCAAACCCAGCACATCACTTAAGTCCTGTGAGGTGAGAGGTGGGGCCTCCGTAGATCAGACTTGTGTTGTACAGCATCCCAGAGATTCCGATTTTGTCTAACGTCTGAGATATTTGGAGGTTTTGAACTCTGTCATGTTCCGCAAACTATTCCCGAGCAATTTGCGCAGTGTTGGAAAGGTGTTATCTTGCTAAAAGCCGCCGTTGCCATTAGGGAATACTGTTGCAATGTAGGGGTGTACTTGGTATGGAATAAGCTTTAGGTAAGTGGTACATGTCAAAGGAGCATCCCCATGAATGCCAGGTTCATACACACACACACACACACATCCAGCCACCCACATAATGAAAAAGAATGTGATTCATCATAGCAGGCCACCTTATTCTGTAGCGCCACGGTCCAGTTTTTTTCTGCTCACGTGCTCATTGCAGGTGCTGTATGACAAAGGTCAGCATGGGCACTCTGCACTTAGACAGACTCATACTCGGCAAGCTGCAAATGCACTGTGGTCCAGCTTTAATTTGTGCTGCTGTAGCTATATTGTAGAGTCAATCCAGGCAGGTGAGCTTAACGTTCCCCACAGTGTTAATAATCCTAGAGGTAACCCGTGACCCTGTCCCTGCACCACTATTGGTAGGTAATATCCAGGGCATATCAGGAACACTAAAGACGACCTGCAGCTTTAGAGGTGCTCTGACCTAGTTATCTGGCCATTATACATTTGGACCTTATTAAAGTCATGCACGCGTCTGTTCCTGCTTCCAACACATCAACTATGAGTACTGAGCGGTCACTTCCTGCCTCATATATATATATATATACCACCCTTCGATAGGCGCTATATTATAAATCACATAAATCAATTCACTTTGGTGTTAATGTTATGGGCGATCAGTGTGTACAATGTAAGGTAAGAAACGTTCTGAACAGGATGTCTGTCGTGGGTTTTGAGCGTCAAAATGTGTTCACAGTGATGACCTGCCGAGAGTACTAAAAACGCCCACAACATTATCCAGATGCAATATTTAAGCAGTCTACTGTGTGCACTGAAATACTGTTTAATCTTTGTTGATTTGAAGGTTCTATGTAGCGTAACTATATTCCTGTCAGAAACTGCAACAGTTTCGCTGTCAAAGGCGCTTCGGAGAAGGAGTCTTTTATGATCTTTTTACTTTCGCCGTTATGAAACCAGTAAAAAATCTAATGTGTATGCATGCACGTACTAGTGATAAATGCAGACACTAGTAGATACTAGTGAACCAACCACACACTCTTTTTCTTTAGCTGGGAAAATCTTTGTTGGCCTTTTCCCAATAAAAGCCTCTAATGTAATTTTAGCTGTTGATAACTTGATGACTAATATATATATACATACATACATTAGTCATCAAGTTTATATATATATATATATAAGTTTATATATATATATATATAAACTTTTTCTTTCCTCAATAATTATGTAATTTGTTTCAGATGTCCATATTCTAGGCAAAATGTACTAGATCCATTTGCTTTTTAGTGATTTTAATATACGTTTTGTTGAAATGGACAATATTGAAAGGAGGCACAGCAACTTGTGCTTTGTGTATAAATAAATGTTGTTGTTGTCATGGCATTAGCATTGGTCTGTCATCTTTTTTTTTTGTGCAATTTTCAAAGGAATGATTATTAAATTCGAGGCTGATATTTTTAGGACACAGTGAGCATAATAACATGACAAACTTCATAATCTGCACTTCACGTCCTATTCTATCAAACTGTTTGATATCTTTGAAACCGAGAGAGAGAGAGAGAGAGAGTATTTTACTCCCCATGATCAGAAAAACCAGAGTAAATACTGACAGCTAAGTAAATACACTTAGAATTATGGCACACTACTGAAGCCCATTAAATAATTCCACATTCCATCTTCCAATTATCACTCACGCACAAAGAGACAGAGTGCGTCCAATAATCCATATTTACCCTCGAAACACAAAGGATTTCTGAAAACAACCTTCAATACATACTTAGACTCACGATCATCAGCACACCCATTCTATATCTCTGTGACACTCGCACTCTTGCATTGCTTTTTCACAAATAAGTCACAAATATGACTTATATTTACTGAATAACAGAAAGCTCTTCTCGGTTTTGGCTCCAAGGTGGTGGAAGGAACTTCCACCGGACGTCCGAACAGCACCGTCACTGGCGATCTTCAAGTGACGAGGGAATATACTCTTCCAGAATCCCTTGTACTAGCACTTCTTCCTACTTGCACTGAGAAAAAAACTCAACAGAGTTAAAGTTGTTTGTGTCTTAAGTTTGTAATCGATCAAGCCAGCGTTAATTTATTCATAGTCAGAGACTCCAAGCACTTTTTTAGTGTAACATCGCTCTGGATAAGGTGTCTGCTAAATGCTGCAAATATAAAGTAGCACAATCGGCCCGGTTAATTTTTTATTAAAAAAAATTACCCCGCTCACGCAATATATTACATCCTGATAACTCACAGATTCACACATGTAGTATTATTCATAATGCATAAAAATGCAAGAAGATTGACACATAATGCAATGTTACTAAATTGGGTGCTCTGTCTTCTAACCCGAGCTGTAAAAAATATGAAGTGTAGACAGAGGCAGGGACTTGAATGACAGCTGGTTTGCCATGAGGACTCCGAATCTAGGGTTTTTTTTTTTCTTTTTCTTTGTCAGGTAATAATGTGAGACTCATGTGTTGAAGGGAATTTGTGAGAACCCAGAGATCAATAGCAGGAGTCAATAGTGCTTGACTGGGGTAAAGCAGGCACCCGTGGAGATCCTAAAGCACCTATACCTGTAAGGAAATATCAGAGGGAGAATAAACAGGATTTGTGCCAGCCGAATTCCAATTATATACAGAGAACAATGACATCAAATGGAGTTGGGTCTGTATCACTGAATTCTGCACCAAACCAGCAAGAGCAAGGTCATCCCTGTATATGTAAACGTACGCATGCATATGATTATATGCACACACAAACACAGACATCACACGGGTTCTGTCTCGGGTTCTCGGGTTCTGTCTTTCTTCTCGCTTTGTTTACGGCGTGTGTGTGTGTGTGTGTGTGTGTATATATGTATGTATGTATCTATATATATATATATATATATATAAAATATATATGTAGTATGTGTGTATATATATATGTATATATGCAGAGACACATGAACACCCTGTGGGAGATCGGTGTTTGGCTCACAGTCACTGGTTTCACTCAATGAAAAATGGATGAGACTAAAATTAGATAAACTAAAATTAGACAAAGTAAGAGAAACCGCAGGCTCCAAAATCGAGTTCTTAGGTAGCAAGACTCCGTGGCAGGGAGAGGTGATAGAGATGTCTTTTTTTCCCTTCTTCTTCTTTTTCTTCTTTTAAAGCACTGCAACAAGGCTAAGGAACAAACCATTTTTCTTATGAATATCACAAGATGAGGGTAAAGAGATGCTATATAACCACCCCCCCCCCCCACACCACACCACACACACACACACACCACAAACAGTAAGAACAGCAGCAGCACAGAGGGAAGCCTTTAGATTGATGGCTTTGCTAATGTCTGATGCTTTTGTATAAGAGTGATGTTGAAGTGTGAGCACACATATGAAGCTGGATCTCTCTCTCTCTCTCTCTCTCTCTCTCTCTTCGGTGCGTGTGTAAGAAGAAAAGAAGAGCGTGACAGAGAGCGAAAGAGGGAACACGTTGTCTCCACCTGCCTGACTAGGTATCTCTGATATAATGGATCTGATCTCATGCTGTGTGTGATGATTAATCGATCAAGTTAACGTCTCAAATTTCTCTGTGATTCAGTCCAAATTTAGGCACGAATTGCGTCACCTATCGTGCATACGCTCCGCGTCCACGGCTACAGTCGTCACGTCGACCTCATGCTTTCCCGGGAATGAATTGAATTATTAACTCATTAAAACTTAATAAACTCCTTCAGTGAGAGAGCTGTCCTTTCGCTCCCTCTGTAATGAAGCGCAGCCTTTAGTGTTAACCCCCCTTGCAGACCTGCTCTCCGTCTTCATTAAAAAAAATCATGCGAAATTGGCTCTGCATTGATCAGCTCGATCTATAAACATGCCACTTAAAGACCTTAGACTTTTAATGAAAGGAAGGTGTGATTACATATACTGTAAATATATGTGGTATGGATACATATACTGTAGACTATCCGTTTTCTTTTACAAAACAATTCCAACGAAAGAGACTTCAGGAGACCAAAAAAAAAAAAACGAAACCTAAAATGACAAACCTGTAAATAAAAAGTACATTTCATTGGACAGGCAGCTTTTAACACTGAAGTCTTTGGAGACCTGGCATTGGCTTTCTTGCACAGAAACCTGTTCACCATCTCGCTGGCTCTCAGAAGCCGATACGATGACAAGCACCACAGCATCCGCTCATATTGATTTGAAAGGAAAGCCTACTACAGAGCGTGCTAATCGCTCCAAGTTATCGAGCAAAGCAAGCCTAAGTGAGCTGGCCAATAGCTTGTCCAGTGCACCAAAGAACGTTCGCCACTGGTTAGATTAAAAAGGTGAAACAGTCTTTATATGAAGTCCTTTCAACTTTTTTTTTTTTGTCGAATTTTCAAATTACCCTTATGCATTCTTACATCGGTTAAATTTCACAAATTTCAGATTAGATACGAGGAATGTTTGTTAATTATACGGACAATTAAGATTAAAAAGTTTTTCCTTAAGGAACTAATGAAGTGGCTCGCAAAATTCAACCTCTTTTATTGGTGGGATGATACATTTCTCCAATACTGCAAAAGTCATGGCACGTACCATTGTATTTCCAGCTTGGTTTGTGGCCTGCAGTGTAAATCATCCTCATAGATTTTTCAAGGCTTATATAATAGGGCTGAATTGCACTCAGAGATAAGTGCCCCATTCTTTAAGCACTGTTATGATTATTGATGTCTGCCATTTATGTTTATGGCCTTTTGGAAGCAATAAAGACACTAAGCATGTCACCCAAGCCATTGTAGCACTTGGCATCGTGGACCCATAGTGAAGCTTATTTCCGAAAAAGTCCAAATAGTTCTCCCGAAATATTAGTCAGTACGAACGATATATTTCAATCGGCATGAACGCAAACCACTGAAATATACGAATGCTGTTAATGTTTAAAAATGAAACGGGCGAGTAATAAATCGCTCCGATCGTTAAAATTACCCTGCAAATAGAAGTAGAGTAGAGCAAGAAACAAGGTGTGAATAGCACCCTGCTGAACTGTTGAGGGTATGTGAAGATCCTGTAAGCATGTAAGGATGTGAAATGAGATTGCAACTCTTCAGGGAGCTGCTGAGCCTGCTGTGAGGCTTTTGATATGGGAAAAGTCACAGTTTTAATGACATTAATGAATAACTACTGTAGACCCTGTATAAAAAGCCTTAAAGTGTTTTTTTTTTCTTTTTAATTATTGTTTTTTAATAACCATAAGTACACTTTTTTTGGGAGTCAGTGAGCTTTAAAGCTGCAATCTGAGATAGAGTAATAGGAAGGGTTATGCGATATAAACCTTGAAAACCTGTAGATTAGACCTTTAGAATCCCAGTCCTTTATTGATTCTAACCTGGAAAGCAGGACTTGTGCCAAGGGGATGTAGAGTTTCCATGGAAATAGCTTGTTTTTCAGAAGCCTGCTCTGAAAGGGACACATCACAATAGCCGTAGAGATTGAGAAATCTCTTTTGCAATGAGGAATGACTATATTGTAGAGCGAAAGTGTGTGTGCGTTTTGTGTACGCTGTTGTCTAATCTCCATCTCTATTGTCCTATTGCACTCTCTCCCATTCTGCAGGTGGTCATGCTGCTCCCTTTGTTCTCCTGGGCTGTGGGCTTCTCCCTCCTACCGCTCCTCCTGCTCCTGTCCCCCGCCCAGGCTTGCCCTGCCCGTTGCGAGTGTTCCGTGCCCACACGCTCCGTCTCGTGCCACCGCAAGCGGCTGGCACAGGTGCCCGAGGGCATCCCCATTGAGACGAGAGCACTGGATCTCAGCAAAAACCGCCTGCGTATTATCACGCCACAGAACTTCTCTGGCCTTCTTTTGCTCGAGGAGCTCGACCTGAGTACCAACTTGTTGTCGTCGGTGGAGCCTGGGAGTTTCCGTGCGCAGCCGCGCTTGCGAACGCTGCGTTTGCGGAACAATCAGCTAACCCTGCTGCCACGCGGCGCGCTTGCTGGCCTGAGCGAGCTCACTTTGCTAGACATCAGTCAGAACCGTCTGGTTATCCTGCTTGATTATGGCTTTGAGGACCAGAGGCGTCTGCGCGTGCTTGAGCTGGCTGACAACGAGCTGGTTTTTGTTGCCCCCCGTGCCTTTAGTGGCTTGCCGGCATTGCGCTCACTGACTCTGCAGCGCTGCAATCTGAGTGCGGTGCCCAGCCATGCGCTGGCACACCTCCATGGTCTAACCAGCCTTCGTCTTAGACAGCTGGACATTGCAGAACTGCTGCCACACACCTTCAAGGGCCTCGGTCGTCTTCGTCATCTTGAGGTGGATCATTGGCCTGCACTGGAAGCTGTGCCCTCTCTTGCCTTGCAGGGTCTGAATCTTAGCATGCTCTTCATCACTCATACCAACCTTTCAGCAGTACCAGTGCTAAGCCACCTTTCCTATTTGACCCATTTGAACCTGTCATACAGCAGTGTCCGGGTGCTGCCATCTGGCTGGCTGCGTGGTCTGGACCGGCTGGAAGTTCTGCAGGTACGCAAAGCTCAATTGGTGCGCGTGGAGTCTCAGGCCTTCCAAGGGGCACTGTCACTTCGCTTGCTTGACCTCTCCTACAATCGCCTGTCCACACTGGAAAGAACCACACTGCCAGCGTCGGTGCCCCTTCAAAACCTCCTGATTGGCCAGAACCCGTTAGTGTGCGACTGCCGTCTACGTTGGCTCCTTCAACGAACACTGCCCATACAGTTTGCGGAAGTGCAACCTCAGTGCACAACTCCTGCTGCTCTAGCTGGGAAATCGTTCGGTGATGTGGTAGAGCCGCTGCTCTCCCGTTACGTAGTATGCACCAAACCCAGAGTCATTGCCATGTCGACACAACCAGCCCAAGCGGAAGAAGGACAAAAGGCATGGTTGTACTGCACAGCAGATGGTGCTCCACCCCCCTCTGTCTCCTGGTTGACACCACACAGGAGGCACATCACCACCAAGAGCACAGGCCGCATGGTCGTCCATGGCAACGGTTCGCTGGAGTTTCGAGTGGTGGAGCCTCAGGACAGTGGTATTTATTTCTGTGTCGCGTCCAATCCTGCAGGCAATTCCACCCTGTCCATAACACTCGCGGTCAAAAGCCTGGGCCTTCGAGATGGGGCTCTCTATGCCAACCGCAGCTTCATCTTCGATCCCGATTACAATAGCTCCTCGATTAACGGCACAGAGCATTACACCATCAGGATGGTGCTGGACTTCACCACCATTCTTGTGTCTACGGCCATGGGCTGCCTCAGCTTTTTGGGCGTGGTCCTTTTCTGTTTCGTGCTTCTGTTCGCGTGGAGCCGAGGCAAAGGCAAGCACAGAGGAAGCGTGGACATCCAGTATGTTCCACGCAAGAGGAAAGGAGCCAGCAGCGAGCTCACTGAGACCAGCGGCCCCCGACGTGTCAACATGAAGATGATATGAGGGCCAGTCGAAGGGCCGGGTTACGGAAGCATAACGTCGATCCGCCGATAGCAAAACTGTAGAATAAAGGGGGAAAAAAGTGATACAAGAGAAAGACCTTTAACCATGGTGGCCAGTAGAGATTGGCACGATAAGTAGCACACTGTTTCACTCCGTGTGCTTTAACGTGATTGTACATTTGAAGTACCAATGACGTATGTACTTATGAATGTACGTATGTCAACTGAAATATAGTGTGTGCATTTATGGGCATGTGTGTCTATATTATATGGATGTATTCAATTGTGAGAGTTTACACATACTATCCAAACAGAGTCACTTATTGAAACATGTATTTGCGTGTTTTCTGCAATGTTTTGTCTGGACAGCATTATTTGGACAGCACATACATGGACAGAGGGCACAGTGTTGTACAAATATCATGTTTGTGAGGAGGAAGAAAAAAAAATCTCTATTTATACATTTTAGATTCCAATATTATTAACCTTTGAATTGCTGCAAAAACTCAAACTGTCTTCCCCCAACAAGTAAAATATATACAGGAAGAAGCCTCAGCAGTGCTGTATCGTGAAGTGTTTTGGTTTTGCTCCGAATATCTATTCTCCTCTCCTTGGGAGATCCTAAAGTTTGAAGAACCTCTGGAAAAAAAAAGAGGACATCTTCTACCATTTTATTGTGAAATACAAAAGAGAAAAAAGAAGAAAAAAAAATACAGTGTGTTGCAATGTAAGGACATGTTTGACTTGGTGGGTACCAGGGGCAGTGTTTGTGACTCAGTGGAAATCTGTGAAACTGTTTTTTGATGTTCTGTCAAATGCTGCTCAGATGTTTTTACATAATAAATATATTGGTATATTTTCCAAAGAAAATAAACATAAATCATGCAGCTTGATTGTAGAACCATTATAAACCAAGATTCATTTTTTTGGGGGGGGGTTTTCTTTTGTTACCAGGTCTCGTCTACGCTTAATCCACCACATATAACATTTAATCATGTGTCAATTGGAGTGTTTCGGTAACTACGTGAAACGTTACTAAATACGAAAACATTTTTGTTTAAAACAATTTTTCTACTTTACCCTCCCATTCACACCCTTAGAATAAGACGAAGCGCGGGCCCAAAGTTTTACCGTTAATTTGTCCCATTTCAAAGATCTCTTTCTAATAAAATTGCTACTAATGTACAGTGTATTTTGCAATATGTTCAAATTAAATCAGTTGACTAGTTTGCATCTCTCTTCCTGAATATAAATATTACCAGTTGCCTTTATTGCTGCCTCTAATCTCTTTTGTATCCTCAGAATGCACGAATAGCTCATCCTCATTCCCCTACTTTCATGCACATTTCCTGCCAAATTACATTCCTCATTTCAGTCCTTGTAGAACAGTTTTGCCCTCTGTGTTTGTATACAGTCGGAATGGAAATCTTTATTATGAACGATGTATGCGTAACACATTATTATGTGCACTTATATTGTTATACAGGATATATGCAGTACGGAATAAGTCTGCATAAGTAACGTGACTTAACCCATTAGTCATTTGTACACGATATATTAGAGCATCTTATAAAAACACAGTGGTGAAAACTAAACTTGTTCTTAACTATTACTGTATTTGTGAGTTTTACAATGCATTGTAATATTTGCTCTGTCGGGAAGTACAAATACTTTGTAAATAGAAATTACAGTAAGTAGATTTTTCTCATATCAGCATTTTGCTATTTATATTTTGGACAACATTTTACTTTCAGTCATTACATTTTTTTTTTTTTTTACTTTAGTTTTATTCTACCAGGTGACGTGATCAATATTTTTCCTCTCATTGTGCACTGTTTTTAGCCCATCAACCTTTTTCCTGTCATTGCTCAGCTCTTTCAACTTACCACTGGTGTATTATTTCCTGGTGGTTATCACGCACCACAGACACAGAAGACGAGCAAGGCCGAAGGACACACGAAGTTCGACCTGAATACACATTATTAGGTAACAACATTTGAAATTCATTCATTCATTCATCTTCTACCGCTATATCCGATCTTCCCTCGGGTCACGGGGAGTCTGTGTCTATCTCAGGCGTCTATGGGCATTAAGGCAGGATACACCCTGGATGGAATGCCAACCCATCGCAGGGCACACACACCGGGACCGGGGGAAAACCGGAGAACCCGGAGAAAAACTCCCTGAGGCACGGGGAGAACATGCAAACTCCACACACATGGCCGAGACGGGAATCGAACCCGGACCCTGGCGGTGTGAGGCGAATGTGATAACCACTAAGCCACCGTGCCCCCAATTTGAAATTAATTTTGTATTAATATATTAATGAGATGTGAGGTCCAGTTTACCAGAATAGTAGTAATGGTTACTTTTTACTTAAGTACGTCAGAACCCAAACTTCGTTACTTTAACTTAAGTCAAGAAAGTGTAATCGCTTTTACAAGACTTTTCTAAAATGAGTGCTCGAGTGAAGGATACGAATACTTTTGCCGTCTCTGGTACACATACACACTTACAAAGCATTCTGCGACTTTTACTAAAAAGTGAGATTTTTTAATGGAATGTACATGCAGTCTCCGACTTAGAATGGAGATGTGTTACAATGATTCCATCATACAAGGTTCCCAGGACTTTTAAAGAATTACAGTATCATACTGAATAGGTATTAGTTTATGTATGTATCTGGCAGAGGGTACGTGAACGCCGATAAAAAAGAGAGAAAGAAGGGCTAAAACAGAACCACACAGAAGAAATATGCACTCTTAACACCGAGAAAACTGAACCCTGTCGACCGCCGGTATCTCACAAGGTGGGAGATGTGTACACCCTGGGAGCCTACGAACGTATCATATAACACTTACAACACGCTGAGACGTTTGCCTGCTAAATGAAACTACAATATATGTCATTTTGTCTCATCGCTGTCTTCATCGGAACATTGAAAATGTAAAATTCGAGCCATATTATTTATTACCAAATTTTTGTGTCATGTATGTAACTGTTACTATATTTGTGTTATCTACCCTATAGAATATTATGCATGTAATCCCTCCATTGGATAGTTCCCACTAACTTAAGGCGACAGCTTTTCTTTTCTTAAACCTTAAACCAGGTGAAAAAAAACCCAACATTTTTTCAACATTTGCTATCAGATCCTTCATTAGTATAGTAATTAATGATCATAAAAGAGATAACTAGCTCAGCACTTTTGGAAGTTTGGTGTTCTAGAGATCTTATTTGTGTCGTTACTTCCATTTATTTACCCCAATGGGAGTAATGTTCATGTTAACAATTGCCATGTGTAAAAAATATACTTTAATGATCAATTTAATTAAAATTAACCAATCTAACAAATCAGTTGCCACTAAAGGAAGAAGAATTTAAGGATTTACAGCAATTAATAAAGGATGAATAGGGTTTAGTGGTTAGCACGCTCGCCTCACACCGCCAGGGTCTGGGTTCGATTCCCGTCTCAGCCATGTGTGTGTGTGGAGTTTGCATGTTCTCCCTGTGCATCAGGGGTTTTTTCTCCGGGTTCTCCGGTTTCACTCCCGGTCCAAAAACATGCACGGTAGGTTGATTGGCACCTTGGAAAATTGTCCCTAGTGTATGAATGTGTGTGTGTGTGTGAATGTGAGTGTGTGTGTCCTGCGATGGGTTGGCATTCCATCCAGGGTGTATCCTGCCTTAATGCCCATAGAATCCTGAGATAGGTACAAGTTCCCCATGACCCGAGGGAAGATCGGATAAAGCGATAGAAGATGAATGAATGAATAATAAAGGGTGATTTTGACCTTTTTTGAAAATCTGAGAACATAATATGATCTTACAGATGGTAATAATTCAAAACTGTAAGATTGCAATAATGTTAGCCTTATTAGACACTTTTTCATTCTATCTATCTATCTATCTATCTATCTATCTATCTATCTATCTATCTATCTATCTATCTATCTATCTATCTATCTATCTATCTATCTATCTATCTATCTATCTATCTATCTATCTATCTATCTATCTATCTATCTATCTATCTATCTATCTATCTATCTATCTATCTATCTATCTATCTATCTATCTATGTTACACACACACGCCTTAATTTTGCTCCTAACAATTTACTTTCTATTATTTCCACCTTCCTCAGTGACCTCCTCCGAACCTTGGAAGCATTTCCATATCATCAAGTCACACACAATGTCATAATGCTTTCAATAAAAGACCCGTAAAACATCAAGAGCATTTTGCTATGGACATTAAAAGAAAATAATTCCTTGAGGAAATACATTCTCTGTTGAACTTCTTGCTTACATAATCAGTCAATGCATTGTACTTAACTTTATGATCCAGCATTATACTGTACCAAGGTATTTGTAGTTTGTAACTAATTGAATAGTGTATAATGAGTTAAATTTAGCTCTCTTTACCAAAAAACAATCAATCAATCTCCTTAGCTTCACCTCATGCAACGAAAAGTCATCAAACTCAGTCATAGTCCAGGACCTCAGGCAAGCAATTGTTCCTGCACATTGATCTGGATTGGGTTATAAGGCCATCTCCAAACAATTTGAAAGTCATTGGTTCTACAGTGAGAAGGATTGGGAAAAAGCTGGCCCCGAACCTGCTGGTCCGGGTGGGAATGTTCCTGTATCACCTTCCTGATGGAAGGAGGTTAAACAGTTTGTGACTGGGTTGCATGTGTGGTCCCGCACTCAACCCCCGTCCTCCCCCCACTTCCCTGCACAGGTGTTATAATGATCACATAATTAATGACACTCCGGAATATACCCACAGTCACATGACATCACACATGAATGTTTACATGGCGGATGTGTTGGGTGTTTTTCACCACCCATTGCAGGGCTTTCCTTTCACACGCAGTGGAGCTCCATAGCAAACAGTGACAAAGTTGGTCAGTATGCTCTCGATGAAGAGCTCTCAAGACAATCCGAGTTCAGAAGAGATATAACGAGTAAACGACTGGCAGGCGGCGGTTAGAGCGTGACATTTTTGTTGTTCACGATATATTCTGTGTCTTAAGCAATGTCACCAGTGCTTCTCATTTCTAATTGATTGTCAAGCTCTTGTTGCATTGTTCTATTCTTCCCTGTGTGGACTTTACTTCAAGTCAAGTCAAGTCAAGTAGGCTTTATTGTCATATCAACGAAATACAGTGCAGTATACATTCATTCATTCATCTTCTACCGCTTTATCCGATCTTCCCTCGGGTCACGTCTATGGGCATTAAGGCAGGATAGACCCTGTATGGAATGCCAACCCATCACAGGGCACACACACACTCACATTCATACACTAGGGACAATTTTCCAAGGTGCCAATCAACCTACCGTGCATGTTTTTGGACCGGGGGGGGAAACCGGAGAACCCAGAGAAAAAAAGTCCCCTGAAGCACGGGGAGAACATGCAAACTCCACACACACATGGGAATCGAACCCGGACCCTGGCGGTGTGAGGCAAACGTGCTAACCACTAAGCCACCGTGCCCCTGTGCAGTAAACAGTGAAATGGAAATGGACCAGGATCAAGGTGTTACATCAGACAACATAAATTAACAAAATGGAACACAGAACTACATATAACTTTAAACATAAAAAAAAACACATGCAACATTTAGTGCGAAAAACAAGACAAGGAACAGTAGACAATAGTACTGTAATAGTACCGACCAGTACACATGTTGTGCAATCATGGATTGTTCATATGCAAATCGATATATATATATATATATATATATATATATATATATATATATATATATATATATATATATATATATATATATATATATATATATAATATTTTAAATGGGAACCCTGTCATTGAGGTAGACATGTTTAACAGTTCCTTTATGCTGAGGAGTCTGATGACTTGTGAAAAGAAACTTTTGAACAGTCTGGATTTGAGGGCCCGAATGCTTCTTTATTCAGGAGAATAAAGAGTGTGTGTGTGTGTGTGTGTGTGTGTGTGTGTGGTCACAATGCTGGTGGCTATGCGGATGCAACGTGAGGTCTAAATGTCCGTGACAGAGTGACCCCAATTATATTCTCGGCCGTCCTCCCTATCCGCTGTCGGGTCTTGCGATCCGAGATGGTGCAGTTCCCAAACCGGGTAGTGACGCAGATGCTCAGGATGCTCTCGATCGTTCTTCTGTAGAAGGTTTTGAGGCTGCGTGGCGGAAACTGTGCTTTCCTCAGCCTTCTCAGTAAGTAAAGACAATGATGGGCCTTCCTTCTTACGGAGCCAGTGTTGAGGGATCGGGTGAGGTGAACACCAAGAAGGTTGGTACTCTCTATGATCTAGGATGCGTTAACATCGATGTCAACAAGCATCTCTTTTGTTTTCAGAGAGACGTTACACCGGTCTCCACCTCCTCTTTGTTGTTGCTGATGAGACCCACCACAGTCGTGTCATCAGCGAACTTGAAGATGTGGTTCAAGCTGTGTATTGCTACACAGTCATGGGTCAGCAGGGTGTACAGAACGAGACCGAGCACAAAGCCCTAAAGGGGGGCCCCACTGCTCAGTGAGATGGTGCTGGTAGTACAGTTAACGATCCAGACAGTCTGAGGTCTTCCAGTCAAAATATCCACAATCCAGTTACAGAGTGAGGTGTTCAGGCTGCTGTCACGTCGATCTGTGGTTCGAAGCGGGCATGGAAGCTGTTCGGCGCATCTGGAAGTGAGCCATCACTGTCGTAGATGATGATATCCTGTTGTTAGTGATGGCTTGGATGCCCTCCCACATGCGCTGTGTGTCACCACTGTCAGAGAAGTGTTTTTCATATATTTCATTTGCATTAATCTTGTTAGTTCTTTATTTACATACTAGTAGTGATAAGACAGGTACGATTTAAACCATCTTAATGCTGGTCCGTCCCTAAGATCTTGTTAGATTAACAGAGTTGGTCTGAAGCCAGAACCAGGTCATTTGTTATTTCACATTTTCGATGCTATGATGTGGCCTGAAACCAGACTAAAACTCTTCAAAGATATTGTTTTCATCTAAAAGGGATCAAAACTGGACAGAAATGAGATTTCTGTAATATCCTAGACAGAGTTCATTTGAATCCAGGTTGGGTCTCTTGATGAGAGCCTTAATAACGGCCAACTTGAGACGTTTAGGGATATGAGTGTAATAGAGGAGTTAATAATTTTAAAAAGAGACTCTCCAGCTGGTTGTAACACATCTTTCAGTAATTCGGCTAGAATGGGATCTCACAGACATGCTGTTCATTTGGCTTTAGTGATGAGATTATATAGCTCTCCTGTCCTAAATTTGTAATGTATTGTAATTGTAATTGTGTAGTTTTAGGTGAGACTGGCTCACAAGATGCTGTCAGAGGCTTGGCTAACCACGGCAAATTTCAACGGGCCCAACATTGACACACAGCAAGATTTGGCCACTTTTTAACGAGTGACACCCGACTACTCAATTAACTGTCCTCCATCAGCAATATGTATTTTGGATTTTTTGGAGAAGTAGTTATCCAGCAGTACAATGACAGATGTAAAATTTGAGCAAAATGCCCTCTAAACAAACATATGCATTTGCTCAACAAACATCTGGCACTTAAATGATAAAAAGCAGGCGAAAATCAAGGTAAAACAACAGGAAAGCTTCAACAGCTCAAGGGATATATATATATATATATATATATATATATATATATATATATATATATATATATATATAAACGTATATACTTATGAACTTTAGAATAGAAAGAGAAGAGTATTAATGGACAGAGAATAGTATTAATGCTGGCCATCAGTATGGTGAATGCAGAGCTGTGTGCTTCTCCTGAAAACCAATTTTTAAAGATGAAAATGGCTTCTGGAATGTTCCATGCTTCACATGACAAGGTGTCCAGTAGCAGAATTCGGTGGATGACAGTCTTCCTCTATACCTTACTGAAGTAGGCAATGCATAGATGAAGTGTGCTAGGCCGCACAAACTCAAAACTGTCACTATTTGCCTCCAATAATACACAATACCGCGAGAATACTGACATTAAAAAAAATGTAACCAGTATAGCAGCATCTTCAGTAAATTTAGCCCTTTTTTAATAGGATGTATGCATGTGTGGGTCCATCGCTGTATGTGTCATTGCAAAAAGAGTTTCTTTTTTCCGTTTTGATAGTCAGCAAAACGACCTCGCTGTGGTCTATTAGTGTCCCGTTTTGCAAAGAGCCTAAACAGGCACACCTTTTCTGTGCAACTAAGTCTCCCTCAGAGACACAGTGCAGCATGAACCGAGGCATAAGCTTCGCCTCGAGCTTGACCCGAGAAACCACCTGCTGCCTGATAAAGACAAATCCAGGCAGACCAAAATAAAGAGTGTCTAAAGGGGAACTGACAAAGCACTCTATGAGAAATAGAGTAGAAGCACTTAGACTGAAGTATGAAGCTTTCGAGCAATTATCTATATACTCGTATTACTCCAGGTGCGATACCTGAATTATGTCATCTGTGATGAAATTCTCATCAAGGTGAGTAGAGAAGACCTAATATTTTACAACCTGGAACCTAAAACTATAAATGTCAACATTGTGCAGCTCCATCACCGATGCTATGATATGATATGATATGATACCTTAAAGATGCGAGTTATTAGATATAAAGCAGCTTCTAATGTGAGCCGATGAGGTTCACACCCATTACGATACAGTGCATTCCAATTTCCATTTGATTCATTCATTCATTCATTCATTCATTCATCTTCTACCGCTATATCCCATATTCCCTCGGGTCACGGGGAGCCTGTGCTTATCTCAGGCGTCTATGGGCATTAAGGCAGGATACACCCTGGATGGAATGCCAACCCATCGCAGGGCACACACACACTCATTCACACACACATTCACACACTAGGGACAATTTTCCAAGGTGCCAATCAACCTATCGTGCATGTTTTTGGACCTGGGGGAAACCGGAGAACCCGGAGAAAAACCCCCTGAAGCACAGGGAGAACATGCAAACTCCACACACACATGGCCCAGACGGGAATCGAAGCCGGATCCTGGCGCTGTGAGGTAAACGTGCTAACCACTAAGCCACCGTGCCCCTCCATTTGATTCAACACAATGTAATTCAATGCAATACACTGCAAAGGTACAAAAATTACACTATGCAACTTAGTATGGTACAGATAGTACACTTTTATTTCTTTGGTTCAGACAGAAAGCAAAAAAGTGTCATCTGACTTCTAACACGTGGCCCTTTCAAAAACAGGTCTCTCTTATTATTATTATTATTATTATTATTAATAAAATATTGGTAACTTTAAGTATAGTGCAATATTTATATATAAATAAATTGCTTTTTACCAATGTGCATATGTTAAAACCAAATCCCTTGTAGATGATGCACAGTTTTTAAGTTTTAAGCTGTGAATCGGTGAATATTACAGTAACATCCCTAATAAATTACTAAAACTGACATGCTTATTCACTATTAATAGTATCTGAAGAGCCAGCTTAATAGTATCTTGATATTTTTAAATATTCGGACTGAGGCAGTTTATGTGCTTTCATGCTAATTACTCAGATGTGGTTCACCACTTGAGAGCATTTTGAGGAGAAACAAAGGGAGTTCGGAGATTTTGGCGTGATTACCTTGTTTGCCAGCACTACCCACAAGCCTGCCAAATAGACAAAGGCGGAACAAACAACACTGGAGGATCAACATGTCACCAGCTGAGTGCCAGTCATAAATCCCACAATATCTTCTAGAACCATCGTATTGCACAGACTTCTCAACCCATTCCCAGCCTACGGACAGCATGGTCTATCAGATTTGCGACGGGTTGCCAGTACTTGGTTTTAGCTTCAGTGCACTAATGCACTAGTGCCATTGTGTATGTGATGTAAATAGACTGCTGGCATTAGGAGGGCTGCTACAGAAATAATAGCCCCCCTTCAGTGCCTGTGTAAGTGGGTGGCGTGCATCTCCGCTCGTCCACACCACTGCAAGTGTACAGGATGAATGGAGTGGAGGGAAAATCACTCGGGCAGACATAAAGGCCCAATCAAGAAAAAGCATGACAACAGCTAATTAGTGCAATGCATCCTGAGTAAGGGAGGGCTTGTCTTTTTGAGGGCGCGTATAGCAATGTACAGATGCATGTGCACAGAGAAAGCATGAATCATGTGCACACGTGCACATACAAAACATTCTGTCATTTAACGGTTTGTGTTGATGTACTTGACGAGATGTGATATAAAGGCAGCGTCCGTTGCAATCCAGAGATTTCTCCTCTGTGCTGTCTAGTAACCTGGCCATTAGAAGCATGGAGACGGTTGCTAGGCGCTGCCTAAAAGTGTTGCTAACAGTGCTGTGCACTATTGTTACCATGACAACTTGAATGCCTATATCTCTTCCTCTGTGAACCTGCAAAGTCGAAGAGGAATCATCTGAACAAAGAATCACGCTGTGCACAGTGTGACCTGTTGCCAGCAAGCCACATACCTTCTATGGTGTGAGACACACAAATATCCAAAAGGAGGGTTTGTGGGATGGAGGGTATTTTGGATTTACTATAGACTTGATGGTGCTCAATGGTGATTTTATTTATTATGTCTTGCTGTGTGTACCAGGTGTTGGTCAAAACAATATACAATGTTTTCCTTTACCCCAATATTTAGATTTAGATAAGTTCATATAGACCATTATAAGAGGTGTCTGAGGTATCGGTAGAATGACATCCTGAATATACGACAGCATACAAAGGCACATCAGAGTTAAACACAGCAGCAGCCATATAAAAGCTAAACACACTTTCTTTCTCAACACATAGCTTGGCAAGCGTCAGACTCAAGTAGGAGGTGTATAAAGGAGTTGCATTAATAATTATTATAACAAACCATTCGATCAAACTCCTTCTGCTGCTTTATCATACTTTCTACTGCACATGCTGAATATAACAGTAATTACACATTTCCATATAATATATCATAGCCAAAATGCTTCCATATTCTACACTGCCATTTCTTAATTATTTATTTCTTTATTTATCTTTTTAGCGCTATCCAGGAAAAATAAAAAAAAAAGGGGGCAATTACTGGGGGCTATGCAAAGCAGGTGCAAAACTACTAGCAGGTGCGTCCTACCTGAGCCAGGAATCTGAGCCAGTATGCATTTTTAACGTGCTCCATGCCAATGAAGATCTCTAAAGGCTGCTGTATGGTTTGCATCACAATAACATTGTTGCAGCAACAATCACAGATTTGGTGAAATAATTCTTTACTTATGAGTTAAACGTTGGGGATGACGTAATAAGAGGCCTTAATTTAGTGATCATGAAAATGTTCTGGCTGACAAACCACCCTCCAAAATCTAGTAGAAAAATTTCCAGAAATGAAATATATAATAGTAAAGATAATAGTATAATAGTTAATAGTTATGTAGTTATAATAGTATAATAGTTATTATAGTAATAAATGGTCTGACGGCATATTAATGATCATGTTTTGTAGAATAGGAACCTTAACAAATGCATATAGGTGTGTCGTCAGCATACTTTTGGTTAATGTAGTTCAAATGCTTTTTTTATTGTACAAAGTGATAAAATTCCTGGTGTCAAAGTATGACAAAAGTATAAGGGTTACAATAATTAATGCAGAGGATTATATTAGAAATTGAAATTAAATTGACTAAATGAAATACGTTTGTGAAAAAAAAATGCTTTAAATTAAGGATGGTTTCAAAAATAGTTTTAATTTTTTTTTTCTCTATATCAATTTACAAAAGTAAATAATCAAAAAATTAAAAATTAAAATCCAATATTTGCCGGCAAAACAG
The DNA here is from genome assembly GCA_030449085.1 of Kryptopterus vitreolus. NCBI lineage: Eukaryota > Metazoa > Chordata > Actinopteri > Siluriformes > Siluridae > Kryptopterus > Kryptopterus vitreolus. The sequence continues at coordinate 3,787,348 of JACRUU010000014.1, forward strand.
CATCAATCTTCTTGCACACCGTTTGTGGACGAACTTGGCAGGAAAGGTGTTTCAAACATCTCAGACAACAAACCACATATCTTCTGTGCTTATAGGCTGCCTCAAATCTGTCTCTTCATGTAATCCCAGACAGACTTGATTATACTGGGATCAGGATTCTGTGATGGCCAATCCATCATTCCCATGCCTCCTTGTTCTTCTCAACACTTGTACACTGTTTGTTTAGGGTCATTGCTCTCCTGCAGAATAAATTTAGTCAAAAACAGACACATCCCTGATTGCATTGCAAGTTTGTTTATTTTGTTTCTTCTTTTCCCCGTTTTAGCTGCTGACATTAGGGTGTAGCTCAGTGGCGAAGGTGCTGGTCTACTGATTGGAAGGTCGGGGGTTCGAGCTTAGGTATCGCCAAGATGCCACTCTTAGGTCCTTGAGCAAGGCCCTTAAACCTCTGTAAGACCCCAGCTTCCAAACAAGCAGGGATACGCAAAGTAAGAATTTCACTGTGTTATAATATATATGTGACAAATAAAGGCTATTCTTCTTCTGTCCTCTACATCTACCTCTTTCCTCCCAACTACCTGTCCTTTAACACATCCATAAACTTTCTCCTTGGCCTTCCCCTTCTCCTTCTGCCCGGCACCTCCATCTTCACGATTCCTCTGCTGATATACCACATGTACCTCCTCTGCACTTGTCTAAACCATCTCAATCTAGCCTCCCTCACCAAAACATCACATGAGCTTGGCATCACATTGGAAGCGCTGTAGGAGATTGTTGTTCATAAAACCTGTTACCTCGCAGTGGAGGTGAGAGTCATGGGCATTATGAGTCAGACCACATTAAGGCGATGAGCGATGAGTCCTATACAGAGATATCATTTAAAATGTTTGGAAATGTATAGGGAAAGTGTCATATAATTAAATAAAGAAAGAAAAGCGTAGTTCTTACTTTACATATCTCAGAAACGTTGAGAAGTTGGGGTCAGATCACAGTTTCAGCAGAGATAAAGGAGCACAGAGGGTTGCTCAGGAATGGCAGCGTGAAGATTCCAGTGCTTAAACCAACAACCTTCCGATCAGTAACCTTAGCCTTAACTACTGATATATATATGTTGCAAAATAGACAAAAGATTACATCATATTAAAAAACTGGGGGGAGGGGGGGGCTAAACATTTATGAATTTGATGTAAATGGTTTTGATTGAATGAATTGATGAGATTTGTGTGATGCATGGAAAGCCATTCTCCAGCACTGTGTATTCTTTCATGTGTATCTTCCCTGATCATTTAGACTCTCACCTTTTCATGCCTTAAATAAGACTGAACAAAAATGTACAATAAATTAATTATATATGCTAATGGGAATTTTTTTTGGCTTAGAGTAGCCTTTATTTTTCCACATATACATTACAGCATGTTGAAGTTGTTGAAGGAGCACAGAGGGTTAAGGGCCTTGCTCAAGGACCCAAGAGTGGCAGTTTGGCAATACCGGGGCTCAAACCCCTCACATTTCGATCGGTAGCCCAGTGCCTTAACCACTGAGATACACCCTCCTACAATTTTTTTAAATTTTTGTTGTAGGCTGATCTATGAGATATATAGGACTCTTCTGTCCATGTGCGTTACTACATTTTATCTTTGACAGTAAAACTCATTGAAACTGGGCAAATCTGCCAGAAGGAAGTTTCACATGACATACGTCTTACATGCGCCACTGCGGCAATGAGTCGTTTGAGATGTTTTGATTGGCAAGAGCAGAAGAACATCACTTGAGTGATAAGGAAGACCCTCAACAAGCTTGAGTCCCGAAAATTCGGCAACTTGTATACAGTGATCATCGGAGGACAATCCACATTATTTCACTTCTACGCCCGGCATGCTCACCAGATCTGCATACTTAAAGGTCGCCATTTTGACACCACAAATTATTTTGCACATGCATGAAAACAGTAGAATCAAATGCATGCCTGGCAACTAGTGTTTTTGATTCATTCATTCATTCATCTTCTACCGGTTTATCTGATCTTCCCTCGGGTCAAACACACTCACGCACACATTCATACACTAGGGACAATTTTTCCAAGGTGCCAATCAACCTATCATGCATGTTTTTGGACCGGGGGGACCGGGGGGAAACCGGAGAACCCGGAGAAAAACCCCCTGAGGCACGGGGAGAACATGCAAACTCCACATGCACACACATGGGACTGAGACGGGAATCGAACCCGGATCCTGGCGGTTGTGAGGCGAACGTGCTAACCACTACACACTACACACACACACACACACACACACACACACACACACACACACACACACACACACACACACACACACACACACACACACACACACACACACACACACACACACACACACACACACACACACACACACACACACACACACACACACACACACACACACACACACACACACATCACACACACACACACACCAGCAGAGGGCAACGCTACTTACCGGGAACTTCTCTCTTCTTCGAGAGTCCTGTCACAACACAGGAAGAGCCGGAGGTCTCTGAGCGCCTTTTATTTTCGTACCGTGTACATAATATCGGGTAAGAAATTCACCCCCATGACATCATAGCAAACAAGAATGACAAATGTTTAATTCTGTTCAAAAATATTCGGCTAATCTGGCAAAACACGATTAGTTTCGATCCTCTGTGCAGCTCACGTGACCAAATCCTGGAAGTGTGTTAATATGGAATAGTGTTCAGTGTCTTATAATTATGTTTGACTGTGAAGAATGGTTTTCTAAATGAAAAATATATATATACTGGAGGGATATACTGGGAATATACTGGCTCTTGTTGATGCTTTGCTTTTTTAAATTCATATTGTAATAATATATTGAAATGTGCCACTGATGCCATGAATCAGTTATGAAATACATTCTAGATGAGATGAGAAACTACACTGATCAGTGAACAGTGAGTTAATGAGGATGTCGATTTGTGATTTGTCCTAATAAATATGTAGTAGTAAATATCTGGGCGGGAGCACGGTGGCTTAGTGGTTAGCACGTTCACCTCACACCGCCAGGGTCCGGGTTCGATTCCCGTCTCGGTCATGTGTGTGTGTGGAGTTTGCATGTTCTCCCCGTGCCTCAGGGTTTTTTTCCCCGGGTTCTCCGGTTTCCCCCGGTCCAAAAACATGCACGGTAGGTTGATTGGCACCTTGGAAAATTGTCCCTAGTGTATGGATGTGTGCGTGAATGTGTGTGTGTGTGCCCTGCGATGGGTTGGCATTCCATCCAGGGTGTATCCTGCCTTAATGCCCATAGACGCCTGAGATAGGCACAGACTCCCCATGACCCGAGGGAAGATCGGATAAAGCGGTAGAAGATGAATGAATTATCTGGGCGTGATATTAAGCTCTATATGTAATTTACAGGACAGTGCATGCTATACATTGGCATTTTGCTCTTTCAAGTATTGTTGAAAACCCTGAGATTTTTGATTCACACGCAAAGTTCAGGATTAAATGATAAATATGAGGTGAATGTGAATCTTGTCTTTAGTTTTGTGATATTTACATCGAGACTTGATTTGTTTACAATGAGAGAGGTGTTTTTTCTATTGTTCTCCGTCTATAACCTAGTTACATAAATTGATGAAACGTTTATAAGCCTGTTTGTTTGTTTGTTATATCAGCCTGAGAAGACTTAAACCCAATTAAAGACCAGAAAGGGTGTCTATGGGAGTAAAGCAAGCTTATTGTGAAGCTGTGAAAACCTTCACACACACACACACACACACACACACACACACACACACACACTAGCCAACAATGAAATGTTCTGGGGGGGACCATACAGGATTATTTGTACCACACCAACAGACTTCCACAAAAGATATATTTCCCCCTGGGGCAGTAAGATTGCTCAATACACACTGCTTCCACAACGCCCAATCTAGCATGACTATCAGTTCCTGTTCTGTCACACTCGCTGTACATGAGGCACATTTTCCCAATTACTTTACGCTGAATTATGTTCAATACTTGTGTCCTGTCTACTTATTGTGTATCAGTATTATTTTCTCATGAATATTTATTCTTTATTATATCAACAAATTACTTCTGTCACCTCATACTGTCGCTTATTTGCATGGTATTTAATTATATATACTTTGCTACTTCGCTGTCATGTCGAAGCATTGTATATAGTGGAATGAAACCCACTTCACTTAAGATGGAATCAGTGGACTCGATGTTTTCTTGGCTGCATAAAGTGAAAACATCCTAACCAGTGTCCCATGTCATGTAAGCATTTACTGAATATGTAAAGGAAAAATGTGCCCTCCATGTAGGTGGACTTTGTGGTAGATTTAGTCTGCGTTTTTGGTGCATTATCAATAAATCTAGAGTGGTTAGAACACGTGTGAAATGTGACCTGCCACGTCATTTTATGTGGCCTTCTAGAGCTTATCAGGCTATTGTGTTTTAAATGTGCATTGTCAATAAACTACATCTCCCACAATGCATGTTACCTGCAAAGTGACTGCATCCCAGCAACTAGATTTCAGTGTATCCCAAATGGGTTTTTACCGAGGGCGATTTTTTTCCAATAACTGTATTTGACACATTTTACCAAATGATCCAAAAAAAATTAAGCAGATGTAACGCACTTCCAAGAAAGCGAATGGGAAAAGCGAATACATGTTCGTGCTTCAAGGAGAAAAAGCAATATGTCTTTTGTGTTATGAGGCGGTGTCGCTCATCAAAGAGTATACAGTATACTTGTCTTATGGGTCTTCGAGGACAGCTATAATGCCCACGTGGCCCACGATGACAATGAGTCTGACACCCCTGGCCTAGAAGGTCAAACTAAGTCTTGGGGATAAAGTAGGTGGAATAAATGGTGAATTCCATGACTTAATCCACAAATTTTAGACTGTTTGAAGCACTTTATTCTTTTTCAAATGTGCCAGTGTGGGTTGGAGCACAGGTGCTATCCTCTCTACGCACCTGCTGTGGCATCACATTGGAAGCGCTGTAGGAGATTGTTGTTCATAAAACCTGTTACCTCGCAGTGGAGGTGAGAGTCATGGGCATTATGAGTCAGACCACATTAAGGCGATGAGCGATGAGTCCTATACAGAGATATCATTTAAAATGTTTGGAAATGTATAGGGAAAGTGTCATATAATTAAATAAAGAAAGAAAAGCGTAGTTCTTACTTTACATATCTCAGAAACGTTGAGAAGTTGGGGTCAGATCACAGTTTCAGCAGAGATAAAGGAGCACAGAGGGTTGCTCAGGAATGGCAGCGTGAAGATTCCAGTGCTTAAACCAACAACCTTCCGATCAGCAACCTTAGCCTTAACTACTGATATATATATGTTGCAAAATAGACAAAAGATTACATCATATTAAAAAACTGGGGGGAGGGGGGGGCTAAACATTTATGAATTTGATGTAAATGGTTTTGATTGAATGAATTGATGAGATTTGTGTGATGCATGGAAAGCCATTCTCCAGCACTGTGTATTCTTTCATGTGTATCTTCCCTGATCATTTAGACTCTCACCTTTTCATGCCTTAAATAAGACCGAACAAAAATGTACAATAAATTAATTATATATGCTAATGGGAATTTTTTTTGGCTTAGAGTAGCCTTTATTTTTCCACATATACATTACAGCATGTTGAAGTTGTTGAAGGAGCACAGAGGGTTAAGGGCCTTGCTCAAGGACCCAAGAGTGGCAGTTTGGCAATACCGGGGCTCAAACCCCTCACATTTCGATCGGTAGCCCAGTGCCTTAACCACTGAGATACACCCTCCTACAATTTTTTAAAATTTTTGTTGTAGGCTGATCTATGAGATATATAGGACTCTTCTGTCCATGTGCGTTACTACATTTTATCTTTGACAATAAAACTCATTGAAACTGGGCAAATCTGCCAGAAGGAAGTTTCACATGACATACGTCTTACATGCGCCACTGCAGCAATGAGTCGTTTGAGATGTTTTGATTGGCAAGAGCAGAAGAACATCACTTGAGTGATAAGGAAGACCCTCAACAAGCTTCAGTACCGAAAATTCGGCAACTTGTATACAGTGATCATCGGAGGACAAACCACATTATTTCACTTCTACGCCCGGCATGCTCACCAGATCTGCATACTTAAAGGTCGCCATTTTGACACCAATCCGGAGATGTAACATGAATCGCAGAAGGTGCTCGACGCAATTCGAAACGAAGTGTCAGGACCGTTGGGATGACTGTATCGCTGTGCAACGGGACTATTTTGAAGGTTGATGAATACAGTTTTTTTGTAAACGGAGCCATTTATCAATTTATCAATTTATTGTCTCGTATGACACGTTTTTCACTCGCCCATAGTCTGCAAACTTTTGAATGCTATATAGTTTACACTATTAAGTGGAAGCTTAGTACAGATCGTGATGAGTCATTTGCGTTGCACTGATGGATCATTTCTTGGCTAGGTTTTCCAATTGAATGACTTTGTCTTTCCCCTTTTCATTCGATATTTAATAGGTGGCTGAACAAAACACCAGTAAATAAAGTTAATGAGCCGGCAGAAAGAGAGGGCACGTTGAGGGCGAATCTTGAGCGCACAAAGGCGGTTATGTCAACCAGTTGCCCACCACAGTCTCCAGCCGTGGCTAAAACAGAGGTGGTGGTGGAAGGATGGTGTCCCCTGTTGGCGTCAACCTTTGCCTACTGGGACAACATCCTAGGACCCCGTGTATGGCACATCTGGGCCCCCAAAGACCAGGGGTCGGTGTTACTCAGCGACGGCGAGGTGACTTTTCTGGCGAACCACACGCTGAACGGCGAGATCCTGCGCAGCGCAGAGAGCGGCGCCGTCGACGTCAAGTTCTTCGTCCTGGCAGAGAAAGGAGTGATCATCGTGTCGCTGATATTCGACGGCGAGTTGAAGGGCGACAAGAACACGTGTGCGCTGTCCATCATTCTGCCCCAGACCGAACTGGATTTCTACCTTCCACTGCACAGCGTTTGCGTGGAAAGGCTCAAGCACACGGTTCGCAAGGGACGCATCTATATGCAGAAGGTCTGCAGCTTCATCCCTGCCATGTTTTGTCTTGCTTTCAGGGATTTATTGCTGTTAATACGTGTTTTTTCCCGTATGGCAGGGTTACGGCATTATTGCCTTGTTAACCGCTGAGATTGTTCCCATCATGGAGCTCCTCTCGTCTATGAAGACTCATAGCGTACCAGAGGAAGTGGATGTGAGTCTCTCTTTCTTTCTTTTTTTCCTCATGGTTTCTTCATACTCTTTCATAGGGTTGGGTATCGTTTTTGTTTTATCGTTTCCGATTCTGTTTATTGATTCCAAACGGAGATCTGTTTTTGATGCGGAAATCATTACTAACAAAAAAAAAACAGAAACACGAATTTGTCTTGTGTTATAGATCAAAGACACATTATTGAATGACGATGATATAGGTGACAGCTGCCACGAGGACTTTCTGCACAAGTAAGTGCTGGAAACAAATGTTAAATCCATTTTGAACATCCTCTTAACCAGAGATGGCAAAGATGGTTTTAAAATACTCTTGTAAAAGTACTGACTATACTCTTTTACTCAAGTTAAAGTCAAGAATTGGGGTCTTGAAATGTACTTATCCATTATTATTGCCACCCGTTTTAGTGTCGTGCTGGTTAAATGGACCTCACTTCATATTAACACTGTATCCAGGCTGAACATCCACAATAAAGAACGTAAGCAGAGAAAAGATGATGGTGATCAGGTGATCAGGACTGTCTCTGTTCCCAGTCATGTTTGTAATGCTGGGAGGTGATAGCTCAGTTGTGGAGGTGGTAGCTCAGTGGTTAAGGCAATGGGCTCCAGCCCAGAGGATTGCAGGTTCAAATCCCGGCACCGCCAAGCGGACTCGACTGGGCCCTTAACCCCTTAAGTATTGGTATTTCATCCCTACCTCTGTGCTTAACATATCAGAAATTGTCCAGAAAAACACTCTGGACAATAATTATGTGTATGCATATTTGTACAATAAATAGCATGTATGACTGGCCAAGTGTCTATCAATATTTGTATTTGCATGTGTGAAGTGCTATGTAAATAGATTCACTCTCCAACTCTTGTTTTCTTTTTTCTTTTTTTTTTCCCCTCAGAGCCATCAGCTCTCATCTACAGACTTGTGGCTGCTCCGTTGTTGTTGGCAGTAACCCAGACAAAGTCAATAAGGTCCACACACACACACACACACACACACACACACACACACGCAAATAGACACGAAGTACTCAGTATTACTATCACACTTGGTACAAAAATTCCTATTGTTGCAGGCACAGAAGGTTAACTAGTTGATTTTTTTTTGTAGATTGTGCTGACGCTATGTCTGTTTCTCACACCCTCTGAGAGGAAGTGCTCGCGACTGTGCCGGGCTGACGGAACTTTCAAATACGACACTGGCTTGTTCGTTCAGGGCCTGCTGAAGGTACACACACACATCCTTGAACCGTTAACATCTTCGTTATAACAGCTTGGAAGCCACTTAATTACTCAAAAATTGCATTCAAAGTTGAGTCAGGGGCACGGTGGCTTAGTGGTTAGCACGTTCCCCTCACACCGCCAGGGTCCGGGTTCGATTCCTGTCTCTGCCATGTGTGTGTGGAGTTTGCATGTTCTCCCCGTGCCTCAGGGGGTTTTTCTCTGGGTTCTCCGGTTTCCTCATGGTCCAAAAACATGCACGGTAGGTTGATTGGCACCTTGGAAAATTGTCCCTAGTGTGTGAATGTGTGTGTGTGTGTGTGTGTGTGTCCTGCGTAAAATGGGTTGGCATTCCATCCAGGGTGTATCCTGCCTTAATGCCCATAGACGCCTGAGATAGGCACAGACTCCCCGTGACCCGAGGGAAGATCGGATAAAGCGGTAGAAAATGAATGAATGAATGAAGTTGAGTCAGCGTGTGATGGGTGAATAAAATATGAATTAGAAGGAACGCTGACAACCTTCCCAATGACATGCCACCTGGGTCTGTAACAGGGATGTAACGGTATCAAAGTCTCATATTATGATTATATTGACCAAAGTTATCACGGTTCTGTTCAAATGTGATGAAGAAAAAAAAAAAAAAAGAACTGATACACACTGAAAACATTTTATACTTGAAAATCAACCAACAACAAATACAGTTACCGTACCCTTTTTTTACGCATGAATTAACATAAAACGAAGTCCTGAATGGTATAGGTTTTCCTAGTGCGTATAAAAACATCAAATTCACACATTAAAACAACGCAATTAAACCAATGTGAGTGTAACAACAAATGTAAACAAATGAAATGAAAAGTGATTATTGTATGTCTGATTATTGTATGTCTTTCCTTTTTTTAAAAAGCCAGTGGATGTCAAATAGTGGGGGGGGGGATAACCATCTGGACAATGTTTATCAATAAACAGTAAACAATAATAGGAACATTATAGCCATAATAAATCCTAGTACTTTGGATAGAACATTTAACAGCAAAAACATTTGTACATTTAGTCAAGTAAACGTTTAAAGGGAGCACTTGTTTCAACACCATTGGGACATGACAAAAGAGGTGGGAAATCCCGGGTCTTGAATATTACCCCTGAGTGATTCAAAGTGACCGGATCTAGTTTACAATCTTGTTTGCTTATTTGACGGGCGTGGCAGTGCTAGCGCTTTGCATTGGAACCCGGGAACCCATGCCAGCCAGCCCTGTAGGTGCGACTGTGGAATGATTGATGATTGTTCAGATTGGCGAGTAAGTAAATCTGTGTACTCGGTCTGCACGCAGGATTCCACAGGGAGCGTTGTATTGCCGTACAGACAGGTCCTCTCTTCCCCCTATCCGTCGACTCACATCGACGTGGACATTAACACAGTGAAGCAGATGCCTCCGTGCCACGAGCACACGTACCATCAGAGGCGCTACATGCGCGCCGAGCTCAGCGCACTCTGGAAGACAACCAGCGAGGATGAATTCAGCCCGGACCACCTCATCAATATACAAGAGTCGTTTACTCCTGACTTGTACGTCCTTTCACACACACACACACACACACCACACACAACACACCACATGCATAAATCAGACCGGCGCATTTTCCCTCACGGGTTTCTTTGTAGCGGCATGCTGCTCGGTTAGGAGTTTGCGAAACACCAGCGCATATAAATCGCCACGACCCGTTTTATCAGGGACACCTGTACATTTAGGGATCCATAAAATTATACACCTGGTTAAATCGCAGCAATGGCACAATTCAGGAAATGGCACCGGTATCAGTTCAGGAGTTTCAAGTTACATTCAGCGGCCATGATTGACTGTGGCATGTTTGTGCATGCCAGATGGGCTGGCTTAAATATTTCAGACACTGCTGGTCCCTTGAGATTTATTTTGCACCATATGACTATATATTTCACAAAAATGGTGCAAAAACAAAAAATATCCAGTGGCTCGAGCAGGGGTTCTGCATGAAACACCTTGTCGATTACCGGTATAAGGGATAGAGAGAATTGCCAGACTGCTTTGGGATTTCTCTAAGCACTATTTACAGCTGTGCTAGATAGAAAAGCATTGGGGAAATGGGGGAGATTTCAATGCTGCTGTTGTTGTTGTTCTTGGGGAGATTTTAATGTTGTTGTTTTTAAATATATTTTAGTCTCAAGTTTTGAGGTATTGGGCTTGTTGTTGGGAGATGTTCGTAAAGATGTGGTCAGTGTATGGATTGAGTTTAATGCGGATTTAAGGGAAATTAAGACCAGAGCCAAATAAGAAATAAAGACCTTGCTTTACTTCATTACTTTTTTCTGAGAACTGAGGGAAACTTCAGAAAGCTCCATGCTGTCCCCTTTTTACAAACCAGTAGGGTGACTTTAGCTGTGTTATCAAGCAAGTGGGAGTGGGTAGTAAAGAGCCCAGTATGATATTAAGTGCATATGCACCACTGAGCGCACGTCGACTATGGAGGAGGCGGAGAGTCTGCTGTGGCTCCATCGGAGTAAGACGTGCGATCGGCAGACTGTTGACTCTTCCCCAGCTTGTACCTTATTAACATTTCTTTCATGGGCAGCCCCTTTTTTGCAATAAAGCCAGTTATGTTGCATTCCTAAACACTGACTGTATAGACAGCTCTTTTGTGATTATGATGAAGACTGCATTAGTCCATTTCCTGGGTTTCATCATCGGTCCAAAAACGAATGCTAAATCATATAATCGTTCAACGATATTTAAATTTTGAGGCATGTCCTCAAAACAGTCCTGGGCGGTTTGGGGTACCGTCGTTACTCATCGTGGCTAGGTTTGGCTTTGTCATCAGATTTAGGCTTTATTTACGGCTAGGACTGAGGTTATAGGAAGAGAATTTGAGTTTAAGATTTTGTACACACCTGGCTTTAACTATTGTGACCATCCTCTTATCATTCATTCATTCAATCATTCATTCATCTTCTACTGCTATATCCGATCTTCCCTCGGGTTACGTGGCGCCTGTGCCTATCTCAGGCATCTATGGGCATTATGGCAGGATACACCCTGGATGGAATGCCAACCCGTCGCAGGGCACACACACGCACACTCACATTCACACAGACATTCATACACTAGGGACAATTTTCCAAGGTGCCAATCAACCTACCGTGCATGTTTTTGGGGAAACCGGAGAACCCGGAGACTCCCTGAGGCACGGGGAGAACATGCAAACTCCACACACACATGGCCGAGACGGGACTCGAACCTGGACCCTGGCGGTGTGAGGCGAACGTGCTAACCACTAAGCCACCGTGCCTCTCATCCTCTTATCAAAATCTCTTAATTATATACACAAAGTTATTCAATTTCATTTTATTTGTGGATCATGTTCACCAGTAGGCTTTGACCCGAGAGCTGAGATTTATCTCATTCATACAACCGAGCAGCTTAATGGTAGAGTTGGGAATTGAAAAATCGATTCCGATTCTGCAATTGGATATTAAAGATTAAGAATCGGATACTTGTTACAGAATAAAAATTTTGATTATCGATTGCTGTGTGCATTATTTTCTTCAGGCCAGGACCTTATGTGGTAATCTAATCAGGGTTCGCCGGATGATTCTCGTCTGCTTCTCATGTCTTGGGGGATTTTTTTCCACCTTCTGGTTGACATCTGGTTATTATTATCATTATTAAAGCTCCTTGCGCCTTGGCTCATATCCTTTATTTACCTCGTTGCTAACAGGCCCGCGAGAAGCGCTGAAATGTGTGGTTACACTTCGTAAAAACTGAAGACAAAGCGAACTGTAATTGTTGTAATAAACTAATATGTCGCAAGGTGCCACGATCAGCATGACTTAGCATCTGTTCACTATTTGGAATCCGAAATTGGAATCGATGAGCGGAATTGGAATCGATCAAATTAAAATGATACCCAGCTCTACTTAATGGTCTTACTCAGACGTTCCAATTCCAATACCTTCGACAGTAAACTACCACATCTTTTTACAGAATAGAAAAGATTCAAGGAAGGTCAAGGGGGAAAAAAAGAGTCAAGGAAAGACTGTCCGCAATGGTATGAAGAAAAAATACTAGAGTGAGAAGGGAACCCATACTCATCTGGGTGGCAGTGAACATCCATTCATTATCGCTGAGGTTATTCACTGTTAACACTCAAATGCAAAAAGGTCCCTCATTTGACTCGCCGCCCCAAATCATTGTGCTTAACATTTAGTATGGGGTCGTTGTTCTTTTTCTTAAGGACTTGCGTACAATAGAGCCCAGTATGCCCCGCAAAATAAATCTCAAAAATTAAAATGTGCATTTATTTATTTAAAAGCATCTCAGTAGCATGTGCATACTATATAAAGTAATGACGCTATTTTTTCCCCCTCTAGGAATATATTTCAAGACGTCATGCACAAAGATAAACTGGTAAAGTCTTTCATTGATGAGGTATGGACTCTCTTCAAATGTTTTTCCAAACGTTTTTGTCTATTTGTTGCTGTTGGTCTGAACGTAATTTATGAATAGTACATGTATATTTTTTGTTTGTGTGTGTGTGTGTGTGTGTGTGTGTGTGTGTGCAGGTTTTCCTCTTGAAACCTGGTCTAAACCTGCGAAGTGTGTACCTGTCCCATTTTCTCTTGCTGCTGCACAGGAAGGCTCTGACACTGCTCAGATATATCGAGGATGAAACGTATGTATTATAATCTTCCAGTCAAATAGGATATTAGCATTCTGTTTGTCAAACAGGATCAGATAACAAGAAATCATTGTCAATTCTTGGTCGTGATGTTCTTGCAGTCAGAAGGGGAAGAAGCCATTCCGGTCGCTGCGTAATCTGAAGACAGACCTGGAGTTGACTATAGAAGGAGACCTGAATATCATCATGGCAATGGCAGAGAAGCTGAGGCCAGGCCTTCATTCGTTTGTGTTTGGGAAGCCTTTCTTCACCAGTGTTCAGGAGCGCGATATTCTAATGAATTTCTGACTTTTCACACTGAATCTCTCATTGATCGTTCAGATGGATGCTATTTATTCATGTTCTAAAAGTATGGCCGTGTATAGTATGTATGTATATATGCACTAATTCTCCCCGGAGCTAGTTTGAACCATTGTATAACAATGTGTTGTAATTGTATTGTTGTGTACTTTGTCTGGCCTTTAAATACTAAGAAACTGCCCAGGTGCAGGACAGGGCCTTTATTGTGATATTGTTCTTTTACTGTGAAGATTGCGACGCTGCTACCAAGTGCTGCTGATGGAATAGCCTTACTCCAATATTCCTTCTGCAGACAGTAATGGCTCCCCTGTGGGAGAAAAAAATCAAGTCTTGTTTGAAATAATTCTCAAGCGTTTTCATGATGTGATAAATTAAGAGATCGTGGAAAAGTTATTGATCAGTCTTGTACAAAAAAATTTAGAAAAAAAAAAAGCCTTGATTCAATTGTCACAGAGCTACAGTCTGTAAAGAAAAACCAGAAGGTGAGGTGATGTAGTGTTTTTCTTTTCACAACCTGTTTTTGGATTTTTTTTTTCTTTTTAATCAATGAAAATAAAGTTCAAAAGGTGGCCTGTTTTGTTTATGTGGTCTTTAAAACATATCTATCTTTACTTATGCTAATAATTGATCACATTGGCTCATTGATATAAGTATGGAGTGAAGGCTTTCCCATGTAGGCCCATAAGCACATGAGCTCCTCTGGATCAAACTGTGGAAAAGTTCATTCATTCATTCATTCATCTTCTACCGCTTTATCCGATCTTCCTCGGGTCACGGGGATCCTGTGCCTATCTCAGGAGTCTATGGGCATTAAGGCAGGATACACCCTGGATGGAATGCCAACCCATCGCAGGGCACACACACACACACACACACACATTCATACACTAGGGACAATTTTCCAAGGTGCCAATCAACCTACTGTGCATGTTTTTGGACCGGGGGAACCCGGAGAAAAACCCCCTGAGGCACGGGGAGAACATGCAAACTCCACACACACATGGCCGAGACGGGAATCGAACCCGGATCCTGGCGGTGTGAGGCGAACGTGCTAACCACTACGCTGTGGAAAAGTTAAATTATGCAAAATTGTCGGAATACACAGCACATCACAATTAATGCATGTTAGTTTTTGTATTTGTGTATTGTAAAGCAGTGGGTTATTATTCGCCCCAGCAGATTGGTAGTATCCTAAATGTGTAACCTAGTCAACTGGCCTAGATCTATTTATCCTGCTTTTATATTGTTTGTACTATAAACACTGCATGTGAGCAGGCCAAAAAAAAACGAGAGCCTTGCCTGAGGGCTATTAAATATACCACTATTGCATTTCTCTAAGATCAGCTTTTTCCACCTAGCCACGATTCCTTAGTTTGTTGCTGCTTTAAGAAACAACCCGAGCGTCTGATTGGCTGGACCTCGCACGTGACCTCGCCCAACCAGGAAAACATTGTGACGTCTATGTAAATATTCCGGAAACCGTTTGTGAGATGTGCGAGCACTCAGGGCTTTGGGTTAAACGACAAAAAGGCCGTGTAAAGATAGATTATGGCGGCGTGAGATATAATTCCGCGGTCTACAATGTGAGGTAAGGTAATGTCAGGCTTTGCTTTTCATGGCGGCGTCCGGTGTAAACAGAGCGTGGCCTGGGTTACAGTGCAGTAACAGTAACAGGGCAGCTCAGGAGCTTAGCAGGTAGCTAGCTTGGTAGTAGCTGAACTCGTCGGTCCAAACACTGCTGGCCGGGACACACACACACACACACACACACACACACACACACACACACACACACACACACACACACACAACACCACACGCACGTTACCCTTAACATAAAATGCTGCCTTGGATTCTTATGTCATCATGTAATTTTAAAGCCCACGCGTTGAATGACGAGAGCTGTGTAATTGTCACGAAAGCTGTAAATGAATGTGTATGATATCCAGTGGGCGCATGGTTTAATCGGATTAAACGCAGTCACGTCAAGCCGCTTGGGATACTGTACGATACAAAAAATTTCGAAGTTTTGGTTTTGCACGGGATACGTATTGCAGACAAGCTTGCTGGTGCTGTTGCCATGCTTGTAAACAACCTAGGCGACACCAAAATACCCATATACTGTACTCAAGTCCATTACATGCAGCACGACTCTCTTTATCCATGTGCAGAAGAGATCAGAAGCATCTGAACCCCGTGATTAATCATGAGATCCGTTTGGCTTTAAACCAGTTAAGCCATACCTGAGATCTGAAAGTCACTCCACTTACTTGCAGAGTTTAGAGCTTGTTCTAGGACAACAACAACAACAACAACATCTTTTCCCCTACTCTGGATTTCCAAGAGATGCATGAGCCTTCAGACTTTAAATGGACTTCTCCATATCGAAACCTATGGAATCTTGTAAACACATTTTCGTCATGTGGTGAATCATGTATGTTTTGCGCACCACATACCTGCTAGATCTGTCTGAGCATGTCCAGCTTTCATTTTCAGAGGAGCCTTTGGCAGGCCTTTGAGAGGAGCCTAACTATTCATTGGAATGCAAACAAAACAAGGTTATTCCTTTCAGGCCCGCCAGGTATAACATTATGACCCCCCCCCCCTCCTTTCTTGCCAAAACAGTCCTGACCCAGCAAGCATTAACAGCGTTAACTTCTTTGAGCTACAGTAGCTCGTCTGTTCTATCTGACCACGCGGGCCATCCTTCGCTTCCCACATGCATCAGTGTGCCTTGGCCGCCCATGATTCTGTTGCCGGTTGACCACTGTACCTTTGTTGGACCACTTGTGATAAATACTGACCACTGCAGACTGGGAACAACCCACACGATTGGCGGTTTTGGAGATGCCCTGACCCAGTCATCTAGCCAGCACAACTTAGTCAAACTCGCTCAAATTTCTATGCTTGTCTGTTTTCCTGCTTCTAACACATCAGCAAATTATTCACTTGCTGCCTAATCGATCCCATAATGTTATAATGAACGGTGTTCATTGGCCACTATTGCTATGATCACACTGCCTCTTTCAAGACATTTTTTTGCATAATGATGATTGTTACTGCCTATAGAAAAATGTTTTTTTAGTAACATGTTTGCAATACATCATCGTAAAAGACAGCTATTTTTGATCATTTTTGGGGATGCACATCTCTTAATGATATAAAATATACTAGGCAACCAAACATTCTATACCTCTACAGATGTTAAACTTCATTTTCAAGTGGAAAAATCCTCATTTTAACATGAAAATCAGAAGTATACCCTCTTGGCATCTGAACGTGTTCTGCTGAAATACTTTGCCCTTTCTCTTTTAATACTTGACAAGTGTGTTCTTCACTAGTTAGAGATTTCTTTCTGACCTTGAAATCCAGTTCATCTCAGAGCAGTTCAGTAGCATTTGATGCTCAATGCTTGTCCCTAAAGAATGCTGTAAAAGCCTGGACGTATGATTTGGGGCATTATCTTGTGGTTCCAATGTGCCTCAGTCTAGATGGAATTGAATGTCGTTGTAGTAAGATGTGGTAGCCATGTTGGATCATTAATGCTTCATTTAACGCTCTAAAACAACGCAAAACGTTAAACGTCCGCCTGCAGGTTTGCCTTTTGGGGTGAGGCAGTCTGCTAACATCTTTTCTGTTAGAGCCAAAAAAAACTGATGTGTCCACAGAACCTTCTTCAATTCACTTTCCAGTTCTTGTGTATCTTTGCATTTGTTGTATGTAAACAAAAGGAAAATGCACCTTTCTCAAAGCCGATGAAAGTATTACGGCTTATATAACATGTTTACATGCCTTTGTAAACACCTGAATGAAACCTGGTGTATGGAATATATACAGAATCAATCTTGACTAAACTGACATTAGGCTAGTCACATGGTGGAGAACTTGCAACTCTTCTGGTGCAACCCTATCCTGCATTTGTTTCTTCTTCTTTTACCAAACACCCTGTTTGGTATCTATCACATAGTATATTCTTGCTCGCCCCATTGACAGTTCCACATGACATCTTTAACAAAATGGTACACACTGTACAAAAGTCACTAGCTTCCCATAGCGCTGATGTACTATCGGTCTATCAACAGGGAATAATTCAAAACAATCGACCCTGATTGGTGGAAGCGTTTATCCACTTCTAAATAAAAAGGAACGACTGGTTTCACAAACTCAAGTTGAGTAAAAAGGATTTTTGATTTTGAAATGCAGAAACGTCTTGCCAAATGTAAATACTTCTAGAAAGGACAGATTCGAGAATCTACTTAAGTGCAGTAACAAATGACATTTACTTTGTTATTGTCCTCCACTGATTGGCATAAATGAAGTCACATTTACTTTTCTCGCATCCTGTAGACTTATCACAGTTACTAAACCTGACAAGAAACAGCTGATTTGATGTTTCACACACACATTTGCACACTCAATGTCACCTAGAGGAAATTAATCATCGAGGGTTTTTCTATGTGTTGTCAAAAGAAATCTTCTTATTACTTTATGTTGACTTCATAGAAATCCAAGTGTAGTCTAATATGAGTTTAGTCAAGATTGAGTTCTGTATATATTCCATACACCAGGTTTCATTCAGGTATTTAATAAAGGCATGTAAATACTTTCATCGGCTTTGAGAAACGTGCATTTTACTTTTGTTTACATTATTTTATGTTGTGTTATGTTTGTTGTTATGCACTGTCTCGTGTTGTCAACACAGTCTTGTTCTGTTTTTGCGCTGTTTGCACCAGGTTGCACACGATGCACTTTATGTAGCTAGGACAAACTTAGTCAAGTCCTCAGCCTTGTGTTCTTGTAGCTCTATGTTGTACCATACGTCGTCTGTAGCTCTATGTTGTGTTATATGTTGTTTTGTGTAGTACCAGGGTCCTGGAGAAACGTTGTCTCATTTCACTGTGTACTGCGTCAGCTATATATGGTTGTAATGACAATAAAAACCACTTGACTTGACTTGTAATGGTTTCATTTACAGCATCATCTAATCATGGATAACAAGCCAAACATTAGTCTGCTGAGTTATAATGATTTGGATACGTACCTCACCCAACACAATTCCAACTTTGCGTGGCTGCTCGTAGGTGAGTTCTTCAGTCATTTCTGCCTATTCCCAGCTCGACAATATCCAGCTCTATTTTTTCATGCCTCTTTTGTTGCCTTGTTTGTGTCTAAAACGTATTAGACTTCTAAAAGACAATAGTCAGATCAGTCAATAACTATTTCCGGTTTGCTTTTACAGCCACGATTGTGTCCTGTGGATGGATTATATATCTGACCTACTACAACTCCCGTAACATCGGACTCATTCTCACGCTCATCATCAACCGACTCTACAAAAATGGACACATACACATCGGTGAGTAATTGTATTTCTGTGTGGAAGACACTCCTTGATCGATAGACAAAGTGGTGTTGTGATGTATTTCTTACTTGTACTTGCAGGCTCCTTCTCCTTTTCTGTTCTCTCTGGGAAGGTCATGTTCCGGGACGTGTACTTTATCAACGAGGACATGTCAATTAGGTACGCTGGCAACACGTTCTTCCTAAGGTCTTGTGCCGGGTTCACACCGGAATATGATTAGGGCTGCGATTTGGCCAGAAAAGACATATTAGATTCCTACAACCCGCTGGGATCTCGGGCTTGACTTGCTCACCAACAGCCGATTAATGGCTGATCTTTTTTTTTTTGCTGAGTCATAAGACTTTCCTCCAGTGTGACTTGTACGAAACTCGTCAAACTGAGAACCAATAGGAACCCCCCCCACCCCGATGATGCAATTAGCACAAACTCAACAGTGCAGGAGGCAAAAACAGTTATGGAGGGAAAAGAAGCTTTTGTATGATGCAATTGTTGGCCTAAGAACACGGGTCCTGATTGGATAGTGGATTGACGACATAAAATTTTCGACAGTGTAACAGATAATATTCTTACACTCTGACATGGACTGGTGTCAAAAGTATTTAAACTCATTACTCGGGTAGAATTATAGATACTAGGGTTTTAAAAGTCTTCTGTAGAAGTTGAAGTATCAACTCAAGCTTTTTACTCAAATAAAATGTAAAAAACTGCATGGTTTCAAAACGACTTAAAGAGTAAAAGTAATGGAAGGAAAAAATGGCATTAAGGACAAAAGCTTAGCCAATTGCCGTCGCTAATTTATTCAAACGTTTCGCTACTGAGCTACTGAACTACCTACTGTAGCTTAATTTGCAGAGGATTATGATTATAAATGAGCCAGCAGTGGAGACATAATAACTTTTAAGAAATATGACCCCACACTGGTTATGTCCTTGCTGGAGTGTGATTTGTGATTTTTGCAGGTGCGATGGATAGCGTACAAACCAATAGGGTGTCGGAATTGTATATGTTTATACTCCTCATCCAAATTCACTCTATCCGGATGGGGTGTTTTATTTTTTTATTATTATTATTCTTTCATTCATTCATCTTCTACCGCTATATCCAATTTTTTCACGGGGAGTCTGTGCCTATCTCAGGAGTCTATGGGCATTAAGGCAGGATACACCCTGGATGGAATGCCAACCCATCGCAGGGCACATACTCACACACACACACACACATTCACACACACTAGGGACAATTTTCCAAGGTGCCAATCAACCTATCATGCATGTTTTTGGACCGAGGGGAAACCGGAGAACCCGGAGAAAAACCCCCTGAGGCGCGGGGAGAACATGCAAACTCCACACACACATGGTTGAGATGGGAATCGAACCCGGACCCTGGCGGTGTGAGGCGAACGTGCTAACCACTAAGCCACCGTGCCCCTTATTATTATTATTATTATTTTTTTTTTTTTTTTTCTGGACAAAGCTGGAATGAAAACAAGTTGTAATGAAATGGGAGGCTATTGTTTAAATGAAAAGAGTGGAAAGTACAAATAATTGCGTGAAAATGTATTTAGCAGAAATTAAAACTCGGCTGAAAAAAAAAAGACTCCAAAAAGTCTACTTAAGTAAGTATTTGCACTTTGTACACCTCTTGTGACAAGCAATAATCCAGAAAGATTATTAAAAATCTCACTGTGTGGGTCTTGGGTTGAGTAGAAACAACCCAATGCTTAAATCAGTCAATCATCATTTTTTTTGTTTGTTTGTTTATTTTTTTAAGAAAATAACTGCTTCCTTATTACAACGAATGTTTTTTTTTTCCCCAGAATTCAAGATGGCTTCCTTATATTCCGCTGGTGGAAGATGTACAACCCTAAACAGAAGCAGCACGGTACGAGAAGAACCAGCATAGAAAATAGTCTTTGCTCATGTTATATTCATGTTGAATGATGGATGTTTATTTGTTTATTTATTTTTACATTTCCTATTTGTTTATTAATATTTGTTTAAGACCCAAAAGCTGAGACACGGCTGTATGTGACCGTTAATGGCTTCGAATTCCACGTCTACAACCGTACCGATGTGTACGCACGGCTCCAGGAAATGTTCGGCTTGGATCCCACTCTCATTCCACCTCAGCGAGACGAGGAGAAGGGCAGAGAAGAGCAAAATCAGACGCTCGACAGGTAATGTTACAATCTCTCATCCGCAAGGCGAAGGAATGAACTAATACTTTGACCTGATTTACTTAGTGTTTTTTTTTCCCCCCCTCCTTATCATAAAGTATGCCTATGTGAATTCTTTGGTGTGCTGTGAATGCCTCGGGGCATGTGCTTTGCATGCAGTGTCTATCCTGTATTATAAATATTTATATATAGATGATGGGTTTGAGCACTATATACCATAGCTTTATGATTCATGGCTTTAATGGATTTTCTTGTGCACTCTTATTTTATTTATTTATTTGTTTGTTTGTTTGTTCTTTTTTTTTTTTTTAAAGCGTTAACATCAAAGCAGAATCCCAGGACCCATCTTCATCATGGAGGTCCCTCATACCAGTGATAAAAGTCACCATCAGTACAGTGAGTACAACTATGTCACAACACCGTTTTGCTATTAATGTACTGTACAGTCAGCAACCCGACCTGTCAGCAGATGCAGTTTTGGCCTTCCAGTAAACGTAAGCGTAGCATTAGGTAAGCATATTCAAACACAATGGAGATTCCTTTTAATTAAAATAGCCTCTTGTGTTCCTGGTCTTGCATTATTTAAAATGTGCACGCATTCAGGCGCTTGTGTAAACTTGTACGCTGCGTCACTGCCCCAATGTTTCTACAATACAAATACATCAATATTCGGCTCATTTTTGCCATCAGCATTGTAGTTTTTATAAATTATTGACATGTAATACTTCTCAAGTTTCAAAGCACATGTATTTTGTTAAAAAGTGCCACAAATACAGAGTTTGACCTTCAATTTTTTAATCTGACAATGACATATCAATACAAGACTGTATATGTACTGCATTATTAGTACTATATATTTTATATAAGTAAGGTAATATAGATTTCTCTGTTTTGCTAATAATGTACAGTTATAAAATTATTAACACATTACAGTATTTGATTCTAATCTGCTGAATCATGTTTATCATAGTACAATTTTTATATAAGTTATAAATTTCTCTGTTTTGCTAATAATGTACAGTTATAAAATTATTAACACATTACAGTATATTGCTTCATGTTTATCACAATTCTTTAAGATTGGTTAGAATAGGACATATCTTTTACATAATCTTTGGTTTGTACACCGAATAAATATCCAGTCAATAAAATTGCAATAGACTGTAATGTGTAACCTGCTTGTCTTTTTAGTTTATGGCTGTTATTTATCTTACTGATTTCTGATTTCTTGTTTTTTGGTAAAGATATGAGGTGTTTGTTGTTAACTCATGTATTCAATTATATATTAATGTATTAATTAGGTAGCAGATACATTACCAAAATACAAAAAAAATACATCATTTAATGCTTACAATCCAGTAATATTATAATCGTAATGTTCCCTCTGCAAACCCCCCCCCCCCCACTCTTCCTTTCCCAATCAGGGTCGGGCAGCGTTTGGGAATCTCCACCTTCCTCAAACCCTGTGTATGAATTTTGAAGACGCTTTCCTGACGTATACTACAAAACCTCCCAGCAGTCATTTGGATCAGTTCATGCATATAGTAAAAGGCACCCTGGAAAACGTGCGTGTGATGCTGGTGCCCAATCCCCGATATCTTGGTCGGCAAAACGACGAGTGAGTTCTCCGCGTAGATCCTCCCGGGAGATTCGTTTAGCTCCAAGCATTAGAGATAATATTATTAATCAGATGATTTTTTAAATATGTATATTTACAACCTATTTTATGTTATGGCGAAATGTTGATAATTGACTTGGTGTATTTTATATTAAATATTTATTTAGCTTTCATGTACACCTGATGTTCAACACAGTTTAATGAGCATTGGATCATAATTATTGCTTTTTATTTCCAGGCCACCTAGACTCATGGGAGAGGGATTTGTTGTAATGCAGTCAAATGACGTGGTCATTTATTACTACCAGGATCAACCAGGTTTGTGTGCGTTTTCTTCTCTTTTCTTTAGTTTTTTTTTTTAAGCAAATGTTTTATAGCAGTGTTCTTTTATAGGCCACACCCACTGAATTGTTTCCATATTTTGCAGAATAACAAAAGATTATGTGAATAACAAAAGATGATCATTTTCATGCACATCATCCGTCTACAGGTCTAGTCCCTGAAGAGCTGGAGAATGGAGATGCAGATGCTTCCACCGAGGGCACTAAGCTGCAGGATCTGCCTCCATGCTGGGGCTTGGATATCGTGTGTGGGAAAGGAACAGACTTTAACTATGGCCCGTGGGCTGACCGACAGAGGTCTTTAAACACAGATGCATTTGTGCCGTCACTACACATCGCTACACTAACACAATAGTTATGCGTCTCGTAAATATTCTCTCGTTTCTGTCACCACAGAGACAGCCTTTGGAAGTTCTTCCTGCCTGCAGATTATCAGCCGATGAAAGTGAGCGATGTTCCTACACCAGGGAAACCCAGACAGATCCTGGCTTTTGAGCTCCGCATGAACATCATAGCGGATGCGACCATAGACCTTCTGTTCACCAAGAACAGGGTACAATTTCTCCTTTCTGCTCTATATTGTCCCTCTGTGCCACGGCACATCAGGCTGCTTATTCATCTTATTTGATTTTTTTTTTCTCCAGGAGACAAACGCCATTCACGTCAATGTCGGTGCGGGTTCATATTTGGAGGTCAACATCCCTATGACTGTAGGCGAGGACGGTATAAATCTTTATTTTATTTCATCTAAAAGTTTTTGTCTAGCCGGATAACCTCCTGCAACCTTGAGATTGAATTGTCTCAGACTATCTTGGATTTATCATTTTAATCAGAGTCCCCCCCTTCTTCTCTCAGGTTATTCTCCCACTGTTAAAGGTCAGTTGCTGCATGTGGACACCACAAGCAGCATGCAATACAGGACCCTGCTGGAGGCTGAGATGCTGGCTGTGAGTTTGCAGTAGGAGGATGTGTGTGTGTGTGTGTGTGTGTGTGTGTGTGTGTGTGTGTGTGTGTGTGTGTGTGTGTGTGTATCAAGAGAGAGAGAGAGAGAGAAAGTGTATTAATTGTCGCTTTCCACCTGTTTAGTTCCACGTCATAGCCAGTTACCCACGGGTGTGGAATATGCCTCAGTCATGGCAGTGTGAGATTGAAGTGTACAAAGCCACTTACCATTTCATCTATGCGCAGAAGAACTTCTTTACTGGTAAACCTTTCTCATGTCTTTATACTGTATGGCCACGAGCTCCGGTTTTAGAGACGCCCCGAGCCAGTTTTAATAGACATCGCAATTTGGTCCTTGTCAAAATCGCTTATACTTGCTCATATTTCCTGCTTCAAACACGTCAGTTTTAAGGACCAAATGTTTACTTACAGCCTAATCGATTCCTCCCACTAACAGGTGCCATGATGAATATTGATAATCAGTGTTATTCACTTCACCAGTTCAGTCATAATGTTATGCCTGGTCAGTGTGTGTATATATATTTAAATACAGCTTTGCCTTTTATTCTGTGCAGATCTGATCCAAGATTGGGCCAGTGACAACGAGCCAGATATCTACTCATTTGTTCCTTATTCCTGGAAGTTCAAAATGCTTTTTCACCAGTTTGAGATGATCTGGGCAGCCAATCAGCACAACTGGATCGACTGCTCCACCAAACAGCAGGAGAATGGTGAGGAGGACTAGAATGGTTCAGAATTTTAGGGGGGGGGGCGCTTCTCACATTCTAACACACTTAAATGCACTTCACCTGGTAACAAGCAGAAATGCTTCAAGCTTAATACTTAATATTGATTTTCCGACATGCCGGACACAGCATTTTTACGTTTTGGGTTTCTTCCTGTCTTCCTTAACGCCTCCAGTGTATCTCGCTGCCTGCGGAGAAACGCTGAACATTGACTTCACTTTACCTTTTCACGAGTTCGTTCCTGTCACCTGTAACACGCGTTTCTGTTTGAGAGTGAGTATAGGAAGGTCTTCATATGCGCAGGTTGCTTATGATTTGAATTTTTTTTCCCCCCACTTTTTCCAACGGTTGTGCATTTTGTTCTCTCAGGCTGAAGATACCGATATGCGACTCTGTTTACCTGACTGCCACCCCAGTCGATACCCTCTGCTCACGCTTGCGAAAGACTATCAGCAGACAAAGGCTACGCCAGACAATGGCATGCCACCAGAGGCCCAGTGGGCTCCGAAGAACAACAGTGCTCGCTGGAGAAATATGACCCAGGCCAAGTATGGAGGCTCTTTGTTTCTTTCCGTTCTCGCAGTGCTGCGTTCATCGTCGCATTATTGAGTTTCCGAATTTTGTTTAGGGCTGGATGGGTCGACTGCTGGAGTGTGCCAAATTTCATGCTCATTATAGACTACACCTGGCATCCCATTTACCCACAGAAGTCTGATGAGCAGATCAAACGGTCATGTAAGTTCATTTATAATGCAAGTTTGTAAATCACTTGCACAGAGTGCCTTCAGGGGCAGAGTTGCATTCTTGCATTTTTGATAAAACTAGTTAATGGACGGTGTTGTAAAATCTTTTATTTTGAGTAACGATACATTTTTGCGTGAAAAGCGTAGTTAAAATCTGAGTCACATAGTAACGTATTAAGTGGTGTTCCTCAAGATTGTTTGAACTTTTCTTGAAGGAAACAATCCTGATAATTGCGCTTATTGAGAAAGTGAATTATTGAAGGATGGAATTAATAGACATTTGTTAAAGGATGTAGAGCACTTCAGTAGCGCATATTTTTAGTAATTTAAATGAAAAACAGACCCTTACATATAAACTTGTATTGCACAAACGCGGTCTGACGAATGTAAACTATATAAATAAAATGTTTGCATTTATTTTCATTTTACCACCTTAATTTGCACAAATGTAATCAGTATAATAAAAGTGCATAGCATTCATTCTCTTATTTTTATGTATTTTTTATAAGTACAATATAAACAATATACATACCGAACCTTGTATTTTGTGTACTATTAACCCTAATGTGCCATAATGTAATTATAACCGTCATAACTACTTCAGATAAGTATGCATTCATCATTTCCTTATCTGGACCACATCTGGATGTGATTAGACAATAATTGTAAGTCATTTTCTATGTGCACAGTTTCAGAAATAGAAGAGTCTATACTCTCAGCCTTGCGTCCCCCACAAAATTCCCCGTGCGTTCCTCCTCCTCGTGTTCCGTCTGACCCCAGCCTGTTGCCCCCGGACCGGCTGCATGTAGAGATGGAACTCAGCCCTGACTCTTACATAATCTTATACGGACCCCTGCTCCGAGCTCTACTGTCCATTAAGGTGTGCTTTTTTTTGCTCAACAGCACATGTCTAGCTCTGGCCGGATTTTGATTCATTATGTGACAATTCTGTGGTTAAGCTGATTTTATGATAAAAAAAAACAAAAAAAACACCCAATATGATATTTATTTATTTTTAACACTGTAGGAAAATTATTTTGGTGAAGACGACATGTACACAGACTTTGAGGAATCTCTAAGCAGCCCTGTGTTAAGCTCTTGCTCTTCATCCTCTGGCTGGACTGGAGTGGGCGTGGAGGACAGCGGCCACAAAGACGCTCCCAATCCCCTCTCACTGCGCCCCTGGGACATCACTGTGCTCATTAACCTCCACAAGATCCATGGGCGTCTTCCTACGGTCAGTAATGTTACTTCAATTATTACATATGACCCTTTGATTTAAACCCCTGTGTCAATATTTGTAGTAATGAACATTTGTCTTCACCTTTTAGCATTGCAACAGCGACACTATAGATGGTCCGACAGGATATCTTGAGCGTCTGTGTTTTGAGATGAAGAAGGGTTACAAGGAAACCCTGCTGCAGCTCATCCTCTCTCCGCTACATGTCTTTGTCAGTGACAGCTACCAGGTTGGATTGCTGTCACCCTGGTGAAGTGGATGTGTTTTCTTTTTTTATGTGCATTATTGTTTCTAATAATTTCTACCTTTTTTTTGACGGCGTAGCGTCCTCCTGTCGATGGAGTGTTGAGTGACGGGCATCTGAGTCTCTCAGGCCTGCAGATGCGAGCCCATGCGATGTTTTCAGCTGAAGGCTTACCAGCAGGCAGTGACACACTTGAGTATGCCTGGCTCATTGACGTCCAGGCCGGGGCTCTAACAGGCAAAGTCACTGTGCCACAGGTGGGTTGCGTTCACCTGCAATAACTATGAATGAAATGTTCTGAAATTCATGTCGCAATGGTTGCTTTTTGCATTTCAGTGTGCCAGCCTGCTGGAATGGGGGCAGACGTTTGTATTTCACGTGGTGTCGCGGGAGTTCCAGCTAGAGCAACCAAAACCCTCGGTCACCTGTCAGCACGGAGTGGACCAGAGAACCTGCGATGCCAAGGTGGAACTTCAGAGTCTGTCAAACCCCCATGTGTAGTTATATAAACGCACTGAAGAATTTGTATCGTCTTTTTGTAGTATGCAGCCTTGCCTGGCCCTTGTCGAACATCTGAAGAGTTGAAGTACACCATGACACGGCTATCAGTGGATGGAGCCCAGGTTTTCATTGTCGAACATGGCTGTGCAGCCAACATCAAGGTCTGTGTGTGTCTATATATACATTTTTATATATATATATATATATATATATATAGATATATATATATATATATATATATATATATATATATATATATATATATATATATATATATATATATATATATATATACATATATACATATATATATAAGTATGTATTGTATGTATGTATGTATGTATGTATGTATGTGTGTGTGTATATATCTAGATAGCTATTTTTTATATCTAGATTGTTATTTAAAAAAATATATCATATTTAATGATCGCAGAATGAAAGACATGCCTCCACCCACCCCTCTCCAAGTTTAGCGGGTTCAATCAGTAATATGGTATGTGGGAATCACAGTATTTAGTTAAATGGACTAAACGAATCACATTAATTTGCCTCTATGAATTTTTGTAATCGAATTACTCGAGTTACTCGAGGACTTGTTACAGCCCTACAGCAGAGTCGTGCCAGAGTCAACACTTACATTGAATTCCCCTTGACTTTGACTCCCATTTTCATTAGATTCTTATTCTGGTCAACATTTGACTTCATAACAACATCGTAAGCAATATGATTAACCAAATCCATTCCCATGCACAATGAACGAGTCTAGAACTAAACCGTTTAAAGCAGTCCTAATGTAAGTGCTATCTTCTTCTTTATCTTTCTTTTCAGACCGGCTCACTGCGGTTGGCGAACTGTAACCTGCACACAGCTGCAGTAGGGGAGGGCATCAGCGCTGTCCTTCAGGATGTTGTTATCGCTCAGTTTATTGAGCAGCAGGAAGCAGTGAGGTTAGGCCTGCCTCCACCTCTTCTGCGGCGATCCAATTGGCTTGAGGCTGGCTCTGTGACTTTTAACCTCATCACTGCCGATGTGGCTTTGGCTGCTGACCATCCAATCAAGTACGAGGTGCAGAGACACTTCCTGGAGCTCCATGACACGAAAACGAAAAGGTGCATTAATATTCTACAGTAAATGGGTTACACATGAGAGTTGGATGTAAGTTTCAAGTGTAAGTGTAATTTGCATTAAATATGAGTCTATGTGTACAGGCTATGGTTCCTGTGGTCAGAGGAGAAGTATAAGCGAAGCAGGAACCGATGTGGCTGTTTGGGTGGATGCCGCTTTTATAGCGGATCGACTCGTAATTTGGACTTTTTCCGATTGGAGGAAATCACCCCTTCATCGAGCTCTGCCTTTTCAAACGGTAGCACTGAGACCGATATGAGTTATGGCCAATCACTTCTACAACCTGGGGAATGGATAATCACTAAGGAGACACCAAAACTTCCAGATAGTATGTTTGAATTTTTGTTTTGGTCCCTTTTGGGGTTTTTTTCCCTAGTTATTTGTTACATGATTGCTTTTTTGCAGCTAAATCCATCAGTGTGCGGAGAGATATGTGTTCTCCTGCTCCTCTGGCTGAGTTGGAGAGACGTAGCCAGCAGCTGAGTCTACAGGTTCCTCAGCGCTCTCACAGCTCTGCCTCCTCCTCAGAGGAAAACTCCTCGTCTAGTGCCGCTCTGCCGCTACTCGCGGGTGAACGAGAAAGCCCTTCTCCCTGTGCAGAGTTGAGTATGGCGCACACATTTTTACGCATGGAGCAAAATGCATTCAGTGTAAATAGCTTAATGTTACTGGTGAACATAAATGTTGCTGTATGCTGCTATATATGGAACTTACCAGCATGTGTCCATGCTCCGGTGGGAAAATGATTATTATTATTATTATTATCATCAATGATGCTGTGATGATGCTGCAACTAGAATTTATTATGCAGAATATACCGAAAAATGAACTATTGATGAACGTTTACAAGCACCACCAGGGATAATAATAATAAACATTTGTGGGCTGGTGTGCACTACAAATGGTTATGGTTATTATCCATGGTGCTGCCTCTTAGACCGAACCACACAAAAACATTATCACTGACCACGAGGAAACAATCTTTATGTAGAGATCGGGAGTATATTAAGTCATGGTAACGAGGAAAGAATCTTCGTTATGTTGAGATCATGAGCAAAGTTCTTTTGTTGTGATCACGAGTGGAAATAAAATACGACAGTGCATGGCCTCTTGGGACTTCCATAATATCCTCTTTGGGTTATCCGTATTTAAATGGAGTGTGTGTGTGCATTCGCAGATTAATGACTGTGACGACTGATGGCCCCATGTCTGAAGGCCCTTCGCTGCAGTCTCCAATCCGATCGCCACTCAACCGTCAGACATTTGTCCAGTCAACCCGCCTTGGTAGCACCAAAAGCCTCTCAGCTGCTGTCTTCACAGAGAAACCTCCACCCCCACCCGGTGTACAGTTTAGCAGCGAAGTGTCCCGGAGTGACGAGAACGTCTTGGACTCGCCACGCCAGCGCCGTAGCTACGGCTCCTTCCCTTACACCCCTTCAGCAGATTCCAACACATTCCATCAGTACCGCTCGGTCGACTCCTCAATGTCCGTCGCCGACAGCGAGGCTTACTTCAGCGCAAACGAGGACTTCGATCCAATCAGTAGCGACGAGGGTCCGGGCACATACCCAGGAAGGAAACGCAGGCGAAGACAGCAAGGGCAGCTTCATATTGAACACAGTCACACCTCTATATATCACAGTGTCGAAGGACCACTGTCAGTGGCAGAGCCACGCCCACCTTTATTGCCGAGCCACACCTCTCAGGCTTCTTTTGTCTCTGCGCTTGGATTGGAGGAAGAGGGATCCATGGAGACTGAGAAAGCAGAATCTGGACTTCTAACAACTCAACCGCATCTAATGGCTTGTTATCATAACTACCTGGCACATTATCACGTGTCCAACTGGTCCGTCAAGCAACCGACCAATAAGAGGACGTCAAAGTCCTCCCTACACCGCCCTCTAGACCTGGATACGCCCACAAGTGAAGAAAGTTCAGCATCTTTTGATCAGCTGTCCATTCCTACTTTCAAGGTTAGTGTGTAGGACCGTGCTTTCTAGGGTTTGTATTTAATGTAATGTACAATTATAAATATTATGACTAATTCTTACTTTCGTTATTGCAGATGGTAAAAGCTGGTCTGTCTGCTAACTCTTTATTAGACAGAGGTCTTCAGCTCATGGGAGATTTAAACAGGTAATGTGACATTGGTTCTACATTTTGATGATTGTTTTCATCCTGCTCTTACTAACCCATACCTGTGTGTGTGTGTGTGTGTGTGTGTAGCACGCCGTACACCCCTCTTGATAAGCGGGCTATGGAAAACACAGATGAAGACACGAATACAGAAGACTGGACCATGGATCAGCCTCTATCCCAGACCAAGACCACTGCTATTGTAGAAGTTAAAGGGGCGGTTAATGTGGTGCTGACACCTTTAGTGGCCGAAGCCCTAGACAGGTTAGTGTTTCCAAAAAACACATTTAATAGTTAAAATATTTTAGAACAGATGCAAATGCAGTTCCATTACGCTTTCAAGGATGTTAAAGGCGCTGATAAATTTGCTTAAAATTAATGTCTTCAGATCTGAACTGAATGTGCTGTGTTACTGTAGGTACATCGAGTCCATGGTGCATCTCGCAAGTATCCGCCATCCAGCATCTATCTTGGATGACTTGCATAGTAAAGTGCTGAATGAAGCATATCAGATCAGCAAATCTACTGTGCCCGAGTCTGTGAGTAAAGTGTAATATTGATAGTAGTAGATAGTAACTTTGGTCACTATAATTGTGATATGAAATTTTCATACCAGTACATCCCTATATATATATATATATATATATATATTTATGCTTGGGGCAAATGAGGCAGTTATTTTTATTATTATATTTTGTAGAGAACTGCAAAGCCAGAGCATAAAATTTCTAAGGCTGATGGATCCCTGAACACAAACCACGGACAGACTGACCTGTCAGTCAAACCTGACAATGTCAAAATTAAGGGTTTGCAAGCGAATGTCACAATTCCAAAGGTATGTATGTGTGTGTGCACACTTGTTTGTAAGAGTGGGACTGACTTTATTTTCTTGTAATTTTTTTGTGTTTTGTTTTTTTTTTTGCAGGTGAATCTGTGTGTTCTTCAGGCTTCAGTAGAAGAGCGTGACAATAAGAGCATGACCCATGTCTCTCTTGTAGCTCTCTGCTTTGACAGAATTGCTACGCAACTTCGAATGAATCGGTAAACGTGGAAACAATGAAATGGTCCCTTTAGAACACTTTAGAATATATCTTTTCCCCTTTTCTTGGCTTCCATGGTGTTCTTGTCCTTTCTTTCACTATTCCAAATAAACAAAGTATAGATGATACTAATGTGCAACAACCAATCAGTTTTCTTTAATTAATATTTTATTGCCGACACAAAACACATTTTATTTTCTAGCTATAGGGAAGTGCAAGTTTAGCGATACTTTAAATAATCATTAAAAAAAAATCAATGAAAGGCTTGTTTAGGGCTTGTTAACATATTTGGATGTTTGCATTACTTTGATGTAATCTAGGACATATATTTCATTCTTAATGGTCTTAAAACCATTAAGACGGAGGAGGGATGTAGCTCAGCAACTAGTTACATGTAACGGCATTATGTAATTTAATTACAAAATAAAAGTAACAGTAATTCGTTAAGGATCCCAAAGAGCTCTTAAACAATAAATGTTAAAGATCCCAAAGAGCTTGTGTGTTTTTTTTTTTTTTTTTTTTTTTTTATAACGGATTCAATTAAAGATGCCTAAAAAAAAATGTGTTTAATACTTGTGACCTGCAGAGGAATAGTGGAGGACACGGAAAAGTCTTCTGTAATGATGGAGAAGTTTTCCTCTGCCTCAAAGATGGCTCCTCAATCCAGTGGCTCTTTGCGCTCCAACGCAGGCATCGAAAAAGGCAAAGAAATTGCAGCAAGGCTCAACATTCACCGCATACACAGCCAATTGCGTGGCCTCGACTCATCAGGTATATGTCACACTTTCTTATTTCCGTTTACGCTTAATAAATCTTTTTTTTTTTTTACAAATGTTTTTTTGTGTTTTTGTCGCAGATCTGGGGGCATGTGCTATAACTGC
Source organism: Kryptopterus vitreolus (assembly GCA_030449085.1). Classification (NCBI taxonomy): domain Eukaryota; kingdom Metazoa; phylum Chordata; class Actinopteri; order Siluriformes; family Siluridae; genus Kryptopterus; species Kryptopterus vitreolus. The sequence continues at coordinate 3,819,926 of JACRUU010000014.1, forward strand.
CATTCCTTTCGAGAAGTCTAAGGTCCTCTTCAGTTTAGAGGAGACCGATGACTTTGCCTTAGTGGATGAGACAGAACCATCAATCAGCACTGACCATTCACAGGATCACTCATCGGACCTTACACGCTCTGGGACAAGCCCTGAGAAATGGGGTTGGATCATGTTTGAGTGTGGCATTGAGAACCTTACTGTCAAAGGTACAGTATCAATTATTATTTCTTTATAAATATAGTGCAGCTGTACAGTAATATAGTCTTGTTGTCGTCAATGTTGTGAACACCCCTGCTTCATCCAATCAGGAGGCCGCCAGTCCGGGGCAGTTCTCTACAGTGCATTTGGAGTGATGGGTGGAGCTGACACAGGTGGTAGGGGTGGTGTTTCTAAATCAAATGGTTCCAGTGGCTCTCAGACAGGAAGTGGATACAGCACCGACGTGTCTGATGATAACCTCCCGAACGATGGTCACAGTCCTGACTCTGAGCCAAACAATAACTCTGACTCTGATGAGCAGGTACTGCACGTTTTTTTAGTTGTTAGCCTTTCTTTTCCCAAGGATTGTGTATTTACCTTCCTGTATTCTGGTCTACGCAGGATGAGGGGGTGGAATCTGATGACCTGAAGAAGGATCTTCCCTTACTTCCGCCTCCTCCTGACTCGAGCAGCATGAAGCTTACCATAAAGGAAATTTGGTTCAGTTTTGCTGCCCCAACTAACATACGCTCGCAGATGCAGTCAATGTCCAGGTATATATATATTTTATATAGGTCCCTAGCTATCAGACCACTGACCTTTACCGGGCTATGAGCCATTTGGTACCAGGCCACACAGGAAAAAAAACTGTTTTGTGTGAAACTGGTCTGTGATGCGAAAACACTTATGAACTGCAAACCATAGCAAAACGAAAATACAGCATTTGAAAAACAAAAACTCCCATTTTTAATTACATTTCCAAATCAATTCGGTTCATTACATTATTGTTGTTCTTGCAGGCAGCTGAATTTGTTAAGCACAGCGACTCCTGCCATTGGTGCCTGGCTGGTGCCTATCGACCAGCTCAAATCCACTCTGCAGAAGCTGGACATGGAGTCTACGTTGCGTGTGTGCGCTGTCATGGGCTGCATCATGACCGAAGCCCTAGAGGTTAAAACCACTTAAGCTTGCGTAGATGAATAACCCATCCAAGTTCATTCACAGATTAAAAACGTCTTTTTTTCCCCCTTCTTCTTTTTTTTTTATGTATAACCACAGAAGAAGAGCATTCACATCCCATTCCGGAGCAAGTATAACCGTGTAACAAAGAGAGCCCGCTACCTACACGAAAATCCGTCTTGTTTGCTGTGTAATATTTTGCACCGCTACCTTCAGCAAGCGAACTACAGTGTTATAGAGGAGGCCACCATGGTAAGAGGGTGTGAATATGGAGTGTGTTTGACTGTCTGTATATGGATTCCAACCTTCATTTCGCTGCATTTAGAACGACGGCCTGCCTGCCTTGGTTACACTAAAAAAAGGTTTGGTTGCACTCGCTCGTCAGTGGATGAAGTTCATCGTTGTAACCCAGGCGTTTAAAGCGGACGGTCTACTACGTCCTAATCAGCTGCCTAAACCCAAAGAGCCTGAAGCTACCGATCCCGATCTAGTTCATGGTGTGGACAGTGGAGCAGCCCTTCAGAGTGACACCAGTGCTGATGGTGTGGAGTTTGAGTTTGATGCAGGTAATCTACATGATGCGTATTTATTACACTGACCAGGCATGACTTTATGACAAACTATCAGGGGTAAAATTATGACCACCTTTTTGCCCAAATAATCCTAATCGGTAACGGCATTAACGTCTTCAGCGACAGTAGCATGTCCACACAGTCCAGCCTTCGCTTTGCAAGTGAGCCTTGGCCACCCATGAACCTTTAACCTAGCGATGTTATGCGCGTTCTTTGTCCACTGTTCCGTCCGGGGATCACTGCCTATAGGTCTGTGACTGTCACCATGGCACCCAGAGTTTGTATACTAGTGTCGGCAGTAGCGCACGTTAAAACACAAATTTCCATTACATTGACGTGAATGGCTTTTCCGTTAGACTGGTGAGTTTTGGATCATGTCGGGAAAACCAAATGTTACATCCTCGAACTGGGAACATTTTGGATTTGTGCTGTATATAGGCTGTATTGTGTTGTTTTATTGACGGAAGTTCGTACATAAACATGCATGTTTGTGGAGATGTTTAAGCATCTTTTTTTTTTTTTTTTAAACATAAAATGCAATCTTTTTTCTCTATACTAACACATCTGTTAATTGACTGGTTCATGAGATCAGATTTGTTATGTGCAGAAGCACACTCACATGTGCAGTCCAGCTGTTACTCAAGAACCCGTTTTACGATTGTTATATTATAAATATTAACACATTAAGCACTGGAACTAATATGAGGTGGACTTGCCTGGTCTAAATCCTACTTAATTATGTTTCCGTTGGTTTTTAGGCACCGTCAGCGAGCACACGATGCTTTTGGAGTGTGTGGGTGGTCGACCCGCTCCCACTGGCAACTCTGCTCCTGTGAGTGGTGTTGAGATCATGAGAAAGCTGTCTAAATCTCACACACACAGTGAGTCAGGTCTCAAGATCAAGGTACGTGCCACCCGCTTTTCCCAATTAGACGTGTACACTTTGCTGACGTGACTCATGAACGTCTCTGCTGTTGTTTTCAGGGTTCTCATCCCTACCAGTCTCTGAGCTACACAAGCGGCGACACGGCAGCCGATTCGCCGGCTCACGTGAGTCGAACGGGGCTGCAGTCCAATCACAGCCCACGGAAGGAGTCGTTGCTAAGCTACCTGACAGGAAGCTTCCCCAGTCTGCATAACCTCCTGGAAGCAACACCTCCTCGCAATAGTGAGCAACTGGCAGCCAAGAGCAGCTCTCTGACACGCACAGGTACTTCTCTGAAGACGTGCGTCTGAATAGTACCATAATTATACCCAGGGGTGTTCGATAGCTTTTCTCGAGCAGATTGAACTGCTGCACAAAAAGTCTCACATGTTCTTTCCCGTTAGTTTCATTATAACTATAATATGTAATGACAACATTGTCCATAAAAGCTATATACTAAAAGAATACTAATGGGATTCCTGTTTTACAGTTGTCTGTTTAATCTTTAATTTCACACACACACAAAATAACACTTGACAGCAAATTCAGATTCCATTTTCCCAATATATCTTTCTAAATGTTTCTTTTAGAGCGATAGCTCAGTTGTCTCACTGCACTGGCTCACATAATATCTCTATTTAACATATCAAGGGGAGGGGGGTAAGCTCAGTGGTTAAGAAGCTGAGCTATTGATCAGTAGGTCAGGGGTTCAAGCCCCAGCATCGCCAAACTGCCACTCTTGGGTCCCTGAGCAAGACCCTCAACCCTATGTGCTCCAGGGGCTCTGTGTAATGGCTTACCCTGCCTCTCTGAAGCAGGGATATGTGATATTTCAATTTCACTGTGCTGTAATGGACATTTGACAAACAAGGTCTATTCTATAAAAATAAATAAATAAATAAATAGTATGCAGGACGCATTCATTGTCAATAAACTCCAACCGATGAATCGGTCGACCTCTAATATGTTGCTATGAATAACATTTATTTACTTTGTGTGTTTCTTAGGAAATAGCCTTGCTACTGAAATGCTGACAGAGCATCCTCTACTGTCTGAGCCTTCTTCTGTCAGCTTTTACAACTGGATGTCCAATGCTGTGGGTAACCGCTCAGGAGGCAACGTTCAGGAGTCCCCATTAAACCGATCTCAGCACAACAGCCTTCAGACTGGTGGTGTGTGTGTGTGTGTTTTATTATATATATATATATATATATATATATATATATATATATATATATATATAAAATCACATTCAGATCTATGATCTATTTTCATTCTCTAGGTGTGCTTCCGACCATTCCTTCAGCATCTGATTTTAACACTGTCCTGTCAAGTGATCAGAATACAATGGACACACACTCCCAGCACACACACTCTCAGCATAGCACCAGCCAGGATGACCTGCTTGAGCAAGATGAGACCAACCTTTGCCCTGCTGCAGTGCAGCTCGCCGATGCACAGGTACTGCTTTGGGACGTTTAATCACTTTCTTTATCTCTTACCTGCCTGGGCTTTGAAGAAGTGAAGGTCTGTGTTATTTGTATGTGTGTAGGTGGTGTTTAAACCTCTCCTCAGCCACACTGGAATTCAGTCCCAGGATGCACCTCCATTCAGCTACAAAATGTATTTCGGCGAGCACCTGTCCTTTAGTGGTACTCTGGAATGCTTGAGAGCCGACATTGTGGATTCAGACACCAGCAAATACAGGAAAAACAAACGGGTTCGGAGGTAGGTAGCTGAGACAATACTACAAGCTTTAAGATCAGGGTTGTGAGTAAGGGTGTATGATATACAGATAGTCCTCAAGTTACGATGGTGTTCTGTTACACAAAATGTATTCAATATCGTAAAGGGAATTTGAGAGGGGGATTGCACTGTACGGCTGCGTAACATTATCCTCACCCTGTTGCATCGCAATAGTTGCACTGTACACTGTTAGAATGCAAGATAAAACACAGATGAGACCGTACAAGACTGACAAAAACAGGTGAGTGAGACCGATGGCACGCGAAGAGCCGTTAGCTACCCAGCGTTGCACAGAGCATAGCGCAATGCTATACAAAAACACGCAATGCTATCGTGACGTCCAAAATATCGCAAGTGGCCTGACAAGTTGAAATATCATAAACCGAACCATCACAACTTGAGGACCAACTGTATATTGTCGCAATTTTTGTGATGTGCGATTCGACATTATCGGCTATTCATTGCAAAACTCAAACAAACAAAGTTACTTATGAGTACATACATGCATTACACTCCATTTAAAGTGCTTTCTTTGTATGATTCAGTCGATGTATTTGGATTGATCACAAAGTTTAAGATATGGGGCAGAAGATATGTACATATATTGTAAATATGTACATAATCATTTAAATAGGCAATTTATTCAATCTCTCATGAATGACTCGCTCTCAAATGATTCACTTATTAACAGTGTCTTATTGGCGGTTTTCATTTCATATGTAAAGTGTGTTGCTGATGAATTTTGTTAATTTCATTTGATTTGGTAACAAAATGTCTTATTCTGAAAGAGGGTTAGAATGAGAGAATTTGTCTCAAAATAAATGCACACTTTTAGAACAATGGCTTGATGAACACTAGTGTCAAAGGTATTCCCATTGATTACTCAGAGAGAAGTATAGATACTAGAGTTTAAAAAGACTTCTGCAGGAGCTTTTTACTCAAGTACAAGTGTAAGTACTGGTTTCAAAAGTATAAAGGTAAAAGTAATGTAAGGAAAACAATCCATCAAGGGCAAAAGCTTGGGCAAAATCAAGGGGCAAAATTCCATCAAGGGCAAAATCGCTAATTTATTCAAACGTCTCTCTCTACCGAACTACCTACTGTAGCGTAATTTGCAGAGGACTAAGAGAAAGGCCAAATAAATCAGTAATGTAGAAATAATAACTTTTAAGAAATAATCTTTTTTTTATTATTATTATTATTATTAATGACCCCAGCACTGGTTATGTCCTTTCCGGAGTGTGATGTGATGTGATGTGATTTGTGTCATGTGCAGGTGTGATGGATATCGTACAAACCAATAAGATGTCAGAATGGTATATGTTTATATCTCATCCAACCACAATCACATTCTCTCTGTCCGGATGATGCGATTTATCTGCATAGGGTGTTTTTCATTTTCATTTTATATTTGTTTTAAATGATGCCAAGTCGAAATGAAATGTGTGTAACACAACTATTTTTCAAACGTAAGCAGTAGAAAGTACAGATAATTGTGTGTAAATGAAGTAAAAGAAGTAAAATATAGCTGAAAAATAATTGTTCCAGTAAAGTATAGATACCCCAAATTTCTACTTAAGTAAGGTAACGAAGTATTATACATGTATTATACATTTATACATTTATTAATCTTAATGGAAATAAATTAATTCCTGTCAATTATGTGAAACCAACCACCATGTATCCTGTTAAATATCAAAAATGTTGGATTCAGCTGTCATGGTGGTCCTAAAGGTGTCCTGCAAGCACAATAACACACTCAGCGAAATATCATCTCATTATCGTTTCCAGTAAAATCCACCCCCTTCTCCCCACACACACACACACACACACACACACACACACACACACAGAAACGGAGATATAATTATTCTGTCAATGTCACACATACGTAGTTGTTAGTTTGGATTCAGGGGAAACTGCATAACTCATAAATGACTTTCACATCTTCAACCCATGTTTCATAGAGGACACATTTATTATCACAGGTGCTGGTTGGGTAAATTCACTTTGAATTGTTTTGTGACATTTAAATGTTTATTTTTATCGGTTTCACAAATTTCAATGCAATGGAAAGGTTATTTTATATGCACTTTTTTTTTGATGCCTTTTAAGAAAAACGGATTTTATTGATCCCAAATTCAAATCAGCTGCCTGAGTGAGAACTGGGTCCAGGAATTTATAGGTCACATTTACATCAAAATGTGATTCCCAAGATGTATGCCCTAAAAACAACATGGCAATCAATTTCGCCGTTATCGGCGTAGTTATGAAATATAATTTGTGTGTGTGTTTTATGTAACAGACAGGGAACTGTGAACCTTCCTCCCCTGGAATTCAAGCCGGCCCTAATGATTGAGACGTTCAGTTTGAACGCGGTGGTTCTGGAGAAGTGCATGTCTTCGACGTGGGCCTCGTCGGCCAGCGCGCTTTCCTTCCACGAGCTGAGTCGTAGACCACAAGCCAGCGTCCATTGTCACTTTACACTGGCGTGTCAGGCAATCCGACAACACGTGGACATGGCCCTGGTGCGCCTCATCCACCAGTTCAGCACCATGATTAACAACATCAAAGCCACGCAGACGGACATCAAGCTTAGCCGATACACGGCCGGCTCAGCGTCACCTACCCCTGCGTTCAAGGCACGCCCGCACGGGCATTTCCGCTCCTCGGACTTCAGCCGCAGCTCCCGGGGCAGTCTAAACGGTGCCACCCGGATTGGCACACAGAAGAGCAAAAGGAACGTCCCGGGGTCTGCCGCGGACACGCTGACAAGAAACCGAGAGCCCCGCGGCAGGAGCTCCCTGGCCCGGTCGGAGAGACGAACGTCACGGGTCTCGCGCAAGGGGTCTCGCGATGCCGCCGATCACATGACCATTCAGATGGACGACTCTGATTCCATTACGGTTTCTGAGCAAAGCGAACCATCAGCTGAGTGCTGGCAGAATATGTACAAACTGCTCAACTTCTACTCCCTCATTTCGGACCCGACAGGGATTTTAGAGAAGAACCAGGACAACGCACTGTCAGGTAAAAGAACGCTCTGGAGCGTTGCATCTAAACTTTGCATCTTTTTTTTTGGCTTTTTGGCTTCAACTGACTTATTCCAATTATAATAGTTTAAAGAATAGCTTGAGAATCATAAAAGCATTTTGATCCACATAAAGTTGGTCATAAGTCAAGATTGACTGCATTGAATTAATATTAAAATAATAAGTATATACTATGCATAGATGTTAGTGTTATTTATTTTTTTTTAGTCTATTAATTATTATTATTATTATTATTATTATCAGACGGTGGGAGGAGCCCAGCAGAGCCTCCATCTCGATCTGTGTTTGAATCGGAGACAGAATCCCCACCGAACCGGCCGGGTCGTAGGCGGAGCTTGGTGAGCTCCGAGCCTCAGCATGTGACACTGATAGTGTTTGGCGTGGGCATGGTGAATCGTACCCACCTGGAGGCAGACATTGGTGGATTGACCATGGAGGCAGAGCTGAAGAAAATACATGGCAGCTTCACACTGAAGGAGAAAATGAAGGGTAATATCTCTTACTAGAAGTTGCTAAGCATTATAATTAATCTGGAACTCCACAAAGACTTCAAAACCTCTTTTTTTTTCTCTCTTTTTAGATATTCTTCATCAGAAAATGACAGAAACATGCGCGTCAGCCCATATTGGTGGGGTGAACATCGTGCTTTTGGAAGGCGTCACTCCAGACATCCAGTCAGTATCCACTAGTTTTTCACCAGTAGTTTCTCCCTAAACCACAAAATCTTTGACTTCCAAATTTTCGGCATAATTGCTATTATAAATGTTTAATGGTGTGTGTGTGTGTGTATGTATATGTGTGTGTGTATGTATGTATGTGTGTGTGTATATATATATATATATACAGACGTGGACAAAATTGTTGGTACCCTTTGGTCAATGAAAGAAAAAGTCACAATGGTCACAGAAATAACTTTAATCTGACAAAAGTAATAATAAATAAAAATTCTATAAATGTTAACCAATGAAAGTCAGACATTGTTTTTCAACCATGCTTCAACAGAATTATGTAAAAAAATAAACTCATGAAACAGGCATGGACAAAAATGATGGTACCCCTAGAAAACACAGAAAATAATGTGACCAAAGGGACATGTTAATTGAAGGTGTGTCCACTAATTAGCATCACAGGTGTCTACAACCTTGTAATCAGCCATTGGGCCTATATATATGGCTCCAGGTAATCACTGTGTTGTTTGGTGATATGGTGTGTACCACACTCGACATGGACCAGAGGAAGCAAAGGAAAGAGCTGTCTCAAGAGATCAGAAAGAAAATTATAGACAAGCATGTTAAAGGTAAAGGCTATAAGACCATCTCCAAGCAACTAGATGTTCCTGTGAGTACAGTTGCACATATTATTCAGAAGTTTAAGATCCATGGGACTGTAGCCAACCTCCCTGGACGTGGCCGCAGGAGGAAAATTGATGACAAATCTAAGAGACGGATAATCCGAATGGTAACAAAAGAGCCTAGAAAGACTTCTAAAGAGATTCAAGGTGAACTTCATGCTCAAGGAACATCAGTGTCAGATCGCACCATCCGTCGTTGTTTGAGCCAAAGTGGACTACATGGGAGACGACCAAGGAGGACACCATTGTTGAAAACGAATCATAAAAAAAAAAGCAAGACTGGAATATGCCAAAATACATGTTGACAAGCCACAAAGCTTCAGGGAGAATGTCCTGTGGACAGATGAGACAAAAAATCGAAGTTTTTGCCAAGGCACATCAGCTGTATGTTCACAGACGAAAAAATGAAGCATATCAAGAAAAGAACACTGTCCCTACTGTGAAACATGGAGGAGGCTCTGTTATGTTCTGGGGCTGCTTTGCTGCGTCTGGCACAGGGTGTCTTGAATCTGTGCAGGGTACAATGAAATCTCAAGACTATCAAGGAATTCTAGAGAGAAATGTACTAGCCAGTGTCAGAAAGCTTGGTCTCAGTCGCAGGTCATGGGTCTTGCAACAGGACAATGACCCAAAACACACAGCTAAAAACACCCAAGAATGGCTAAGAGGAAAAAAATTGGACTATTCTAAAGTGGCCGTCTATGAGCCCTGACCTCAATCCTATTGAGCATCTTTGGAAGGAGCTGAAACATGCAGTCTGGAAAAGGCACCCTTCAAAACCGGACACAACTGGAGCAGTTTGCTCATGAGGAGTGGGCCAAAATACCTGCTGAGAGGTGCAGATGTCTCATTGACAGTTACAGGAAGCGTTTGATTGCAGTGATTGCCTCAAAAGGTTGCGCAACAAAATATTAAGTTAGGGGTACCATATTTTTGTCCATGTTGCTGTTCAAGTGATTTATTTTTTTACATAATTCTGTTGAAGCATGGTTGAAAAACAATGTCTGACTTTCATTGGTTAACATTTATAGAATTTTTATTTATTATTACTTTTGTCAGATTAAAGTTATTTCTGTGACCATTGTGACTTTTTCTTTCATTGACCAAAGGGTACCAACAATTTTTCCACGTCTGTATATATATATATATATACATATATATACATACAGACATACCATGACATACAGCTACCATACAGGCATACAGTATGCACGCGCACACACACACGCACACATTTTGCTGCGTTATTCATTGTGCGATTATATCATATCATGACAACACATGGCAAAATGTGTAATTAAGTAAATATATACACATGTGAATTTATACATATGTTCTGAGGTCCATTGGTCATATTGGTCCTATATTACACTTTAATCCCAGTTCTGTTCCTAGTTTATATTTTGAAAATAGTTTAAATTGGTTTTCTATCATGTGCTAAGATTTGATATACTATAATGCATTTTCTTGGTTTAATTTTTTTCTACATATTGGCTTTTCTTAAGTTATTTTATGTCATTTTCAGAGTTTCTGCTGGGTCTTAAAATGTCTATCAAAAATCTACATTTTGGGGATTAAAAAAAACTTACTATTGCTTAAATAATTTCAAACAGGTCCGATTTTCCCATGTCCATGTAACTACCTCTAATGCACATTTAAATACTCTTGCAGTAATTTAATGTGCTTTTTTTTCCTTTGTTTGTTTGTTTACTTGGTGGTAGTGTTCTTTCTATTTCTAATCCGAATACAAGAGTAGTATGACTACAAATTAGAATTAACGCGACTCACTCTTGAAACGTACCACAGATGTACAATTATCAGCCATGGGGATATCAGGATATAGGTCTTTAAATAAATGGTCTTAAATTAGATCTGGTATACCTTGCAGAAACCCTTTTAGTTGTTCTATTATTTATGTTGCAGATTTCTTTATCTTGGGTAAAGGCTTGGTTATTCTTGAATTACCTGTGAGGAAACTCACTTTTTTTTCTTTCTTTGCTTCTTTCTTTCTTTTTTTCCTTACTTTCCTCCCTCGTACTCTTTTTCTGTTGTGTTCGTTTTTGCCTTCTGTTTTTCTGCCTCTCTCACTGGCAGACTGGAGGATTTCCCAACCTCCCCTACCAGCACAGCCAAGCAAGAGTTTCTGTACGTTTTCTATGATCCTATGTATCTCTTGCCTGTCCCTCCCATAGCCATTCATACAAACGGACATCACTTCATTACATGAATGAATTCTGTCTGTCTTTTGCTTTTTAAGTAGCTTGTGCTTTTACAGTGTCAGGGTGCTAAACAGTTGGCTTCAGATAAGATATGGATTAATGGTCTGTGGGATTTTGACTGTATAGGACCATAAGTGTTCTATTTATAAGTGTTCTTTTAATCTGTATACGCATTTAGAAATATACAAGCTATGACTATTTGTTTTACACATCCCGTGTTGCTGTGTATTCATTTGTAATTAATTAATTTTGTAATTAATTATTAAACCCACTACATTTTTTAAGAACTTTGAGTTAAAGGACAGATCGAACATGAGAGATTGTACTACGAGACTCATGTATTTACGAACATATGGTATGACTATGTCTCTTCTGTAGTCTGATATTTGGGGAAACTCTAGCATCTGGGTTTTCTTTTTTTTCAGCACTGGCTTATATTTTAATAGAGTTCAAATTGCTTGTTTAATCTATTGCAGTTTAGCTGAAAGAGTAATTGCATGGAATGGTTTAACCTTCACACTTTGTTGTATGTTTTCATCATTCTGTACTAACCAACGATTTCCCATCGCACATCAGGGACTGTGAACAAAGCCTGCGTGTTCTCACCCGTGTCTTTTCTCATGTGCTTCATCATGGCCGAGTTCCCTGCTGGCCGAGTGTAGTAACTCAAACTTTTGAGGAAATAAAAAAATCTATTAAGCTATGTGTGTGTGTGTGTGTGTGTGTGTGTGTGTGTGTGTGTGTCTGTTAAGCTATTTAAGCACTGGCTAAGAATGTACACCTCGCCAATCGCTAATTATTGATGCATTTGTTGCTACAGGACTGTGGTGAAGTGCAACATTGCCAAGTCTCAGGCTCTCTATAGTGCTCAGCGTGGGCTGAAAACCAACAATGCTGCTGTGTTTAAAGTGGGTGCCATCATGATCAATATCCCACAGCACCCTGCGACACTACATAGCATGATGGTGCGCAGCTCGCACCAGCTCTCCAAGCAAATTTCGGACCTCATCCGACAACCTTCCAACCCGTGAGTTGAAAACACTGTGAAAACATTTCGTCCTCTCTGTGTTTCAGCCTAGGCTGCCTAGTAGGTGTGTAACTGTACAGAAAATTCACGGTTCAGGGCGTCACGTCCCTCCGTTTTTAAGTCACAGTTTGGTTCAATTTGAGTATGGTTAGGGGAAAGAAATGCAGAACATCAAATCACACATTTTATTATTATTAACATATGTGAACATCAGTTTACATTTTAAAAACAATTTAAAATAAATGCCTTCTTGGTTAAATAGTATGGAAAATAGTATTTTATAAATAAATATATGTATATATTTATTTATATTCACTCCCTTAATTTATTCAATCCCTGGAAATTCGGATTTGTCAGGATTTTTCTCCTCATATCAGAAATACTTAAAGCTGGACATAAAAAGCTGGACATAGCACTATAGTGTTAGCATTAAACAGGAAGTGAAGAGTTCACAAATTCGCATATCATAACTTGATATTAGTCCTCTGCATGCTTTGCTTTAAATGATCGCATCAAATGTCTAATTCAAAATGTGATTTTATTAATAACAGCTCACCTCCAAATCGAGAGGACACGCCCACCCCACAGCCCTCTGAGAAAGGTTCGGTTATTAATCAAACCCCAGTGGAGGCCAACGAGTATCCCCAGCTGCCTGAAGGACTGGAGAAGAAACCAATTGTGCTGAAGTTTAGTGCTATGCTCGACGGCATCATTATTGGTGCTGCCCTTCTGCCCTCACTGAAGGCGGAGTATAAGATGGGCAGAATGAAAAGCCATGGGATGACTGGTATGAGTAGTGCAGATTGCTGTCATGTCGATATATGAATGCTCCAGATTGATCACTTTTCTTTTACACTAATTAGGTTAGTTGCAAGAGACAAACTACAAATGTAGTAATGTTCCTTTTCGATGTGTAGGTGCCCAGACGAGGTTCACTTTTGAGCTTCCCAACCATAAGCTGTGTTTCCAGTCCAAATTGTCTCCGGTGGATGTATCTTCTGTGCCTCCATCAGCCAGCCTTACTCTGCCACCAGTCACCATGTCCGGAGAGTACATTATACAGGAGCATGAAGGTCACAGTGATACAGCTTGGGCCCCCGATGACATGCCCACGAAACACGGCAGTTATCTGCAGGGCAACTACCTGCGCTGTGTAGCAGAGGCGAGTTATTTCACTCTGAATAGGTTCCAGTGTCAGTAGTATCTGTAATGCTTATACAGGCGGGTAAAACAATTATCAATCTCGTCACCTGATATCTCGGCAAGACACTGATTCCAAACACAGAGCCAAGGAAACTCAATTGGTTCCTTAGAAAGAAAATGAAGCTGCTAGAACGGCTCAGCCTAAACTTGAGCAAGACCCTTAACCTTTTCTGCTCCAGGGACACATCTGTATCATCTGTGACCCCTGCTTCCAGACAAGCTGGGATATGCAAAGAAAGAATTTCACTGTGCTGTAATGCATATGTGACCAATAAATGCTATGCTATGCTATTCTATTCTATTGATTTCTTTGCATGGGTTGTTACCAGTATCTGGTGTAAAAATTCATGTCGATAGCAACTTCAAAAATATATTTACTGAGGAAAAACGTGTTGAATATTTTACCTGCTGTTTATATCTCACATTTTAAAATGCCCAGGAGTAGAAAGCAAGCTATTTGGAGATAGTTCTCAAGGTTCAGAATTACGCATAATATGTGCATCATATACTAGTCATCATTCACATAATGTGTTAGTCAAATATCATTCTTTTTCCATCTGTCAGATTGGTTCGTTTGAGCATAGCTTAACCACGGACCTGCTGAACCACCTGGTCTTCCTTCAGAGGGTTTTCATGAAGGAAGTTAACGAGGTCATCCAGAAAGTTTCAGGTATAGAGAAGTTCATCAAGTAATATAGTTTAAAAAAATGTCGTCGCTAAGGCTTCTTGTATTTGTTTATTTGTCTACTTGTGTAGGAGTTGAACAGCCCATTCCTTTGTGGAATGAACATGATTTGTCCACTGATGGAGACAAACCCAAGATCCTGCTTTACTCCCTCAACTTAATGTTTAAGGTACCTTACATATATATAATATATATATATATATATATATATATATATATATATATATATATATATATATATATATATATATATATATATATATATATATATATATATATATATATATATATATATATATATATAGGGAGGTGGTATCTAAGTGGTTAAAGCACTGGTCTCTGCACCACTCAGCTGCCACTACTGGGCCCTTGAGCAAGGCCCTTAACCATCAACTGTTCAGTCACTCTTTATAAGCTCTGTATAGCAAACTTTATAGATCATTGATCAATTCGAGCATGAAGTTTGTGTCATGACGGAGTAAGTGTCATGAATCAAATGCACTTAGATAAGGTTTGACTAACCTTGCCTTATGTTTGATCATCCTAGGGAATCCAGATGACAGCCACCACTCCCTCCATGAGAGCTGTTCGCTTTGAGACTGGTCTGATCGAGCTGGAGCTGTCCAATCGGATTCAGTGCAAGTCCACGCCCACTGGAAGCAGCTACCTGAAGCTGTTTGGAAAATGTCAAGTGGATTTGAATCTTGCACTTGGACAAATTGTTAAACACCAGGTTTTCCTTTCCTCAGTCTCTCACTCCAGATGTGTGATCGCTTACTATGACCATTACACTTCATTTACTTCTCTTTGTCTTAGGTCTATGAGGAGGCAGGCTCAGATTTTCACCAAGTCGCCTATTTCCGTACTCGGATCGGCCTGCGCAACGCACTCCAAGAGGAGATCAGTGGATGCTCTGACAAAGAAGCTGTGCTCATCACACTTAATCGGCCAATAGTATTTGCCCAGCCAGTGGCGTTTGACAGAGGTAACCCTCCTTATACACTGAAAAGGGATATAACATTATGACCACCACCTGCCTGATATTGTGTTAGCCCCCCCACACACTTTACTGCTTTCCTGATCAACGTTCATGAGAAAATATTCACTTACTGTCTACTATATACCAGTGCATGATGATGAAAGTGTTATTCACTTCAGCACTTCATCGCAACCTTTCTACAGAACCTGATCTACCCGTTTCTGCAGGTTTTCCCCCAAACATAGCAAACTCTGTTTGCAAACTGAATGTTTGCTGCTGTATTTATACAAAAGTCCATGGGTCACTGCACTTTTTTTTTCATTGTTTTTCTCTAGTTTGAATGTCTGTGTCAATCTGCGAACAAGTACAGCAGACAGATTTAGTATTTCGGTATCTGGTCCCTACGTTAGCTGAAGTAGGTGGAATGCTGCAGTGTTTTATTGGACACCGGTATATTCCGGTTGATGTTTGTGTATAGAAAGTAGAAACATTTCTATTTCTGACATCGATTTTTAAAAGCACATTCTTAAACAGTGCAGTGATTGTAATACATTATTTGGTTTGTGTGTGTGTGTTTTTTAGCTGTGCTGTTCTGGTTGAATTATAAAGCAGCATATGATAACTGGAAAGAGCAGCGTCTGGCATTAAACTCCGATATCCATATGGCCACCAAAGAGGTGGTTGACAAATTACCCGTGATCCAGCAGACGAGTGCCCAGGCCTTCAGTACGCTATTCCTTCAGCTGACGGTCAATGACTTGGGCATCTGTCTGCCTATCACCAGTGCCTCACAGGTAAAGCAGAGTCTATCCATATAGATTTAGTTCAGAAAACAGAATTTTTTTTTAACACATGTAATCGGCTCTGTCTTCAGGCCAATCACAGTTTGGATTTTGACACGGGCTCCGCCTTGGTCTTGACTATCGAAAGCACTCTGATCACAGCGTGCTCATCCGAGTCTCTGGTCAGTAAAGGTCACTTCAAAAACTTCTGCATCCGCTTCGCTGAGGGCTTTGAGACGACTTGGGATGACTGGAAGCCTGAAATCCGAGGAGACCTGGTCATGAATGCCTGTGAGTAGCAGCACGGTGACACGGTGTAATGCAAATGGATTAGCTTAGATGTGATTAAGCGTGTGGGGTGTGTTTAGGTGTTGTTCCCGATGGCACGTATGAAGTTTGCTCAAGAACTACAGGCCAAGCTTCTGCAGGTAGATATGTGTGTTTGTGTGTGTGTATTTGTTTTTTGTGTATGTGAATAAACTTTCTACGAGCATACCATTCATTGTGCAGAGAGCAACAGTGCAGGGACGTGGACCCTAAACATCCTGTGGAAGATGTGTGGGATAGACGTGCACATGGACCCCAATATCGGCAAGCGCCTCAACGCTCTGGGGAACACGCTCACCTCGCTGACCGGCGAAGAGGACGTGGACGATATCGCGGATCTGAACTCGGAGAACATGGCTGACCTGTCAGACGAGGACGAGAGCGATGACATGTCCCCCACGATCCACATGGTCAGTGCGCGACAGTGGCGCTTCTCGCGGATGTTTCTCTGATACGTAGTCGATGCCGGTTGTCTCTGCGCTTCCGATGCGGGAATCCGCATCCGTTTCCCGTACTGCATTTTTCACATAACGCGTGACTGCATTCATGTTCTTGCGAGAAGTGTGTTTTGGTTTAGCTACATGTGTGTGTGTATGTGTGGACATTGTTTACAGTGTGTGGAAGGGGATGCCAGCCCCAGACTGTCATTCAGGAAGCGGCTGGTGAACAGCATTCTGGGTCTTAACCCTACGCTGTCCCCTCTCTCGCCCTCGTCGCCCTCTGAGTATCGGGACGTTTCCTCTGCGAGCTCAATAACTCGTGTCAAGTCTAGGAGTGTTCGACTGCCTCCTTCTGCCAGTGCACAAAGAACTAGACACCCTAGACCCCTATCATGGGGCTGTGTATGTACTATAGCGTTCTCAGCTGGCTGGCTTCCTCTCTGTTTCTCTTGACCTGTCTGACTTTGCATCTTCATCCCCTGCATCTGCGTTGGAGATTGTTTGAAAAACTAAAATTAACACAATCAAAAGATGGAATGATCATTACGATTATGCAGAATATCACTTAAAGTGGACATTTTTCTTTTATACACAATTTGATTATGAATAATTTTCTAGCTTCTCAAGTGAAATTGAATGGGCACTATTGCAGGTGTCCAGACAGTGGAGCTGTAGGGGCAGGTTTGACTTTTCTGGACCTTTTTTTTTATTCTTGTCTGACATCTGACCCTTGGGTGACCAATCTCATTTTGGTACACCATTCCCACCAATCGAAGAAGGTCAAAAAGGGTATTCTTCAGTGTGGCGGTGTGTGAATGGAGTCTGTTTGAGCAATCTGTGTGTGTGTGTGTGTGTGTGTTTTGATTTTAGTCTTATGGTATGATAAGTGTGTGATAAATGCTCCAGCATGCATCTTTACCCGGAGCATTGTTTTCTACTCGGGGATTGTGATTGTTTTGTTTGGGGGTTTCTTTTTATGCATGCATGCACGAGAAAGCAGATTGTTGTTGTTTTGTTTTTTTTTGTACTGACTTCAATATCGATCATCCTCCAATTTATCCAGGAGCCCATTGACCCACGCAGACAGGTTGTATCGGGTAATCAGATCATCGACGCTCGGGGACGGAAATTCACCAAGCGCCTGGTGGACATCAGAGAACTTAATGAGCAAGCTAAAGTCATTGACGACCTTAAGTAAGACATCTATAGGATCGATACGTCGAGCCCAACTAGTGACACTTGAATGAACAAACGCACTCCGGTTTTGTCTCTTTAAGGAAACTGGGAGCAAGCGAGGGAACGATCAATCAGGAAATCCAGCGCTACCAGCAGTTGGAATCGGTTGCAGTAAACGACATCCGCCGGGACGTGCGCAAGAAACTCCGCCGGTCCAGCATGAGGGTGAGGGACACCTTTCATTAGCAGTCATTGTGGTTTGTTTAGTGTGTACGCAATGACGGCAAAAACAAAAAAACCACTTCGATCGGTTTCAGGCTGCATCTCTGAAGGATAAATGGGGTTTGGGTTACAAGCCCAGTTACAACAGATCAAAGAGCATCTCAGCTGCAGGCAGACCAGCCATGAAGCGGATCGAGAGGCAGAGGTAGGCACACTTTTGACTGTATTTAATGGAATATGAACTTAACCTGATGAACTTCCATGATTCAGCAGGAGTTCTCAAACTACGGCCTCTCCGACCCCCCCCCCCCCCCCCCCCCCCACACACACACACACACATTTTGGAACAGTCCTCCTGACTTCCAGAGACAGTCAGAGACATACCTCGATTATGTTATTTTAAATAAGAGTTTTACACATATATCTAAACTAAAATGACCTTAATGGAGCCCAGGGCCCAAAAATTTCTACGATAGTTTTTCCAGCTCCCGATATTCTGTCATTATGCTAGTGGCCTCTAGAGGCGAAACATAGATTCAAAACGCTGTTTTTATTTTCACATTCCTGACTGCACAGGGAGTGCTATATTATATATGCAAGATGAATAATTTAGTAATAATATAATTAATGTTATGAATTAATATGATAATTCATGATTATTTCCTGTAGAATTTTTTTTTTTTCTTATAATGGTCAGCCAACCTTGCTGGAATCATAGAGTCCACTATAGGGCAACAAAAAAAACTAATCTAGCATTAGAATACAAAATAAATGCATGTAAAAATCTTGAATCCAACACTGATAGTCACTCCAGCCAATGAAATTTTCTTTTACAGATTGGCCATGTCGTCCCCCCCCCCACCCCCCGCCCATCCCCATTTAAGAAAGAAAACATTTTGGAGACGCCTGATAATTTAGGATTATTAGGATTCAGGAAAGAATTCATATTTGTTTGTTTCTTTATTATTAGTTCTAGACTGGGAGAAATGGAAGATCTGCCAGACATCAAAGTGGAAACAGCATCTCCAGGGCCAAGGGTTACCTTCAATATCGACACGGTAGTATGTGTGTGTGTGTGTGTGTGTGTGTGTGCGCATGTATGTACTAGGGCTGTAACGATTCCTCGAGTAACTCTAGTAATTTGATTACAAAAATTCATTGAAGCAAATGAATGTGCCTTCGATGATTCGTTTAGTCCATTTAACTAAACACTGCGTTTCCCACGGACCATTATTACTGCTGCACCACCCATAAACCTGGAGTCCTGTTGACACTTGAAAAAGTGAAGCAACGTTTTGGATCACTTCAAACTGAAATATCAAGCAAACACCCCGTATAGTGCGGTTAACGTTTAGAAAGTAATTTGAAATCGATTTTTGATATTTTTATTTATCAGCAGTGCAACGGAACAAAAAAACTCGCGGATAAACATTACGCTGTTTTGAATCGCGGATCGGATCGTTTTTTTTTTCCGGATCATCAAAAAAGGAGGTCATTTATAAGAAAAAACGTTACTGTAAGGAAATGCCCAAAGCTTTTTTGAAGTTCTTTACACGACTGCTCTGTGTACTTCTGAAAATACTTAAAAAGCAATAGCGGCAAGAAAAAAAAGCGTCTTTCATTCTGCGACCTTTAAAAATGTTGTATTTTTAAATAATCTCTGTGTTACGTGCGTACCGAACCATGAGTCCTGATACGTACGGATCTGTGATGCCTCTATTATTTATATACAGTGCGTTCAAAAAGTCCCCCCTCAGTGGCGTATAGAGCAGGTAGTGGAGCACGTTTTTTTTTTAAACTAGCGATAAATTCATGTATTTAATTCGTGGAAAATTTCAAGGCAGCTTTTCTGGAGAGAGGAATACCACATCACTATACTGTGCAAGATTTAATACATAAATAAAAACATGAGTGAAAATAATTAAACAAATGGTTTCCCATGGATTCCTCTACACTGACACCGCGGAGGAGCTTTTGGAACGCAGTGTATTTTGATGTACTACGGCAAGTACACAACATGGGTTTAATCTTCACCGATATACGCAATTTCAGCAATAAAATGCAGATTTTTATAATCGATAGCAACAGCCCTAGTGTGTACATTGTGATGTTTGTGTGTGCTGACAAAACATCTGCATTTGCTTCATGTGCTTTTTGTACATCTTCATTTTTTCTAGAATTAATAACCATTCCACTATGTTATTAATTCCATACAATATGTAGGTTTCATTTCTTTACGAATACTTTTGTACACAAACACACACACTCCTGTGATCAGTTCTAGTAATCTAGTGGTGCCCAGTGTGTATTTTGTCAGGACCTTTCCTGCACATGGCTCATATATGGTGTTAAATTGTGGGGGTTTTCATGATTTTATTTATGTTTAAGCCAAGTAACATGACCATGGACATGCTACAAACGCCACGTCCACGTCCCCAGAGACAAGCCGGCTCGGTCTTTAAGGTATTGCCTTGTTGTGGAAATCGCTTTATAACCAAAACCAAATCAATGGTCTCTGCAAAGTACAAATAATTCTTCAGCACGTCTGGTTTGTCCTCTGGTTCACTTCTATCTGTCTTGTTACAACTGACCAAAAATGAAATGCTTCTTCCTCCCACTCTCTCGAGCGCACACAGATACGTTCACTGGTGCTGGTGTCATCCTGTTTCATCTTTCAGGGTTGATTGCGTCTTCTACATCCCTCGAACTCATTTTCCATCTGGTGCCTTGTTGCCTTCATGGATTTGAGCATTTCTCTCTTTTCATCTGTCTGTCTTTTCCTTGCTTCATCCCTCTCTCCTCCGTTGGGTTACAAAATCTGCATGGTTTGGGGGGAAAAGGACTGTTCTCTGATACTAACCTGGTTATAAGAGGTCAGCAGATTCAGTTAATATTAGCACTTATTCATTAGTGCTGGAGTATGATGAATTTTTATAAATAGGGGAAAAGGATTATTGCTAGATATCAGGTTTAAGGCTTTGACTAAGTTTGAACCATACAACAGAACCATGTATCTGGTTGTGTCCCGAGTCAGACAGGCCAAATGGCCACTTTCATATAGAACATTCTGGAGAGATTTTCCTTCATCAGTGAAAATTCTGTTAGATTAGATGGATAGGTCGATAATTGGGCGAGTAGATGCTCTGACTGTTGACTCTCACTGGTTGTTAAAGTTCCCGGAGGAGACAGAGATGGACTTGTTGTCCGTCACCGCTGATGATCCTGTCCGCCATAGTCCATCATGCTCAGTGTTCAGTGTGCCCAACACACCCGAAGTCTTCTCACCCAGCATTCCCTTCCAGCCTGATGACAGTCGTCGTGACGACTTGTCCACTTCCACATCTGATGACTCGGACAAAGATGAGGAGTTTGACCGCGAGAGAACACACAGCTTCCCCCGTCGGCCAGGGTGAGTATCATATCTAAATAAAATGTATAACATTTACAGAAAACTTACAGAAATACAAATGTGTGTATATATAAATATGTGTGTGTATATATATATATATATATATATATATATATATATATATATATATATATATATATATATATATATATATATATATATATATATATATATATATATATATATGGGAGCACGGTGGCTTAGTGGTTAGCACGTTTGCCGCACACCGCCAGGGTCAGGGTTCAATTCCCGTCTAGGCCATGTGATTTTGCATGTTCTCCCCTTGGTTTTTCTCCGGGTTCTCTGGTTTCCTCCCGGTCCAAAAACATGCATGGTAGGTTGATTGGCACCTTTGAAAATTGACCCTAGTGTGCGTGTGTTTGTGTGCCCTGCGATGGGTTGGGTTAATTTCTTTTTACTCAACTAAAAGAGTGGATCAGTGGATAAAAACAAAACTGGTCAAACATGTTTCTTGCTATCCGAGAGAGAAGTTGGATAAAGCACTAGAAGATGAATGATACTGATAAGCGTTTGACTCATTAAAATGATTCTATTAATAGGGAGTCTTTTCATATAAGATGAGTTGATTAGGAAGTAGTCTGGTGACAAAAATGATAATAGGAACATTACAGCCGTGATAAATCAAACATGCTTTATTTGGTACTTTTACTCAAGTGAAATTTTAAAGGGAGCACATTTACTGGAGCAATAGTTTACTGAGTGTATTTCCAGGACATGGTTTGTGTACTTCATCCAGCCCTTATAGGAACTATTTGCTCTATAATGGAGACTCTTTCACGCAACTCAATTAAGTCATGCACTTGTCTTTGCCACAGAACGTCTCAGAGAAAGTCGTCAGCATTTGCAGCGCTGTTTAGCGAGAGGTGGCCGGCCAAGCCTCCTCAGCGCGGAGCAGTAACTCCGTCCACTGAGAGGAACATTGACTTTGAGCTGGACGTGCGCGTGGAGATAGACAGTGGCAAGTGTGTGTTACACCCCAGCGCTCAGGTGCTGGAGCATGAGGAGAATGCCATACGCAGGTAAATATAATTCATATGGCACATTGAGTCGGAGACGTGGAGTTTTTTTAAGCACGACCCTTTATATGTCTAGAAGTTGTGATCGAAGCTCGCGTAGTTTGGATCAGGAATCTCCTCCAAAGAGGCGGAAACTGCAACCGAGCTTCACCTCCAGCTCCAGCATGCTGAACGCTAAGAGAGTTCCTTCCTCTCTCCAAGGCAAAAGCAGCGATATCGAGACGACCATCTTCTACATCCCTGGAGTGGATGTTAAGGTCGGCAACACGATACGATCACTTACAGACGCAGATGCTTCTTTTTAACCCGAGAATTAGGTTTACCTTTAAACGTTGTAGCTCAATAGATATGAACCGTGTCTTTTCAGCTGCATTACAACTCCAAGACCCTAAGAAGTGACTCACCCAACACCTCACGAGGCTCATCCTTACCACGAACCTTCTCCAAAGAGTCCAAGCTGTATGGTATGAGAGACCTGCCTGGCCCTGTGGCCATGGCGCCTGGAAAGACTAATACACACCTGTCCCCTCCTCTCCCTCCTCCCCCTCCTATTCCTTCAGGTATACCATTTTTCTGTTTCAGTCCTGCCTGTGTGTGCACGGCTGGCCATGCGCATGTCCTCTAGCGCAGCCTGTTTGCCTGGGGCAATCATTCACTTCTTATCTATTTATAACTCTCCTTTACTGATTTTCCCTTTTTTTTTTCCCCGGAAATGTGAGTCATGTCTTGTTTTTGACCAGGATGTGTAACGGGACAGGAAGATTTACCTTTTCGCACTGCTATTTTATGTGTGGAATGGTGATCAGCACTGCTTCTGCTAGGCAAATATGTCGTGTCACGCCACCAAATTTGCGGAGTAACTAGTTACATGTAACGGCTTGTACTTGTAATTTAATTACAAAATAAATGTAAGAGTTACTAAATTACAGTTACTTATGAAAATGTTAAAGCTTACAAATAGGGTTACATCTGAACAATATCATGTAAATTTAGTGCTTTAAACGAGAGCATGATTTTCCACTGAAATGTGGTTTTAATTTGGATGATGACTGCAGTTTCATTTCGAAAAATAGAATTTATAGAATCCCCTCATTTTTTTTTTTGCGGAATGTTAACTTAGTGCCATCTAGTGGACAAATGAACGTAACCAAAAAGTAATCAAATGCAACCAGTTACTTTACTTTTATGAGGTAATTGAAAATTTACACAACATTACATTTAAATAGGGTCATTTGTAATCTGTAATCCATTACATTTCCAAAGTAACCAACACTACGTAGACTGAGGCGTGTCCTGAGATTCGCATAGGATTTCAATTTACATGGCAGACGGAGAGCTACATCTTCCTGGAGACAGAACAGGAAAAGAATGTCTGCTTTTATTTCATGTTCTTTTATTTTTGCACGACAAAGGCCTGTTTGTGAAAGGGCTATGCTGTTAGCAGTCAGAAGACACTTCAGTAAATTGATGGTTTGCTGTCTGTCTGAACCAAAGAAGTAAAAGAGATATATGTGTACCAAATTGACCTGCATGGCATCATGTATATTCCATTACATCGTATTGCATTTAAACACGTTGTGTTGAGTTGAAATCAGAATGTGCTGGGGTGGGGGTATCGGTATCTGCTTCTTATTTATCTTTAGTGTATCATATCGTTGGCTATATATTAAGATGCGAATCACATCTGCCTCAGTTTTGTGAGTGAGTGACTCATTAAGGCGTTGAATGAAGTGTACATGTCCTCTTGTACTGTTTCTGTTTGAAATGACACTGCTTTAGACTGAATTGTCTAAATAAAAATGCATGCCATGCCTGATGCCTGTATTTAATATTTTCTGGGTTTTGGCGATTTAAAGTGGCCAGAAACACTTAGTGATCTTTGGTTTCCTCATTTTTTTTTTTATTTTGGCATGTCGCATCATTAGTTCTGTACTCGGAGAGCATGTAAGCTTTGAATTGCTCGGCTTGTGCTTTTAACTGGGCCCGCGGAAAACAAAAAGCATAAATCTGCTATATATTATATATATCTATAATGTATATATCTATAATGTCTTGTTTAGCTAAAGGCAAGGTGAGTTCTGGGGTGAAGACTGCCAAGTTGTATGCATGGGTGGCCCTGCAGACTCTTCCTGAAGAAATGGTTATTAGTCCTTGTTTTTTGGATTTCCTTGAAAAAGCACTGGAGACCATTCCCATTACTCCAGTGGACAGGAACTATACAAGTATGTACATTGAAATTAATATACTAATATTATTTACTGTATACTTACTTGGTTTGTGCGGGGAATATATATATATGTGTGTGTGTGTGTGTGTGTGTGTGTGGTGTGTGTGTGTGTGTGTGTGTGTGTGTGTGTGTGTGTGGTGTGTGTGTGTGTGTGTGTATATATATATATATATATATATATATATATATATATATATATATATATATATATAAATAATATTTTGTGTGGCTAGCAGTGAGTGCACCAGAAGATGATGTCGGTCATTTTGACTCTGTGGATCCCCTGGAGGAGTCGCAGGTCTCTCTGGTGTCATCCTCTGCCTCTCCATATTCCTCATTCCCTGTAGATGTGGTTGTCTACGTGCGAGTGCAGGTACATTACAAGCGGGAAATATCGTTGCTTCTTGTTTTATCTGCTCTGTGTGATTACAGTCGAATATGTGTATTCTTATAAAGCCCTCTCAGATCCGGTTCAGCTGCCTTCCCATGTCTCGAGTGGAGTGCATGCTGAAGCTTCCCTCTCTCGACCTTGTCTTCTCCTCCAATCGGGGTGAGCTGGAACTTCCTGGCCCCACCCACCCAGCCGACACGCAGCACACACCCTCCTCGACACCTCCTTCTGTGCACAGTAACCTCCGAGTACCAGGCAACAAAGGTAGGAGTATCCAGATGTGATGGTGTCGATATTTTTGTGTAGCTGTTTTTATGGTGAATTGTAACCATACCAAATGGTGTCTTTTATCAGGACCACCCTCTGGGTTGGGTAGCCCGCTGGGTCGAACTCGACACAGCAGCAGCCAATCCGATTTATCAGGCCCGGCCACTAACTCCTCTGGACTGAGCTTTACAGCATGCATGTCCGATTTCTCTCTCTACGTGTTCCATCCGTATGGAGCTGGCAAACAAAAATCTGCCGTGACCGGACTGTCACCTGGCCCTGGACCTTTGGGTAAGCAGCAAACATGCGTATTTTAAAAGATGCATGACATTCTTGTGCATTCAGGATTCAGGATAATTCAAAATGATAATTCTCGCGTCAGGAGCTGTAGAAGAGGAAAGCACATCTGTGACAGGCAGGAAGGATTCGCTCTCAATTAACCTGGAGTTTGTTAAAGTCAGTCTGTCCAGGATGAGGCGTACAGGATGTCCTGCCTTTTTTGACACGTCTATTGCTAGCAAAGCGGGCAAGCTGGACACCACTCTCATTAATATTTCAGGTACACTCTCTTAACAGTCTGTATTCTTCTAACAGGTTTTTAATGTTGAGTATTAGGGGTATAACGGTACACAAAATTCATGGTTTGGTATGTACCTCAGTGTTTAAGTCCCAGTTCTGTACAGTTACAGGAACCAGAAATGCAAAACACAAAATTTGCTTGGTTTAAGCAAAAAAATATACTATATATATATATATATATATATATATATATATATATATATATATATATATATATATATATATATATATATATCCATAGTGGATCTGCGCTATTGGATTTGTACTACACATTTTAGAAAACCCTTTATTTAGGATTTAGTTTTGAATCGATGACTTCCTGTCATTTTATGACAAGACTTTATGACAGTCTATTGATATTGATCTATACACAATTTAATCTATAGGACAGCAAATTATATTTTTATATCTTTTGTTTTTTGAGACAGCAAGGTGGAGACTAAACAAACATGTGATCCGCCGAGTAATTATGACAGTGATATTATAAACATATAAAACAAGATAGTCCTGTACCAAACTGTTCGGTACAAACAAGTACACTGTAATACCCCTATTGATTTATGTATTATGTTAAATAATTATATATAGCTGCCTCACTCTGAGATTTGAGATCTTTGTGTTTGTGTTTATTTAGCGGTATGTGATATTGGCTCGGCTTCCTTTAAGTACGACATGAGACGACTTAGTGAGATCTTGGCTTTCCCGAGAGCCTGGTACCGTCGCAGCATTGCCAGGCGACTGTTCCTAGGCGATCAAACCATCAATCTACCAGGTCAGATATGATAGCCTGAGCCAGTTCCATTGTTGCTCAAAATGATGCTAAGTTATTCAACTTTCTAACAGCCTTTCAACTCTTTGTGCGTTTTAGCTTCGGGCCCAGCCACCCCCGACTCAGCAGAGAGTGTCGCTCAGCACCTGTCTCCCGAGTCCAGCCGGAAGGCATATTGGAGGACGTGGGACAGCCAGTCAGCCCAGCACAACTCGTCTAATGTATTCAATGATTCCACCCCACCGAGCCACACCCACCTCAAATCCCCTGCCACGGGACGTTCCCGCAGTGTGTCCGACTCCTCCGCTCCCCGCAGAGGTACAGAGAAACATATACTTCTGTATAGTGAAATGCACATGTGAGGCTTATTCGGTTAACAAAGCCGTGTTTCCCAGCAGACTCTGTCACCAAGACGTCAACGCCATCAGTCCGTAACAACAAGGCAACATCACAGCAAGGATCGCCATGGGAGACGCTGGTGGTGTTCGCCATTAACCTCAAACAGCTGATCGTTCAAATGAACATGAGCAACGTCATGGGAAACAACACGTACGATAACGACTGCACCATGCTCAATGAATCTGTACATTAATACACACCGGAGGATCCATCACATAATTAAATATGAATAATGTAGTTGCATGAACTAAAGCAGAAGCTCGGGGTTGGTGTGAGGGGAATTAAATCTGGGGGGAAAAAAAATGTATATCCCATAATAGTTGTCTAATATCCAAGTTAAATTGTGGTAAACCAATGTTTTATTTTATTTTTTTCGCTTTTAAAAATGGCAATTCATTGTTACCAAAAAAAAAAAATCTCACACAGTCCAACATCCAATAAAAAGCTGACATTTAAGATTCCTTACAAAAATACTAAAGAAATGAATTAATTCAACGTTGGTCAGGATTTGCAGCATTGCACCAAATATTATAATAACCAAATTTCATCGGGTGTGTGTAGCTGGACCACGAGCGGGTTGAAGAGTCACGGGCGGCTGTCAGTGGGCAGTAATAGAGATCGGGAGATCAGCATGGCTGTGGGACTGGGACGCTCCAAACTGGACTCCAAAGGAGGAGTGGTGGGAGGAAACATAGATGTTAACACACTTGAGATGGTCTGTAAGTACACACGTCAAACACTTCAGAAAAACTAAAGTTCTAATCCCCTTCTCATCATTTCTTTATTGTGCAGTCTTATAAAATATGGCGTATACCAAACCTATGCTCTCATTTTAACATATATATAAAGTTGACTTTTGCACTTTCTGTCCGTTTTAATAATAATATATAATATAATTATATATTTGTTTGCGCTTGTATATAATATATAATATAATATACAAGCGCATCTCAATAAATAAGAGCTCCATGGAAAAGTTCATTAATTTCAGTTATTAAAAGAACCCACATCTTTAACTACTTGAGTCTGTGTGTTTTGAGTTTATTTAATACACAATTTGAGTTGAATTACTGAAATAAACAAACCTTTCTATGATATTCAAATGTATTGAAATGTATTTGTACATATTAATGATTATTCATGTAGGAGCCATTTGAACCAATCAGTCATACTTTGAACTTGTTCTGTACAATTCAGTTCTAATTCTGTGTGTGGTTTACACTGGTGGACAGTAAGGAAGTAAATGTGTTACTGCACTGTGTTCACATATCTGCACTTTTCTAAAATAATTAGCATTTTTGAAGACTTTAACTTCACTACATACATCTTACTTCTTACTCCACTACATTTTGTGAAATCAGTCATTCCTTTTTATTCACGAGTGGATAAAACATAACGCAGCAATCCACCAATCAGTGACGAGCACTAACTAATTGACATGGTTTGTGCACTTTGTCCATCCCTGGTAGATTATATTCGGGAAGTCATACAATACAATGCTTGCTGACATATTTGTTTGTTCGTTTCCTGTAGCTCATATTTCCGAACACCCCAACCAGCAGCCAAGCCATAAGATTCAGATCACCATGGGCTCAACAGAGGCCCGGCTTGACTACATGGGCTCTAGCATCCTGATGGGGGTCTTCAGTAATGCTGACCTACAGCTTCAGGATGAGTGGAAGGTCAACCTTTGCACTGAGGCCAGTCTATCAGAGAAAAGGTGAGCGCCAAAGAAAAAGTTCAATGGTTGGACTTCAGTCATTCATAATTCATTGTGGATGGGTGTGTTGAATTGTAGAGGCTCAATTGGGATAGAATGATTATTAGGGTCTAGAGTATAGAAGGAATTATAATAGGGCTTGCTATAACCCCAGGACTTTTCTTTTATTTTTATTAAAGCAGAAATATATATGTGAATTTTCAGCATTTTACATTATACATTATTATGACAAATTAAAAATGGGTCAAAAATGGTTTTACAATCATGCGTGTGTGTGTTTGTCCTGCAGTGAGATCTTTGTGCATGGAGACTTGCAGTGGGATATTTTCCAGGTGATCATCTCTCGATCCACCACTCCTGATCTGATCAAGATTGGCATGAAGCTTCAGGAGTTTTTCACTCAGCAGTTTGACACAAGCAAGCGCGCCCTTTCCACGTGGGGCCCGGGTCCCTACCTACCCCCCAAAACACCAATAGCCACGGTCGACAAAGGAGCTGCTGAACTCTGTGAGTGTGATTTCTTTTTTTTTTCCCATGATGACATTCTTAGCTATGCTATAAATCACGGAGACATTAGCCTGATGTCAGTTTATAAATGAAACCCCCCTTTCTTTCACTTATTCTCAGTCATGGATGCAGCTCATCATCGGCACTGGCCAGCTGTGCTCAAAATGGTGGCTGGCTGTCACATCTCGCTCTTCCAGATGCCACTCCCTGAGGATGCTGTGCAACTTGGAGGTTCAATGAGTCTCCATGGAAACCACATGACCCTGGCATGTTTCCACGGACCCAACTTCCGTTCCAAATCATGGGTCCTGTTCCATCTTGAGGAGCCCAACATTGCCTTTTGGACTGAAGCTCAGAAGATTTGGGAGGATGGTACTGAAACCTGCATAGGTGACAGAACACTGTTGCGCTCCCCCCCCCCCCCTGCACTCTCTCGTATGTCTATCTCTCTCTATCACTGTCACACAAATGCAGTGGCAGTGAAACAGTTAAGGTGAACAGTGCTCCGTGAGATGTTCAAATCTTGAGATATGTTTTCATAACCTAACCCTGTTTTAGACTACTTTATTCCTGACCTGTCTGGTGTTTTCTTTAGTCGTCCTGATGCAATTTGCTCACTAATGTTCTATATCAAACCTCTGAGGCCTTCACAGAACTGCTATAATTATAGTGAGATTTATGTACACACAGGTAGACTCTAATTACTAATTAGGTGACATCTGAAGGCAGTTGATTGCATTGGAGTTTATTTAGAGGTATCAGAGTAAGAGGCTAAATACATACATATGCAAGCCACACTTTTCAGCACCTTTAACATTATGTATCATTTTCCTTCCACTTCAAAATGATGCGATACTTTATGATGGACGATCACATCAAATCCCAAATAAATACATTTTGACAACATGTGGAAATATGCAAGGCTTATGAATATTTTGCAATGCACTGTACACACTCACTCATTCACACTGTCGCTTTCTCACTCAGGCTCCAGTGACGACTCCACCTATATCGTGCAGACTCTGGACTTTCACCTTGGACACAACACGATGGTGACCAAGCCATGCGGTGCACTGGAGAGTCCCATGGCGACCATCACTAAAGTAACCCGTCGTCGCCATGAGAACCCACCTCATGGCGTGGCCACGGTCAAGGAATGGTTCAACTACGTCACAGCCATGAGGAATGAAGGTACATGCTTTCAACAAATATGGCATAACGAAATTGCAATATTTTTAAAGCATATCTTGAAATATGAGCTGTAAACCACAGATTTAACAGATTGAAAGCCTGTGTGGTTAGAAATTCTTTGAGTGCCAACAAAACAAGTGTCACACAAGCAAGCTTTATCCCTTTAAGAATACGTCTCACAATACCTCTGAAGGTCTGTTTTCTGGCACAAAGAATTCTGCAGCTTGAAGTTCTGTAAATCACAAGGGAATACATGGTTCTTATTCTTGATCCCACCTATGCTTGATTTGAGAAATTTGGCCCCCAAATTCCTCCCAAATCACTGCTGATCAACTTTTACAAGTGTACATGGAACATTACTCTGTTAAAGGAAGTCATTGATATTAGGACATACTGTTGCCAATGAAAGGAATATAATTGGAACTGCAACATTGATCACCTGGGAATTATGTGTCAAAGGAACATTCACATAAATGCACAGGAATGGAAGGAAGAATTCCACCCACCGCATCACTTTGCCTCTGTTGACTTGCCGTCCTCCCATAGTTCAGGTTTATGCTATCTCCAGGATAATATACTATGATTCATCAGACCAAGCCATTGCTCCATAATCTGGTTCTAATGCCCAAAGTACGGTTTTTGTGGGTAGCCAGAGTGCCATTTTAAAAAAACATTTTTTTTACCAGTCTGCAAATGCAGCAAGCCGAGTGTTCAGACACCTTTTTATCATAACCCACCGTATCTTTGTCAGCAAGTTATGATAGAGCAGCTATTTCTAGTTCACTGCTCGTCATTCCTTGAACCAGTCTGTAATAACCACTGCATATCCAGAACACTGTTTTGTAGTACCTCAACAAAAGTTTACTCTTACCCATTTTTATGCTTTGTATGTGTGAATCAGTGGCGCCACGGATCACAAATTTCAAGGTCCAGATCACGTTGGGTTTTTTGAGTCACGGATGAGATTATTGATCGGCAAAAAAGGGTAACAAGAACAAGAAAAGTTACAGCAAGGAAATGCTATAATGCATGCGATTTGAAGTTCTGCTCATCCGATAGCCGCTGTTGTTTACTGATGAACACGAGCCGTTCGCGTGAACACATGACCGCCGTGTCATGAATTTAAAAGCAATATCATCAGGGGGAGAAAAAGAGCTTTTAATTACAATTGCGATTACAATTAATCCAAACTGCGAGTTGTGATCCATACGGATCGCAGATCAACTGCACCCCTAATGTGAATGTATATGTAAAAAACGTTTTGTGCTTTTTTCCACGCTAAAAAATGTCTCCCTCTCACAGAACTGAATTTACTGCGGAATGTGGATGCAAACAACTCGGACAGTGGAGCTGCAGCTAAAAATGCCAGTCTGCTCAGCGGTTTCCGCGGTTCCTCCAGCTACAACCACGAGACTGAGACCATATTTGCTCTACCCAGGATGCAGCTTGACTTCAAGTCTATCCATGTGCAGGACCCTGAGGAACCATCCCTCAGTGGTATAGTCACTGCTCATCATTACTGAAAAATGTGTGAATGTGTTTGAGAGATTGTCCCTAAACGTGCGTGTGTGTGTGTGTGTAGACTCTAGCAGCAAGCCCAAAGTGGAGTGCAGTGTGGTGACCGAATTCACCGATCACATCTGTGTTACCATGGACGCTGAGCTCATCATGTTCCTGCACGATCTGGTTTCTGCGTACTTAAAAGAGAAAGAAAAAGGTGACACATATGATATTGGCAGTCAAATATAAGGCAGAAGCTACAGCTTTATTGTAGTATTTTGTTGGTCTGCGTATCGGTAAGAATACGATGCCCATAACGAATATTGAGATGGTGATATACTGTGATAAGTTATCATTTAAGAACACGCCATCCATTCTCTCTTTCGGGCTGCACCTATTAGAGGTCGCCACAGCGGATCCGCATATTTGGTTTGGCGCATGTTTTATTCTGGATGCCGTCTTAATACAACCCGTCTCCATTTATTTGGGACCGGCTCTAGGAAGGCACTGGCTTGTACAACCCCTAATATCTTACGTCCTGTCTCAAAGGTGCACTAGTGGCTGGGATTTGAACCCTTTCGGTCCTATACCTTAATACCTCAATACTGGGCTAAAACCTCCCCTCATTAAGAATGCACAAACAAAAATGTGTTTAATCAGAACACAGTGGGATCTGCATTTGCTTTAATTAGATCTAAAATGACCCTGCTCACCCGAAACAGATAATGGAACCCCTTTGCCAACCCCTGAACTTCAGCAACACAATTAGTATCATTTGTACATAACGTTGTGTTTAAAATAATTTTGAAAGCATATTCACATAGTCAGTAAAGACATTATGTGTATATAATGAATATGGTCTCTATGCTGCTGCGTTAGATAAATGTTAGATAAGTATGCGTGTGTGCCGCAGCCCTGTTTGCTCCCCGCATGTTCGCGTCACGGCCGGGTCAGAAGAGCCCCACTGCGCAGCAGGAAGACGGCTCATCCGATAAAGAGAGGACGAAAGAAGACGGAGTGAACTACACTACTGTGGACTGGAGAGAGTTTCTCTGCAACACCTGGCACCTGGAGCCCACGCTGCGGTAACTTCTCACACTCGCATCTTATAATGTAATATAATGGCAATATAATATGTAATATAGTGGCAATATAATATTTATTCACATGCTCAGGGTCAGAAATGTTTGGACATTTGTTTATAATATACACCATTATTCATTCGGCTTTAGTCAGCACTCGCATCAATAAATACCAGCTTCACTGACAGTGTGTACTGTACATTCCCACGCTATATGCCGAGTTGGGGGATATGCTTCAGATCACTTGCAGGTCCTTCTACACTTGCATCATCCTATTCTGGTACAATTCGATCTTTGTTTCTGTTTATAGGATATGTATGTGTGCATTTATAAATATATATATATATATATATATATATATATATATATGCGCACACATACATATATATGTATGTTTTTGACAAAACATACAGTGTCTGTGTTTAACTCCCAAACTCTGTGGTTGACATTTATAATAAAAGTAATTTTCTCCTGTGTCGAAATATTAATATTAATTAATAACCATGACCATCTATGGCACCAGCTTATTAAAAATGCTATTACCCACGATGCTGCCTCAACAAAAAGGCTCTTGTGTTGAACACAGACAATAATTAAGTGCTGATCACAAGCAAACAATGTCAAGATCATAATAAAATGAAGCTTTGATAATGAGAAAACAAGAAAGAGGAAAATATATTCTGTTTCATGGCCTCGTAGGACTTGCATAATATCAGCTGCTGAAATGCAGGTCTTGTTGCAGGACTGGATCAGGAAAGTTATTTATGTGGTAACACCAGGGAGTGCGTGGCTCAATTGAAGTTGAGACATACAAGATCAGGCGCTTATTTCTCTTTTCTCTTACAGCGATAACATCCGAGCGCAATGTTTTTTTGTTTTGCATACATATACATATACACGTATACCAAAAAATACTTTTTATTTACTAAACATTTACTGGTGCCAAGTCACAAATAAAGCACCAAACCCTACCATGGTGCACACCAATTAAAACTGTCCGTGTGGAAACATAGCAAAGGTTCTGTTTGGTGTCCTGATGATTTACGTAATCTAAAACGCTATAATAACTTTCAAACATTTGCAGATTAACAGATTAAATTGTGATTAATTGCAAGATAACTAATGTCAATGCACATTAGATCTAATTATTTGACAGCCCTAAATGATATTTTTTTAAGATATTCCTGTGTAAACACGAATTTGAAGATCTGTGCATGTGAACTGTTTGACAAACAAAAGTCCATTGCAATGGTATTTAAAAGCAGTTGGGTAAATAATGCTGCAAATTTGTTTGGACATTTTCAGGTTGATTTCGTGGACCGGCCGGAAGATCGATCCGGTGGGAGTGGACTACATCCTGCAGAAGCTCGGCTTCCACCACGCCAGAACTACAATTCCCAAGTGGCTGCAGCGAGGCGTGATGGACCCTCTGGATAAAGTTCTGTCCGTTCTCATTAAGAAACTGGGCAATGCACTACAGGATGAGAAAGAAAAGAAAGGAGGAAGAGACAAAGAGGAACATTAACACGTTTTCTTTTCAAGGTTTCATTCCCTTTACTTCCTTCTTCTCTCATTCTCTCACACACACACACACACACAGCTAAATGTGAAAGTCAGTTCGTTCAGTTAGCTTCTGAGAAACACTGGATGTAACACTACTGTACAGTGCACTCTTGTACACATACACACTCACCGTAGTTGTTTGTGTGACCCAAGTGTGTGAGAGATGCAAGTTGTTCTTGTGTCTCATGTAGATTTTGAATGGACTGTAACTTGCTGCTGAAAGCCAGATGGACTCGGTGACTTGGCTCACACGCACTTATACATTCTAGTTTCATTAACACGTCACTAACGTATAGTGAGAACCACAAGTGTTCGATCTGAAGCTGTGCAGTATAAATGCAAAAAGAAAGAAAGAGAAAAAAGGGACTGCAGTGTCTTGTAGTGTTAGTCTCACTCAAGCTCGTCGAAAACTCCACTCGATTTTTATTTTTTATATCATTTTAAAAGTCAAGAGGACATGTGCCAAGTGTTCTTTCGCATCATTTTTACTGCCTGTCACATTGTGCGAGAGCCAAGCGATAGCATGTGTCCTTAAGCACATCGAATCATTTAAAAGTGACCAAACGTTCCTGATCTGCCTCGGGCTCCAATCAACTGCACCGGATCAAACGTGGAGTTGTATTTAAAAAAGATAAATGTGAATCTTTCTAATACCATGTCTGGTTTGTAATGACGTACACAGCCGAATATTTTAATACCTTTAATGTGCAATTCATGACTCGTGTATTAGGCCTGTGTGATCTTTTTAATGTATAGCTGTGCAATAGACTACTGTATATACACACACAAACGCGACCATGTCCAGTGGACTTTAACTGAATAAAAAAAAAGACTAATCGATTTGCACGTTGCTTCGTTGTTCTGATTGGTGCTGTAACGGTCCCTCGAGTAAATCGATTACGGAAAAGTCATCTAGGCAAATTAATGTGCTTGAATCACAGACCGGATCATTTCGCTGCAAAAAAGGGGAGGAGACGTAATTTGTAAGAAGAAACGTTACATTTCGGTTAATAATAAGTTAAGGTTATCACGAATAATGCACATTTTTAAAGTGTTTCTGTTCCTCCACTACCTGCTGTTGTTGACTGATTGACATGTTGACATGAACATAAGACCGCTCTGTGTAGTTACGAAGTTATGAAGTAAAAAAAAACAATATCAGCAGGAGGTGATAAAAAAGGTATACACTTGATAAAAAAGGTGTCTTTCATTCTGCAATCATTCATTCATTCATTCATTCATCTTCTACCGCTTTATCCGATCTTCCCTCGGGTCTATATGGTGCACTCCGTTCAGAAAGTCCCTCCGCAGTGGTGTGTAGAGCAGGTAGTGGAGCGGGTTTTTTAAACTGGCGATAATTAAACAGATTTAGTTTGTGCAAAATGTCCAGCAGCTTTTCTGGAGACAGGAATATCACACAACTATACTGTGCAATATTTAATAAATAAATAAATACGAGTGAGAATAAAAACAAACAAACACGAGTTTTACTCTACCCGGACACTGCGGAGGAGCTTTTGGGAAGCACTGCATTTGTCTTTTGATGTAATATGGCAACAAAATCCAGATTTTCCTAAAAAGAAAAACAAATCCCTTGTTTATTTTAAGATACTTGTTTTCTTTCTCTTATTTAGTGTGGGTTTTTTTAATAAAGAAAAGGAAAAGCATTTCTTTATACGATCCCTCGATTAATCCACGGAATAATTAGAATAATCGATTGCTAAAATAATTGTTAGCAAATTATTACCTATTTCTCCTTTAAGGTTTAAGAGATACATATAATGCTGCCCTTTAGTTTCCCCTTAAGCTAAGACGGATTGTTTTTCATATTCGAAGGAATGTAACTGTAAACACTTACACAATTACAAGTGCACAATTACACTTTCCCTTCACGGCTGCATTTGCATTTTGTAGTGAGTTTTATCATGACATAATAGTGTATGGAAGGATATCCCAGACAATACGAAACATTTGACAGGCCTAATTAATACACAATGATGGAAATGTTACTTTGGAAATGTAATAGATTACAGATTACAAAAGTCTTAACTTTTCAAGGAAGTAAAGTAACGGATTACATTTGATTACTTTTCGATTACTTTTGTTTGTCCACCAGGTGGCGCTCGACAAGAAATAGGTTTTATTTTTCGAAATGAAACTGCAGTGGCTTGTCATCATTCACATGCAATATCACATTTAAAAGCATGCAAAAGTCTAAAGCACTGATTTGACATGAAATTGTTCAGATGTAACCCTGTTTGTAATCTTTCACATTTTCATCAGTGACTGTAATTTAATTACCGGAACGACGTATTGTTACATGTATTTAGTAATTTAATTACTTAACGCCATTACATGTAACTAGTTACACTGTTAATACATTAATGCATTAATGCAAAACGAATTTAACCGACACTGGTTAGCACGTTCGCCTCACACCGCCAGGATCCGGGTTCGATTCCCGTCTCGGTCATGTGTGTGTGGAGTTTGCATGTTCTCCCCGTGCCTCAGGGGGTTTTTCTCCGGGTTCTCCGGTTTTCTCCCCCAGTCCAAAAACATGCACGGTAGGCTGATTGGCACCTTGGAAAATTGTCCCTAGTGTGTGTGCGTGTGTGTGTGAGTGTGTGCCCTGCGATGGGTTGGCATTCCATACAGGGTGTATCCTGCCTTAATGCCCATAGACGCCTGAGATAGGCACAGACTCCCCATGACCCGAGGGAAGATCGGATAAAGCGATAGAAGATGAATGAATGGTTATAAATACAAAACAACTCAGTTTGAATCTGTATTTCCCGGTGTCTTAGGAGTTATGACCATATTTATATATATGTGTGTGTGTGTGTGTGTGTATGTATGTATATGTACGTGTGTGTGTATATATATATATATATATATATATATATATATATAGATATATATATATATATAGAGAGAGAGAGAGAGAAGAGAGAGAGAGAGAGAGAGAAACGCTGTCAATCAAGTGTTAGGGGTGGGACTATATTATCCGGTGTGTATGTATTAAGGAGTGACGTCACTCCTAATCGACGGCGGTGGAATTGTGGAGGACGTTATGATGCAATTGAAGTAATTGACAAACCCGCCCACTTTATTTACTGTTGCTATGTCCGTCAGGCCAAAGCCGCCATGACAGCAACGCCTGTCAATCAAGAATGTATTAACCCAAGACGCCCATAAACATCTTTATAATTGTTTTTTTTAAGATGTGTGTGTTGTGGCAAGTTAAAGTCAGTCACGCGTTTCTTCCGTCATTCATTGATGGAATTTTTCCTCAAAATAACCTGCTTATGGTTGAACTGTTATTGAACCGGAACGTAGGTGAAACGTTGCACCAAGCGCCAATCAAAACAGCGCGCGCTCTACTCTGATTGGTTGCTTAATGCGCGTATAAGCAGGTACGTTTTTATCCACAACACGTACAATAGAATATTCATTCATTCATTCATTCATTCATCTATCTTCTACCGATCTTCTCTCGGGTCACAGGGAGTCTGTGTCTATCTCAGGCGTCTATGGGCATTGAGGCAGGATACACCCTGGATGGAATGCCAACCCATCACAGGACACACACACACACATACACACACACACACATTCATACACTAGGGACAATTTTTCCAAGGTGCCAATCAACCTACCGTGCATGTTTTTGGACCGGGAGGAAACCGGAGAACCCGGAGAAAAACCCCCTGAGGGGAGAACATGCAAACTCCACACACACATGGCCGAGACGGGAATCGAACCCGGACCCTGGCGGTGTGAGGCGAACGTGCTAACAACTAAGCCAGCGTGTGCCCCTTATCAGTAGAATATTTTTTGAACTAAATAAATAAAAACAAGCAAACATAAGATTTGTACATTAGATTTGTACATTTTCAATCATTGTAATCCAAACCGTATTTTTTCATCTGCACAGTTTGACACCGTGCGCCGCCATACTGACAACATCTTGGTAGTGAATGACGAGAAAAGCTGTTTATAGATTGCTTACTTTGACAGATAAACTAAGGGTTTGTTTTTGTTACAGTACATACTATTGGCAAAAATCCATTGTGGTGTTTTGTTTGTACTTTTATTTATTTGGATAAAATGTATGACTGGTTTGCGAGGATTAAAGATGGTAGAAGAAATGCTCCAAAGCAAGTGAGAGAAACTAATGGGAAGATCTCCGTCCTTGGATAATCAGCCAATATAAAAAGGAAAAAGAAAAACCCGTTCAGATTCAGTTCCAAGATCTAAAAGAATTGCGTCTGGTAGAGTTGTTGGTGTCAGACGGGCATTTTGGAACAGGCTAGAAACTGCTGATCTGACATTTTCACCGTCTGTAGAGTTTGCCGAGAATGATGCAAAAGTCATCGTCATCCATCGAGCAGCAGCCAGAAATGTCTCGGTGAGAGAGAACGAGGCACCAGGTGACGAACACTACAGCCACACAAACCGCTCGTTTCAACTGTACTATAGTGATCTGGGTAAAAAAAATTTCCCAGCATACACTGGGAATGGGGTCGTTAACCAATTAAGCATAAATGGATGTCAATGTGTTTTGTTGAAGATTGTATCCAGGCCTTTATTATAGCAATTTCCATTCTAATAATACAGTTAGCTTCAGCATCACATGTCCTGTCACAAACCACACGCACACACTATATATATATATATATATATATATATATATAATATTTTTTTTTGATATAATGAAAGAGAGAGAGGAGGAGATTTGGGAGAGAGAGAGAGAGAGATGCCTTGCGTAAGTCAGAGTCTGTACGCCGTACATTTGACAGGCCTAGTTTTAATAAAATAGCATATTGTACCTAAAAACAGACTCGCGCTTCCACAGTCGTCTTTCCCGCAAGACACAAAGGCACAAAAATATTTTTAAAAGCTTTATTTCACCCAAACCTCACAAAAAGCGCCAAACTCAATCCTCAATTAACGGTGTGGATTTTTTAAACTCTGAATAGGTATATTTCGCAGAGACTTTTAACCTTCTAGCATGTTACATGAACTCAAAAAATGAGCTAATCGAAAAAAAAAATAAAAATTTGAACGTGCTAAAACAAAAATGTGCCGCTCTATAGTTAAATGCACTCTATATTAACTATTAAAACAATTCAAAGGCTATCCATAGTGTCTTACATTTAACGGTACAACTTTGTTGAAAACAAACAAAACAAAAAACAGAAAGAAAAAAAAAAATGAAGACTACACAATGGCAATCTGTTACTATCAGTAATTCCAGTATTATTATAATTTTGGTCTTTCATATACATTTCAATATACATATCTACTGTTAAAAAAAATAAAAATAATCTATTTGAATGATATAAAAAAAAAAAAAAGTGTAGAAAAAAAATAGAAAAAAAAAACAAAAATTTCAAGTGTGGCCTCTATAATGCTGTGTAGTAACGAGGCTGTTTGGTGTGGCGGCTCCTGCACTTGGTTCCGAGCGAGAGGTTGAGTGAGGGATGGAACCGGACATGGCAGTTTTCATCAAACTCTACAGTGTTCAGATACTTCCCTGATCAGACACAGTGCTTTCAGTTTGGGAGAACAGTCACATTGAGATCAAGACCACTGAATCACGGCGAGGTCGTGGAAGGAAGGGCAGGGACAGGAGGAACGCTTTCAGATTTCTGCTGCTTGGGACAGTGTTTCCTCGAGCGCTTCTCGGCTGCAGGCTCGGCGGTGCCGCTCGGAGCCCCGGGTTTACGGCCACGCCTGGCGGGTTTAGTGGTGATGCTGGACTTCTGGGTGGGCGCCGTTGTGGGCTGCAGGTCCGAGTCGTCGTGCTCTTGGCAGCACAGCAGGCTGCTGGCAGGGTGTGGTTTCAACGTGCCGTCCTCATGGCTCTTACAGAAGGAGTTGGGACACAGTTGACAGAAGGCATCGGACGGTTTGCCGCACACGTCACAGTGGTGCCAGGGACAATCCCAACGACCTGCTCGGCAAAATGGAATACGCTCA
This sequence comes from Kryptopterus vitreolus, assembly GCA_030449085.1. Classification (NCBI taxonomy): domain Eukaryota; kingdom Metazoa; phylum Chordata; class Actinopteri; order Siluriformes; family Siluridae; genus Kryptopterus; species Kryptopterus vitreolus. The sequence goes on from JACRUU010000014.1 coordinate 3,860,405, forward strand.
TCAATTCTCTTTAGAACAAATTGGAAAAATGTGCACACTGGAATAAGCATAGTGCGAGGTGTTGGTGAATAAATAGTTCACACTATTGTGTATGGCATCAAATCACTACAACTGCAAGCACATTATTGAAATGTACATAGGAAATTAATATACATTCATTAATGTATTCATTAATTAATTATTGGGAATATAATTGCATATCCATTACAGTAGGTGGCAGTGGCACGCTCAATGTCAGAATTTGTGCATGGAGTATTATGATGAAAGAAAATATGAAGCGCTTGGATTCACTGTAACTACGGGGGGGAGACGGGGAAAGACGGTGCGTTTACTGCGTCTTAAAATGTTGCCAGCGGTCTGCATGAAGTCAAATAAATTCAATGAAATTGTGTCGAATATCGCAAACAAACATAAACCGCTTTTATATATAATCAAGTCTTTTCTCTTGCTTCGTTTCTCCGATCCATTCTGTTTTTATTAAATTTTTAGCTTCATAGCATTAACATTATTGCAATTATCATTAAAAACAGTACAAATGTTGATTTAAACAAACTTCTTCACTTTACAAACTCAAATGCTGTTTTTATTTTCTCAGAAGGAATAATGATGACCTCTAGCTTTAAAATGTCAATTTAAATGATAGTTAAAACCAAAAAGTGGCTTTTGCATTTTTATAGAACACTTTTATACATAAATACCCTGGATTAGGGTTTTATATATAGTTATAATAAGCAAAACATCAAATAAATGTTTTGAATGTAATATAATGATTATTGAAATAATCATTCGTTACAACCCTAATATAATATAATGTATTTCAAAATATAATTATGACCATACTGAAAAAAGAATATTCATCAAATTATTCATACATGTTATCCAAGCAGTTGTAGTGTGGATATCAGGCTTACCGAATGGTCTCTTAGTTCGATCTAGGCAGGACAGGTGGTACGCTTTAGTGCAGCCCTTGCGGTCACATAGAACCAACTGCCCTCCATCGCCACAACGGAAACACTCGTCCTCGGATTGCTTCTTTATTTCACTACGAGCACGCCGCCGCCTGGGTTTCTTCTTCTGTATCTTAGCTTTGGGCTCTGAGGTGGGGGTCATCTGTAACACATAAAGTACCACTGCTTATTTATCAAGGAAGTATAGAAATTCTTAATGGCTGCACATCATTTTGAAATAAACCTACCATATGAAATATTAAAGTACACAGTGTACAGGGACACACACACACACACACACACACACACACACACATATATATATAGGCATCATTTATCACAATGTGATGGGGGGGAAGGGGAAAAGTGAAGTCAATAACTTTGACTGTTGTTGAATGGTCATTAGCACCCAATGGGCTAGTTTGAGTATTTATGTCCACTGCTGATCTGGGATTTTCACACACCAATCTCTACAATGTCAGTTCTATTAAATGCAAAGACCTAAGTGAACAGAAACTACACTACACTGAACAGCTGCAGGGAAAGTGAAGCATTCCCTACAGACATTAGGTTTAATAATCACTGGAATGCAGGAACTATCATCTATAGATAGTTTTTCCGACTTCTGGTCTGAATTCATTACAAGAGCGGCCTCTAGAGGCGGATCTTTGATTCCAAGTGCTGTTTCTTTTAACAGCAGTATGTTGTATTGTATAAAGCTATGTAACACTTATTATTCATACATTTTATTATCATACATATTAATTAATATATTCACACAGATTACGTTGACATTTTGTAATAAATGTAATACTCCATGAAAAATAGTAAATTTTTTCAAGTATCCATTTAAAAAACCATGCTGATTAAACAGCTATCTACAAGTACAATCCAAATTAGATCAGTATCTGTAAAATCCACTATTGGTTGACCTATAGTTACTCGCCATGTGCATCCCTTTAGGGCTACAATTTAACACCTACTAATGTTTACTTCCTTGCAGGATAAATCCCCAAACTGCAAACAAATTGCAAATGTCGCATCAAACCAGTTTTATGAACCGGACGATGAGTTTAATGCTTTTCAGTGGCTTTCAAGTCACCTGATGTAAATCCACTTTGTGATGTGATAGAATAATTATTCACATTTACATTTTTTTAAGTAAATTAATTAATTAATCGGAGCAATGAGAGGCCCTACATAGAACTATTACAGTTATTCCAATAACGTTATCAGTAAGTGAAGACTTATTAAATCTGCCAGCATCATCCGCAAGCGCATTGCATTCACCAAAATATAAACACACTAATTAATGAATGCCACTGGGTTTCTGTAAAGACGTCCATGAGCCAGAATTTTAATCAGGTGTTCACAAAAGTATTTGGCACGTCTTTAAATTTCTGGATCCTCAGAGATCACCAGACAAAAAACAAAACAACAAAAACAACAAAAAAAAAAAAAAAAAAAAAAAAAAAAAAAAAAAACAAAAAAAAAAAAAAAAAAAAAAAAAAAAAAAGACCAAGATGATTATTATAAGTCTTGTGGTACTTGTGGTACCAACTTGTGGCACGTAGATTCCTGTGATAAAATGACCCCATATGGAATATGTATTAATGGTGCAGTTGATGGGTTTTTGCACACAATCATATGGCTCCATGCTTACTCCACAAACAGCAGGTTTTTGCTGGCTACTTCATTGAATTTATTTATTTATTTTTGGTGAATGCAATGTGCTTCCATAACACCAAATATCCTTATTTAAACAATGTTTTCACTAGTCTGCTGTTATTTTTAAATCATACACATATTCTCATCCATGTTTTTCTAACAGTCCAGTTTCTTTATAGGATTAAAGTGGGTTTCAAGCTCTTCTTGGAGGCAGAGTAATTTCTACTAAAGCTGTAATGCCATTCTAGCATCCAATGATGTTGATATTTATATTGAGGTTTTGCTATAAATTATAAATGATCGGGTGCTTACAGCAGTGTGGGACTCACCTTAGGTCGATCTCCTAGGAAACCACTGCAGTTTGGTGCATCACAGCGACAAACCGTCTTCTCATTCCCAAGACAGTCCAGATTATAGTTAAAGGTCAACTCTGTCCCTACAAATGTAAATAAATAAATGAAACAAAAATGTAACATTACATGGTAAACATTAAAAAAGCCATGCCGTAGAAAGTTTTAATGTGTTCTGTACAGAATTAACAAATAATTTATTACAGCATTTAAATAGTATTCTCTCACATATGTCTAGTATTATTGGCACCTCTCATGCTTACATATGGTAGCTCTAAATATGTTTTACATGTTTTCTTTCCATTTCCTGTCAGTCCCCATTAACGCTGATGATGGTTTTAAAAGTGGGAGATGGTTACGGTGGGAATTTTTGCTCATTATGTTGTTTTTTTTTCCCATCACCTGTCTATATGTTTATCATCATTTATTGTGAAAAATACAATACACTTTTTAATTTCACTCACCAGCTGGAATGTCACACACAGCAAACAGGCCCACGCGAGTGTCTCCATTTACAGTCCATTTCTGAGTCTCACAGTTGGGCTGGCAGCTGTGGTTCATAAAGCGGGAGTAGTTCCCTTTCGGGCCTGCATCAATGATCCGGTCCTACACACACATACACACACACAGGGCATTGGGTCATACGGTTAAGAGTAGGTTGGGAATCCAAAAAAAAAAAAAGATTCCAATTCAGTAACCAGATACTTAAGATTAAGAATTGGATACTTGTTATAAAATTAAAGTTTTGATTCCTCTCTTCGATTCCTGGGCGTGTTTTTTTTCACCTCCCAAACTGCCAGGACCTTATGGGGTAATCTAAACAAAAGTTTACAAGATGGACCTGTCAGGGTCCTCCGGTCTCTAAGCACAAACATCCGGTTTCGGGTGGCGCACTTCAGGTTGATTCTCGTCTGCTTCTCTGGAACTTCTTTAATATTCCTTAAAATTCCGGATTCTTCTTCTTCTTATTATTAAAACTTGTTTTTGCACCTTGCTTCGGATTCTTTATTTACCTCATTGCTAACAGGACCACACGGAGAAGCACGCAGTATGCAAAAACCAAAGATAAAGCCAAGTGTAATTGTTGTAATAAACTAATATGTTGCAAGCAAGGTGTCACAACCAATATGACTCAGCATCTGCGGTTGGTTCACGGTTTGGAATTGAAACCAGGAAATTAAAATGATACCCAAACTTAGTGGGGAGTACATTTTAAATAAACTATTCCAAGAATGAATGAGTTCAAATGCTGCCATATTACATGATTAACTGGAAAGAAACATGCTGCCCTCAACCCCCTCAGTAGAATGTCCTGGTTATTTCTAATGCTTTACTGAAGACATTTGTAGTATTTCCTACTGTAGGGCCACAGAATGCTAAACTGTGACACTCCCAAATAAATACACATCCTCTAGCTCCACTGCACTATGTTCAGCCACATCAGACTGCACCAGTACAACCGGAGCACATGCCGATTGTGCCATCTCATTACACTCATTATTGCTTGCATGCAAGACCTCTTTTCATTCTCATTAAACCGATTCAGTGCCACTGTAGAACATGTATGGTAGTTGGTATTTACCTTGTCAATGGTTAGCATGTAGAAATGCATGATGTCGTTTTCTTGGGCATATTTGATCCTGGCTCTGCACTCCTCCTCATCGATCAGCTCCCCCACATACTCATTCACAAACTCCCCCTGATTTACAAACATAACCAGTGTTATTAATGAAATCATACAAGATTGAGTGTTTAGAGGAAATGTTGATTCTTACCTTCTTGATGTCTCTGAGAGAAATGAGACCCCAACCCTTTCCAGCTGTGCGGATGATCTTGGTCTCGGGGTAAAGGCGCTTGGTGAAATCCTGGTTCATGCAGCGGTCTCCAGCCGGACACACCTGAGGGTGACACTCGTACAGCAGCATCCGATTCAGACACTCCGATTCAAAGCTGCATGGCCTCTCATCACTCGGCTTACAGTTGCACTTGGGTATCTCGGAAATGTCCGCTGTGTAAATCTGCACACGTCCAACTGGTTTGTTGACCTGAAGAATACAAACGGGTATTAAGTTTGTTTGTTTCTATACACACACACACACACACACACACACACACACACACACACACACACACACACACTATACAAATCGTGAATAAAAACTCAATGCAATGATGTGTAGGTGCCAACTTCTAATATTTTATTCAGAATAGAACATAACACACGAAACAAAAGTTTAAACTGAGAAAATGTACCATTTTAAGGGAAAAATATGTTGATTCAGAATTTCATGGTGTCAACAAATCCCAAAAAAGTTGGGACAAGGACATTTTCACCACTGTGTGGCATCTCCCCTTCTTTTTACAACACTCAACAGACGTCTGGGGACAGAGGAGACCAGTTTCTCCAGTTTAGAAATAGGAATGCTCTCCCATTCTTGTCCAATACAGGCCTCTAACTGTTCAATCGTCTTGGGCCTTCTTTGTCGCACCTTCCTCTTTATGATGCGCCAAATGTTCTCTATAGGTGAAAGATCTGGACTGCAGACTGGCCATTTCAGTACCCGGATCCTTCTCCTACGCAGCCATGATGCTGTGATTGATGCAGAATGTGGTCTGGCATTATCTTGTTGGAAAATGCAGGGTCTTCCCTGAAAAAGATGACGTCTGGATGGGAGCATATGTTGTTCTAGAACCTGAATATATTTTTCTGCATTGATGGTGCCTTTCCAGACATGCAAGCTGCCCATGCCACACGCACTCCTGCAACCCCATACCATCAGAGATGCAGGCTTCTGAACCGAGCGTTGATAACAACTTGGCTTGTCCTTGTCCTCTTTGGTCCGGATGACATGGCGTCCCAGATTTCCAAAAAGAACTTCGAATCGTGACTCGTCTGACCACAGAACAGTCTTCCATTTCGCCACACTCCATTTTAAATGATCCCTGGCCCAGTGTAAACGCCTGAGCTTGTGGATCTTGCTTAGAAATGGCTTCTTCTTTGCACTGTAGAGTTTCAGCTGGCAACGGCGGATGGCACGGTGGATTGTGTTCACTGACAATGGTTTCTGGAAGTATTCCTGAGCCCATTCTGTGATTTCCTTTACAGTAGCATTCCTGTTTGTGGTGCAGTGTCGTTTAAGGGCCCGGAGATCACGGGCATCCAGTATGGTTTTACGGCCTTGACCCTTTCTCACAGAGATTGTTCCAGATTCTCTGAATCTTTGGATGATGTTATGCACAGTTGATGATGATAGATGCAAAGTCTTTGCAATTTTTCGCTGGGTAACACCTTTCTGATATTGCTCCACTATCTTTCTGCGCAACATTGTGGGAATTGGTGATCCTCTACCCATCTTGGCTTCTGAGAGACACTGCCACTCTGAGAAGCTCTTTTTATACCCAATCATGTTGCCAATTGACCTAATTTGTGTTAATTGGTCTTCCAGCTCCTCGTTATGCTTAAATTTACTTTTTCCAGCCTCTTACTGCTACTTGTCCCAACTTTTTTGGGATTTGTTGACACCATGAAATTCTGAATCAACATATTTTTCCCTTAAAATGGTACATTTTCTCAGTTTAAACTTTTGTTTCGTGTGTGATGTTCTATTCTGAATAAAATATTAGAAGTTGGCACCTACACATCATTGCATTCAGTTTTTATTCACGATTTGTATAGTGTCCCAACTTTTTTGGAATCCGGTTTTGTGTGTGTATATATATATATATATATATATATATATATATACACACACACACACACACACACACACACACACACATATATATATATATATACACATATACATATATTATATATACATATATACATACATATGGCACAACAGCAATTATTTTAATACATCTTAAAAAAAGAGAATTTGGTACCTTGATATATTTGTATGGAGGAGGTTTCCTGTTATTTTCCTGAGCTTCTTTAGCTTCTCTCTCCATTTTGACCTGGTTAAACCGAGTCTCAGCCTCTAGCACAGCTAAAGATGTGACAGGTAGGGTACAGAAAGATGCACTGATTAAAAGAAAGACCTTGTTTTAAAAACAAAGAAAAAAAAAAAGCTACAGGAAAAATCGTTACCATTCTTAAAAACCTTCCCAATGCCCGTCTTCTGGTTCCGG
>JACRUU010000014.1:3872500-3890000 GCA_030449085.1 Kryptopterus vitreolus
CTCTGGGTCTGTAGTGATCATGCATGGCCACCATGGGTATCCATATGCCTTAGCCCAAACAACATCTCCCACAGAAAACTGCACATGGGGTTGCTCGTCTGTTAACAAGGTCTGAATGGCCCCCTTACACTGAACACCGGTGTCCCCCTCAGCATCCAGTATTGGCTGGGTGGGGAAAATATTTCAAAACTGATATTAAGATCAAGCATTACAATGGGCTCACTATAGATTTATAGTGAGGTGAAATCTTGAGGTGATGCAATTGGCAATAATTAGAATTTCTCTTTTTTTTTTTATCAAAAGTTAAAGCTTGGTGTAAGGTGCATTTTGAAACATTTAGGGAGATCTAGGTGTGTGTGTGTGTGTGTGTATATCCATTTGTTTTTTACAGCAAAAATCAAAGCCATACCATAACATCTGAAGTAACGCCGGTAGGTAGAGCAGCATCACTAGATTCAGAAGTCAGGACATCGGACACAGCAGCAATGTCATAAGACACTCTGGGCTCATCACAAGCTTCTATGATATTGTGTGTGAAAGCTGATCTCTCACAGCCATTAACCGCAGGGTCAACAGGGTTCTGTCTGCTCGAAGGCACTTTTTTCACTGGCCCCCTCAACTTGCTTCCTTCGTTGGTGACACTGACAGGAGCAATCATTCCTTCCGGTAAACTTAAAGCTGCATTCGTTTCCTCTGCGGCATCTTCTCCATAGCTGGCTTCATACCTGCTCGTCGGCGGCGACTTTCCGTTGGGCAAATGTTTGGTAATTTTCAGCGTGAGCTCCGGGGAGGAGTCTTGCTTCCTTTGCGGGCTACCGTGTGGCGTTCCACATTCTACTGCTTTGAGGAGGGGCGACCCCGGGGGAGACGTGCAGAACTTTGACATCGTCTCCTGATCGCCGTTAAAGAAGCGAGATGTAAGATCCTTCAGGTGTTCGTGAGCGTGGTTAGGGTTGCCCAACTTCTGCAGAACCCCGTCGTGAGGCGTGGCGGCCAGCTGCGTTACAGCTTTCTCCATGAGAAGAGCAGGATCCGTGCTTCCATCACCTCTTCCCTTACATCCACATGGCGAATCAGATAACTGTTTCATACTGGTGGGGGTCTTTGGCTCAGGCATTGCAGGTAGAGATCCTCCCTTACTGTCCATCAGTGCCACTCAGGGATCTGTTGTAAGATGAAGCACAGGCACCTTTATTTATTTTACTACATGGACATGAACGAGAGAGAAAAATGCCAGAGATCCAAACCCACACACAAAAAAATCATTTAACAAAGTTTGTATTGTGCTTGTTGATTTTGCAAATCACTTTGCATTTACTTCACAATTCAACAATACGCTAGATCAGGTTATACTGAAGAGGGGGAAAAAAAAAACAAAACAAACACAATGTAATAATAAAGTCAGTGTAAATCTACGCGACAGCTGTTGAAAGCCTCTGGGCTTCTGCCTGCCCTGATAAACAGGCGATGGGGAAGAAAAGCTCCACACTGCTGCACCTGTAGCGGCTGAAGCATGGGAACTAACCTGTTACCGAATCCCTCGGGGATGAAGTGGGAGCGGGGGGTCTACATTATACCGAGAATCGATTTGATCGAGTGTACTTTATAAAACTTAAAATCCTGTCAGGTCGGGCAATGACCAATTACACCACGGAAACCGAGGATCCATGTTAAATGAAACAGGGATTTGGTCAGTAAAGATGGCTTCCCTCTTCAGTGTGCACAGAGAGGGGGGGCCCGGGGAGACTCACACCGAGTGAAAGCACTGTGATTTTGGTCTTTGTTTTTTTTTTTTGCGTGGGGGGTGCAAATGCTGGATCGTGAAAGAAGAAACCAAGATGATCAAGAATTGAAATGAGTCGCGATGGAAAGATCTCTTCACCATCGGTCCCTCAGACACTCGAGTGGGGATGCGCATCTCTGACCACATGCTTTTACACACACAATTGACCAAAAAGGGGGGAAAAAATCCCAAATCATGTCGAAAACAACTTTTAAAACACGAGAATTCTTTTGTCATTAAAAATGTCACTCTTTTTCTCGCCTCGCTCATTCGCACTGAGGGAAACCTATTGATATTAATAGCCTTCGGTGACAAAAAAAAAACACGAAGCCCGAAGCCTCGCTAATGCTCTCCCACTGGCACTTTCCATAACAGACCCCCACTTTAATGCAAATAAACGCTTAACAATGCTAAATCCCAGAACCCGGACACATTCAGGGTACTGGTTATCGGAATGAACCACCACCTAGTGCGTGTTCAATTACACTTCAATCCAGTGGCATGGCCGGGAGTTAGTGGCGCACTGAGACGGCGCTAATGGGGACAAACAATAACAGAGAACACGCTAGCTGTGCGGCTACAGAAATGCTTTAAAAACAAACGGCCAGGCAGCAAGTTAACTACCCCGAACAGGAACATGGTGGTGTTAATGGAGAAAGAGTGGGGGAGCAACATACGTTTTTGAGGAAAGGCATGAAAAGGTAAATGCGGTGATACAGAGTGGCGGTGTGAATGTCAAATCTGAGGAAGGCAGCTAATCTGCCTGACAAACCACGGTTCGAATGCTAGTTAGCTTCCTAGCTCTTCTCTCACTCATACACACTCCAGCTGCTTTAATGACACGCCACCAAACGGTTTATTTTCGCAGGAGTGCACCGGTCCTGTTCGCGAACCGTGTACAGAGTTTATTATTTATTTGTTTTCTTTTTTTTAAACACATTAATAATAACCTGTTCGAAGCATTGCGGCTCTCTTCCGACCCTCCGATTCATTCGCGTTGAAGCTTTGCGGGGAAACTCGCCCCAATCAGCGCGAAAAATACTCACTTCCGATTGGCTGAGCGGCTGCCGCTCCGTTCACCCGGCCTTTTCAAATATGCTCCTCTCTCCCTCGCAATATGGCATCTTCCACACACAAACAAAGAGAAAGAAAAATCCAAGCCGCCGGAGCGGGGCGGAAACCAATACCGGGTTTTGTATCTTGCGCTAAATAAACGTTATTCGGAGGTAATTCGTTATTATCACGGCGCTCCCAAATCAAGTCGGGGCCGTGAAGCGAAACTTAGCCGCCATCAGAAATGAACAAAACTGGAGGGCATCCTCGACCAGTGACGTCAGAGGAAAGAAGGCGGGTCTCGTGCTTGGTTGCCAGGTTCACAAAATCCCCTCACCCCGTACACCAGTGTTAAATTCAAATCGCCTGTTTGTTTGTTTTTTTCATTTTATGTTTGTGTGATAATAAAAATCAAACCAAACCAAATCAAACTTTCCATCAATTTATGACTAGAAATAACTGTACATCTGAAAACAAAACAAATTGAACTAGAATAACAAGACTCAACATTATCATTAAGAATCGCTATGTCTTTAATTTATAATAGAATAGACTATTCGTTATAATTATTAATTTCTACTCATATTGATTATATAACCAGGCCATTTCCAATAAAAAAAAATATGTTTTAATGTGCATGGATTGGAGTTGATTTAAAGCGAAAATATGCAAACGTGAAATAAAGGTGTCTGGCAACCAATAAATAAGCGCGCCAGAAAATCTCTCCAATGGCATTCCTCGAGGAGTCCGTTTCTATGGAAGCCCGTTTCCGCCATTTAAAAAGTAAAGCCGTGAAAAGCAGTAACTATTATCTGTTAGAGCCGGTGGAAATGTTATTAGAACATTTCAAAGTATCACCTCGGACATACGCAAGTGAGAAATGCCTTGAAATGTTGTGTGTTATCCTAATGAGAATTTTCGATCTTGCACGGTAGTGCGCATGCGCCCAGAGCACGGCGTGACCATGGATTAGTTTGGGTCCATCTGGAGAAGGAGGAAAACGAGTGGATTTAGATTCAGATCACATTACAGAATACACAATAGGACTGGACTAATAGGAGAGATGGAGTCTACACTTGAGCTCCGCTAAAAGATCTCGCATTTCAGAGCGATAGAAATCTGCTTGAAAATGTCACGTTTTCCCCCCGATATTAAACCAAATCACACTTCCGTCTAAAAGCGATTGAGCTGAAGTACAGGATGCAAAGAATCAGCCATATTAAAGGGTCCAAAGGCAACTCAAGCGACAGACATTCTCTTTTCTTAAAAAGTGTTGTCATAAAACCCCATTATAACAGTTCCAATGAAAGCAGTGATTTTATTCATTCATTCATTCATTCATTCAATCATTCATCTTCTACCGCTTTATCCGATCTTCCCTCGGGTCACGGGGAGCGTGTGCCTATCTCAAGCGTCTTTGGGCATTGAGGCAGGATACACCCTGGATGGAATGCCAACCCATCGCAGGACACATACACTCACAATCACACACACATTCATACACTAGGGAAAATTTTCCAAGGTGCCAATCAACCTACCGTGCATGTTTTTGGACCAGGAGGAAACCGGAGAACCCAAAGAGAAACCCAGAGGCACGGGGAGAACATGCAAACTCCACACACACATGACCGAGACGGGAATCGAACCCGGACCCTGGCGGTGTGAGGCGAACGTGCTAACCACTAAGCCACCGTGCCCCAGTGATTTTATTGATTTTATTAATTTTAAATCCTTTTAATTGATCTGATCAACACTAGTTTGTAAATTAGTTCCAATGTTTACAGTTGCAGGAAGACTTTGCACTACATCACAGTGATGGGTCGTTGTTGTGTTTTATTTTATGTTGTGTTATGTTTGTTGTTATGCACTGTCTCTTGTTGTCAAACACAGTCTTGTTCTGTTTTTGCGCTGTTTGCACCAGGTTGCACACGATGCACTTTATGTAGCTAGGACAAACTTAGTCTAGTCCTCAGCCTTGTGTTCTTGTAGCTCTATGTTGTACCATACGTCGTCTGTAGCTCTATGTTGTGGTATATGTTGTTTTGTGTAGCATCAGGGTCCTGGAGAAACATTGTCTCATTTCACTGTGTACTGCGTCAGCTATATATGGCTGTAATGACAATAAAACCTCTTGACTTTATAATTACAGTGCGGATTTGAATTCCCTTAAACATTAATTGCAGCATGTTATAATAGTTTATACCAGTCTATTAATCTACAACTAAATTCACAACCTTGGTTATTTATGGAATCAACAGAATACTTTCAAATACCTTTATGTATAAATATATGAAGGTGGAGTTAAAATGTTTGTGTTCTATGAGGCTTACTAGTGGAAGGTCATGAATTCAATTTTGTTTAACTAAGATAACTGTTAGTTGCTCTGGATAAGGACGCCTGCCAAATGCTGTAAATGTAATGTTTGGGTGGACACCTTTTACAGCCAGGCTTGCTAAGGAAATCTAATAATTGTATCAAACTATTTTCTTCAAGGCCACAAAGGTTATATAATCTTATTGATTTATTTTAAATTCTATATGTTTAATGTATGAAATTAGGTTTTATCATCAGTGAGGCCTATTAACTGTTGAGATATTGATAAAAATGCTTATTTTCTGTACACCACCATCTAATATAACCTCACCACTAGGCACCACTGGAAAGATAAAATCATTCACCTCCTTGTCCCTGCCTTTTCTGTCACCATATGGTATCCGTGCTGCCTGGTGAACTTCCTCTGCCCTCTGGGCGTTCCTTGTCCGTTCTGATTCTATAATTCTGCTCGGAGCGCGTACAAATCACTAAAAAGATTACCCCGAAATTGGCTGAAGATTATTGTGGATAATCCGATATGGATACGCCAAAAAATTCACTAATTGGAAAAAAATTAAATGGGGAATAGGATTCAGCTGCTTTTCAATAGATAACATCACTTTAAACATAAAATACATTTAGGCTCATTATAAACATCCTTTAGGGTTTCCGTCAGGGTTTTCCTAAACATTTACCAAATGTCTTTTTGATTCCAGGTTTATACTTTAAGGTTACTATAACTTTAGAACATTCATTCATTCATCTTCTACCACTTTATCCGATCTTCCCTCAGGTCACGCGAGTCTGTGCCTATCTCAGGCGTCTATGGGCATTAAGGCAGGATACACCCTGGATGGAATGCTAATCCATCGCAGGACACACACACACACACACACACACATTCATACACTAGGGACAATTTTCCAATGTGCCAATCAACCTACCGTGCATGTTTTTGGACTGGGAGGAAACTGGAGAACCTGGAGAAAAACCCCCTGAGGCACGGGGAGAACACGCAAATTGTCCGAGAGGGGAATCGAACCTGGACCCTGGACTTTAGAACATAAATAACCCAATTCAAATAAATGTGTTATTTCCAGAAAATGTAATCTGTAAAGTAAAACATCTGTCATTGTGTTGTAGGACAACCTGTAAACATTTTCATCTACATTCCACAGTATAAAAACAATACAGTGCAACAGATTACAAAGAGTGAAACTTGCATTTTGTCAGACAACGTGCCACATTCAGGTGCACTTGGTGTTTACAGACTGTTACAAATACAAATACAAAATTGGCAAATACTGTATTGTTACTCCACATGTGCGTATATGTACATTATAGCTCTAAAATAACCTTGCGGATGAGCCAGCTATTTTTCTCCATTGCATTCTGTGTAATCTCTCGAGACTGTGTAAAAATCCCATGAGATTAGCGGTTTATGAATTACTCAAACTGTTCTGACACCAAAATCTGTCACAGTAAGAGCCACAGAGTCTACCATTCTGATGCCTGATGTGAAAATGAGATAAACAAACTTTATTGAATTGAGTATTATGATGTCATCTAATAATGGTGGACAGTGTACATATAAAAAACATAGAACCCTGAATCTCTTAATACCATACCGTTTTACATGTACGTAAATGATTAACATCATTTGATGATGTACGTAAATGGTTAATGGCAGTTTGAAATTGAAACATTTGGTCTTTAGATTGAACACAATCAAAGTAAAGCAGGTAATAAAACAAGTAATAAAAAATAAAAAAGTTTGAACTCAGAATCAGATTTGCTTCTGAGTATGTTTGCAATAGCAAGGAATTTGTTTTGATGACTTCCAGTTGTATATTTAAAAAGTAAGAAGAAGAAAAAAAAGCAATATTGCATAAATAGTAAATTTCAGTAAATAACTAAAGAGCATTTAAGTGTTCATGATAGAGAGAGAGGACGAAGCATTTCTTGTGAATAAATGTTTCTACTAAGATATTATTCATTCATTCATTCATTCATCTTCTACCACTTTATCCAATCTTCTCTCGAGTCACGGGGGGCCTGTGCCTATCTTAGGTGTCTATGCCAACCCATCGCAGAGCACAAACACACACACACACGGGACAATTTTCCAAGGTGCCAATCAACCTTTCGTGCATGTTTTTGGACCACTGCAGAACCTGGAGAAAACCCCCCTGAGGCACGGGGAGAACATGCAAACTCCACACAAACATGGACGAGACGACAATCGGACCTTGACCCTAGAGGTGTGAGGCGAACGTGCTAATCACTAAGCCAACCTGCCGCCTCTAAGATATTATTCACAGTCTTAGATAAAAATTATATAAAAGTGGATGCTTTTAAATATAAAAAACATATAAATATAGAAAATATTCTTAGTTGTTTTACTTTTGAGGGACTAAAAAGTATTGACTGTAAACAATATGTTTAAATATCCTGTTGAACGATTCCCGTTGTCCTTCAGCAACCAGCCAAGGACACGTTTCCGATCGGCTCTTGAAGGTAGCATGTCCCCCCCCCTTCCCCGTGTTCTGGAATGGCGTCCAAGAGACAACACGCCCCCTACCGACCGAACCTTCGTCTGCACTACAGGAAGCCCCGAAAGCGCATGAAGGCCATTCACTATAGCGAGCGTTTTGCTAGATCATCGCCTGAACCACTGACCAAGGGCACGGGACGGGAATTTCAGACTTTCATGGGATTAGTTATATTGTAAAGCGTCGGAAATCCACACAGCACTCTCCGGATCGGCGTCCTGCCTTCCATTGGTATTTTTATTAACCTCAAGGATTAAGGATGGCGTTAATTCTGTTCTCCAGATCTCGGAATCCGTTGATGAAATCATCCAGATCGTTGAAGGACGAATTCAGGAAAGGTAACCGTGCTGCTTGATGTGATTAATTCAGTTGTGCGATATAATCTGGTGTATACACAATCTTTTATTTAGCCGGCAATCTGGCCTTGTTTGTCCGCTGACAGTAAAAGCTCGACGTGCGGCAGATGCCGGCCGGATCACCGGTGTGTTCAGTAGCCGCCTAGCATGCACCGAAGCCCCAGGGTTTATGACGCTGATGGGGATTTCTATCTGTATATGATTTATTAGGTTGACCAAAATAAAGGAAAATGTCCTTCATTCGTTCCGGGCGAATGGTTGGGATTTTTAATACTACATACTGAATAAAACCGTTCTAACGGCTTATAAGCTAAAGGCTAACAAGCAGGACACTTCACTTCAAACATGTACAGTAGACCGGCTGCGTTATGGAAGCTGTATTGTGTTACATATCATTCTTTAGACAATAACAGTGCACCTCATTTCCAGAAAGTGTTGGTGTGCCACTGAAACGTCCTTTAGGACAATTGGGATGTCTTTTTTTTCCCCCCACACATTCAAAACAGAATCCATGACTTTCTGGAGCCCTGTATCTTCTCACCCAACATCCCTTTTCACTATAATGGGTTTTAATGTGCCCAGATCACTGTCAGTGTTTTTCCCCCCCACACGTTTGCTAATCTTAAACCCTCCACGGTTAATTCACGAGTCTCCGAGTCTCTCTGCCCGGCTTGAGCTGCTCCTTCCAGGTTCTTTGGGGTACAAAGTCCTCTCCAGTCATGTCCTTTGTCATTACTCGCCTGTACTTTAGTGTCCATGAGTCTTTTTCTTATTTGGCCTTCACCCATGTATGTTGCAACTTCTTGTAAGATGTCGTCAAATATATAACTTGGCACCAGTGTTTTTTATGTATTTATTTTATTTAATTTTATTTTTATATCTTCTCGCCTGTCTCTCTGACTGATTTCACCAAAGTACACCAAATTTACAGAATGATATATTTCCAGACTCATCACTTATTGGTCTAAATTGAACATTTGGGTATTGATTGAGGAAAGCTTTTTGAGCCACGTGCGAAAGCTTTTTCAGCTACCTAATAATTAATATTTTATTTGTCATGTACATGTACAGACAGAGTACGACATACAGTGAAATGCTTCATACAGCTGTCTGGCATGTAAACATGAGAATGTAAGAGAAGAGAAATAGAAAAATACAAAAATAATGATGGTAATAAATAAAGTAAACTGCATATCTATCTATCTACCTACCTACCTACATACCTACCTACATACGTAGGCTACATACCTACATACCATACCTACATACATACATACATACATTTACAGCATTTGGCAGACGCCCTTATCCAGTGCGACTTACAACTGTGCAATTGAGGGTTAAGGGTCTTGCTCAAGGGCCCACTAGTGACAGAGAGGTGGTGGTGGGGTTTCTTCCGGTCCAGTCAAACACCTTAACCACTGGGCTACCACCCCCCTGGGCTACCACCCTTTATATATATATCTATATATATATATATATATATATATATATATATATATATAGATATATATATATATATATATATATATATATATATATATATATATACATACACACACACACACAAACATATACATACATATATGCATACATACATATATGCATATATATATATATATATATATATATATATATATATATATATATATATATATATATATATATATATTATATATATTGTGTTGATGGAGATGCAAACAGAGAATATTCTTAAATAAGTTGATATTGGGTGAAATTTTTATCTAATAAAAGTTATTCTTTATCTGCGAGCGTGATGTCAGAAGTGGATTTTGCTGGGAAAACTGTACTGTTATTTCATTGGAGGAAAACAAAGGATCAATGATTTTTTTTTCTATCAGTAAAAAACAAACAAACAAACAAACAAAAAAAACAGATACACTGTTTTCTCAATCGTTAAACGCCAGTGAGGTTCAATATGTTAAGAAAAACGAATACAGATAGCGAATCGTCAGATTTTTAACCAATACTAAAAGGCTCTGCTTGTTAGCTATTAGCACAATGGTATTGACCTGCTCTAAGCATGGTGTACCGACGACGAGGTGAGAGTAAAAGGATTAAGGAATGCAGCTTAGTAGTGTTTTATCGAGATATGCACAGGTCCCAATTGGTAGCAAACCAGATGGCATTGGGAACTGTTTACTAATAGCAAAGTATACATGAAATTCTTAATTGCCAGTAGTCTTTCAGGGAAGTAGAATATCAGACAAATCGTAAAAAATGAAGAACCCCACTTAACAGGCCGGTAACTGGCGGCTTTTCATTCATCAATATTTATGTGATGAGAGGATCTTCTTGGACATTTGCACTGAAACTGAAAGGAGAACTACTCATCATGGATAACTGTGTTTAATGAGTGGTGTACTTACAGATTGGGATGAAACATGTATATTCATGTGTACCTTTCTAGGCTATCAGGTATGATTGGAGGCCTTTATTTATATTTGTTTTTTACTGGAATAAAAAGATGTGTAATTATCATTATAGATCCAATGGTTAGCATACCGCTTATTTAAGGTATTAGAGACAGGTTAAAAAGCCGCTGTGTATCTCCAAACCATCTGTTAGCAGGTTCAAAATAATTTATGGTGTATACATGTTGGTTATATAAAGTCTGTCAAAAGTATTGATCAGAAGTTCTTCTGGTCAATAATATTGATTATTCTACACAGGCAAAATTGTAAACAAATTAAAACTAAGAACGAAAAACTAAAAACGAAGAACTTCTGATCAACGCTTTTCTTCTTCTTGCCATCTGCAACCCTTATGAACTTTCAACCACTGCTTCCGGCAGGGGACAGACTTTTACCAAGGAGCCCATGTTATTCGAGGGCATGTACTCTAATAATTAACACTGCCAAGATGATTCGTCCAGGACATTTTAAAGAAAATTACTGTTCAAACCTTTCGACGATTGTGCTCGAAGCCCTATTTGGACAAGATTATCGCCTCAGTAAATTTCCATAGGGTTCTCTGGGGAGTTTTTACTATTTTATAGGCGTTACTCACCAATCTCTCCATGGTCGTCTGATCAGTTTCATTCTGTATAGATTCACAAATATATGACATTTACATTTTAATGGCATTTGGCAGACGCCCTTATCCAGAGCGACTTACAACTGAGAAATTGCGGATTAAGGGCCTTGCTCAAGGGCCCACTAGTGGGCTGTATTGCATTTTTCTGCATTTGATCTCGAAATATCAACTCTTAGCCAGATGTCAAACACATTTCAATTCAAAGCAAAAACTCCAGAGATGGCATGAGCAAGAATGCTTTAAAGGAACCCTACCAAAAAGGGAAACTATCCTCATTTGGGTGGAATCAAATATCCATTAATTTCAGTTCCATCATGGTTGAGGTGCGCAGTGATGGGTGATTAAATGAAACCTGTGCTCCCGAGCCATTTTACTTTAATGTTCATTTTCATTGCAGTTTAAATCCACCTGTAAAGTTCTTGGGTTGCTCAGTAATAAGCTCATAAGTAATGCAGTCTCACCTACACAGGATATTAAGGAAGCATCTAGTACAGGGGTGGGCAATTATATTTTCCAAAGGGCCACATGAGAAACCTGAGGTGTGTTCGTGGGCCGAACCAACAATAACGTTGAATGTAACTTATGTTCAATATGAATTTTTTCCTCTTGTAAAGAGTGTTAAATATCATCATGTTCATTAGGCTACCCACTATCCTTAAGAATAAGGATATTCTATTTAAGGAAAAGAAACAACAAAAAAATGGCTGTATTTTTCCTTCATTTTTAACACTGAGCATACTCCAACAACGTCAGCGTTGCTGTGTGGTTATACATTCTTCTCGTGCGGCAAAGAAGCCGAAGCAGTTCAGCGGGCCGGATCCAAAGGACCAAGGGGCCAGATGTGGCCCCCGGGCCGTAGTTTGCCCACCCCTGATCTAGTAGGTGGTCTCCAGTGATCTTGTTATTCCTGGAAATCCTGTACTGCTGTTTCCCATCTCATACTCTCAGTGGCCATTTCATTACAACAGCTTGCTTTCTCTCTCCCCATTTTTATTTATTTTTTGTGTTTTATTTTTTTTTTTATTATAAATTTTTTTTCTCCTCCTTTGGGGTCACAGGTAGAAATTTTTACCAGGACATTTTCTCTATCGTTTTACTTTCAATTTAAAAGTATAAGCCACAGATTTTATTCATTTTAGGTGACTGATTTATATTTATATATATATATATATATATATATATATATATATATAGATATATATATATATATATATATATATATATATATATATATATATATATATATATATATATATATATATATATATATATTAGTTAAACAAATAGAATAAGGATTTATGCAGTTGTTTGCTTGACTTGCACAAGCGACTCAAATTGCTTCGCATTTACATCATGCAAGCCATAAATACAATACTGTCAATGAAAGGAGACTAAATTTGTATATTAAATAAAGTTCACGTATATATCATGTATATAACTGTTTTTCCCTCCAGGAAAGCTGAAAGATGCATCCTGCTTAAGTTGTACTGCGCTACGCCTGGCTACTAACAGCTACACAAGGTTGTGATGAATATATTTTTGTATTATATCATTTCATTTTTATGTGTTTTATCTACCGTTATGCATAAATGTACAATGAAGTACACTGTTGAAACATGACAAGATTTATGAACATATCTTGTGTGTTTGTTTTAAATTACATGATATAAATTCGTGTCAACTTTTTGGTGACCTTTATGTTTGATGTCTTGCTATCTGTCTGCAGCAGCCCCTCGCTTCTCCAAGGCAGCTTGGCAGCGGCGTCATTCTCTCCACGGCTGTGTCCTGACCGTTCATATGTGCGTCAGTGCTCACAGACCGGCCCATCTCGTCTTTACTGTGCCGTCCTTATTCCCAGCTCCGGTGCTTTAGGCCACTCCCACGCCGCCTCTCACTGGACCACTGCGCAGTGGGCCGCGCCAGTACGGTGGATTCGCACTTCGAGCTGTCTTCGCGACGACTCCAAAGTCGAACGCTCACTACGTTCACTTAAAGACCGCAATAAAAAGCTGGAGGAGGGAGGACCCATTTACAGCCCTGCGGTGGATGCTGAGCCTGTGCGACGAACGCTGGGGCAACGTGTAATCGACGAGGTGAAGCACTACTACCATGGGTTCCGACTTCTGTGGATCGACACGGCTATCACTGGGCGCATGCTGTGGAGAGTGTTGAATGGAAACGCTCTGTCTCGAAGAGAGAGGAGACAGGTACACACACACACACACACACACACACACACATATATATATACGGAGTTAAGTATTGTAATTACAAAATAAATGTAACAGTAATTCATTACAGTTATAAGGAAAAAGGTTTACAACATCCACTACAATGTTTGGCAGTGGCTCCCCCAGTCTTGGCGTAATATGACGAAAAAATACGGCAAAGCGTAACAAGCATGTACAACCCCACCCCCGTCAACAATCTGACTCTGATGCATATTCATTTTGCAAAATATAACCTTTTTTTTTCCGAGAGTTCAACATTTTTTTTGCTTAGATTGTTAACTTAAAAGTGACACCTAGTGGACAAATGAAAGTAATGGAATGTAATCAGTTATTTTACTTTATAAAGTAATTGAATAGTTACACTACTTATTACATTTTGAATAGGGTGATTTGTAATGTGTAATTTATTACATTTCCAAAGTAACCTTCTGTGTATATATATATATATATATATATATATATATATATATATATATATATATATATATATATCTATATATATATATATATATATATATATATATATATATAGAGGCACGGTGGCTTAGTGGTTAGCACGTTCGCCTCACACCACCGCCAGGATCCGGGTTCGATTCCTGTCTCGGGAATGTGTGTGTGTGGAGTTTGCATGTTCTCCCCGTGCCTCAGGGGGTTTTTTCCCCGGGTTCTCCGGTTTCCCCCGGTCCAAAAACATGCACGGTAGGTTGGTTGGCACCTTGGAAAATTGTCCCTAGTGTGTGAATGTGTGTGTGAATGTGAGTGTGTGTGCCCTGCGATGGGTTGGCATTCCATCCAGGGTGTATCCTGCCTTAATGCCCATAGACGCCTGAGATAGGCACAGGCTCCCCGTGACCCGAGGAAGATCGGATAAAGCGGTAGAAGTAGAAGATGAATGAATGAATGAAATACTATATATATATATATAATATATATATATATATATATATATATATATATATATATATATATATATATATACAGAAAGTGTACAAATCTGTTCTTGTTTTACTTCCTGCTATAGTTTGGCTTAAAACCTGCTATTATGATGTACACTATAGCTATGCCCTAAATGGCTTCAAAACCAAAACCACCAAAGACATTTGTTTATTTTACTTGTAATATTAAAGTACTTGTATTTATCATAGTATTATACAAATAGGCCACCGTTCCATAACGGATAATTCCACGATAATTCCATAATGCAAAAAACGCTGTTACATGGTTAGCCCTAAAATGTATTTTCTATTTAGTTGTATAGACATATTGCTTCTTTGAATCACTCTTGTTGGTAGTTAAATTACCTTGTGCTTTACTGTCTTCAGCCATATTGGTAGTTTGATCACGTGTGCTTCCCGCCATTGGCATTGCTATTTGGATCACGTGTGCGTCAATTTCTTCACGACTGCCGCTAGGTGGATCATGTGTTTTTTTCCTGCCTTTACCAAGTTGTTTTAAAAGTGGACTTTTTGCAGATTTGTCACGGTGCTGGACTTGGCCACATCTAGCCACCAAAATGTATGGTCTCTAGTTTCTGCAGTGTCTTAATATTAACAAGCTTTTAATTAAGTCAGAAACTGTACACGTGACCAGAATAAGATTATTTCACCACCTGTGTTCCAGTACACAGAACAGCCCTGAACAACCAGTCTACAGGACAACGCTTTCTTAGGTCTTGACGACTGGCAGGCCAGTTCATCCCCTGCTTGTTACATGATAGCAAAGCAAGGTTTCTAAGTGACTGCAGAAAGATGCAGGGTGTTTTAAACCTAATCCAGCTCAGCTACAGGGAGCCCCCACAGAGACTTCAGCAATGGCGTGATGTGACTAAACTCGGGCAGGGAGCCGTATCGGTTGCAGGTGTCTGGTGGTACTCAGCACACTGGGCTATGTTGCATAAGTCCAATTAAGAGATGACAAAGCTTTAGTGGAGAGGACAGATTCTCTAATGATGATGTGAATGAGAAACAAACTCGTGAGACGATCATGAGGTTGGGCTGCATGTACTGGAATATATAATGGCCATGCTGGGATCAAGTTTGATGAGTGATAAGTTAGCAGTTATTAAACGCGACTTGTTTGGGAGAGGTGGGGGAAATAATGCGCGACATTCTGAGTGATTGAATTCTTCCATAAAAGAAAAATAGAAGAATCTGATCATCTCTATATGATGGGAAATTAATTGTCATTATTGATTATTTCAAGTTTATGGTTTATGCCGATGTTGAAAATACGAAATACGAATAGGGTTTGACAAAGCGAGCTTCTGTAGTTCTCCGGCTCCCGCCTCGTACTTGCGATATAGTGGCCGAAGAGCTCGTTTCTAAGATAGGCGCGTTTCATCAGTCGTATGGAAATAGTTTGGGTTTGCAACTTGCAAGCCCATAGTAAAATGTGTCAAAATGTTTGTGGCTACTAAAGATAATAGAATGACTAATTTATTCCAGCACCTCAATCAAACCCGTTGTGTGGCGCTGTGGGATAAACATGACAACGGCAGCCCCGAAACATAGGCTAAAAATAACGTACTTATTTTCCCCACTGTATCCAAAATCGAATTTTGTCTATACGCTATACTGGGCGTATTTGTATTTCTACTGACAAATACACTCTATAGCCAAAATTATACAGACACCTAACTAATCACTTCTATGATTTTACTTTTGTGCGTTTTAAACGTCCTGTTTCAGATTTTGGTCGTCCTTCTATTATTTGGAGTGTCGCTGAAAATTCTATACAGGGCGTACACCTAACTAATCACTTCTATGATTTTACTTTTGTGCGTTTTAAACGTTTTTCAGTTTTGGTCTCCTTCTATTATTTGAGTGTCGCTGAGGGCATTTGTTTCTGAAAGGGTACAAAAGGAGAAATAGTGAGGACAGGACTGTGGCATGACAGCAATTCACTCCAAAGGTGTACAGTGGGCTTGAGGTCAGGGCTCTGTGCAGGACATCCTGTCTGTCTATGAAACCATATCAACATGGAGCTCGCAGATTTTACAGGGGCATTGTCATGCTTTAACAAGTCTAGATCCAAAACTCCAATTTCCAGTAAATGAAAAGAACTGTCCTTTACTATTGTGTCAATCTTTGTGGAAGATCTACATTTGGGTGCGTTGGTCAGGTGTCCACATAATTTTTCTTTTAATAAAGTGCTAATACCTTATTTAGGGCAAAATGCTGAGCAAATATTTTGTAAAACCTTTGCAGTACACTTTGTATAATCTCTTTATGATTTTTTTTTATTTCATTACATCTGTCAAATACTGCTAAAAGTGCAGCGAAACGTGAAACTTTATCTTGCAATATTAAAAACATGTCTCTCATCACCTGCCAGTTAGGATAAAGGCGCATACCTAATTAGGATAGTGCGTTTTATATAGTGCAGCTGTTACAGACTTTAAGGTCATAAGATTAACGATGTGATGCTCAAGGTCCATTTCGGTCGCATTCTAAACTACAGATAGAACGCTAGATCTAATCAGAATTTTAATTTGGAATATATATATATATATATATATATATATATATATATATATATATAGATAGATAGATAGATAGATAGATAGATAGATAGATAGATAGATAGATAGATAGATAGATAGATAGATAGATAGATAGATAGATAGATAGATAGATAGATAGATAGATAGATAGATATTTTGCTGGTTGTTTCTAAAAATGGATCAATCTGGAAGCTGTTGTACCCTGCTTTACTGGGCTGATATGTCTGTGTGAGAGAGTCTGTGTTGGTGTTCAGATGCTCAGGCTCTGTTTCTATTGTGGTAATGTGATATTCCTTGGGGAGCTGCAGGCCTTCAGACAGAGGTGAAACTGAGGTCAGCTAAGGCCATGCTGTAACAGAAGTCATGCTTGAAATTAGCATTAAATTCACCATTAGAAGAGTTTTACTTTCCGTCTTTAATTCCAGTACAGCATGTGGTAAATCATACTACACTGGCTTATGAATATTTTGCTGGTTTCTGCAATGGACTCCAATGACGTTTTTCTTCCCCCTTCACCACCGTCATTCTGGCAGAAGCCATGCAATATAATCCTACTAGCATAGTGCCTAATGTCTGACTGTCTCAGACAGACACATGACTCGGTTACCGTCTGTCCTGGTGCATTCCCGGAAATTCCGCTCAATGATTGAAAT